>CABFWO010000071.1:409427-452334 GCA_902155825.1 Timema genevievae
CCCCCCCCACACACACACACACACACACACACAGATTATAACCATGTTCAGGAATACATACTTTTGTGAATCATCCTTTTCACATTTGAGCGCTATAAAGTGCAACACTCAGACCTCGCTGGGAAATAAGCAGTTAGAAGAGTGTCTCCAAATACCTCTGACAACATATGAACAACAAAATTTCCAAGTTGTTAAGGGAACAGACATGTCGCTTTCATTCAAAATTTGCTGCCATTTTTTTCTACTTATTTATGTAAAAAGACATTTCCCACAATGGTAAATATTAAAATGAAGCAGCGAAATCGACTCTGAATTGACTCTTGCATGTGAATAGCATTAAGTAATACTTGATTGAAACAAGAACAGACAAATTAGTGGAAAGTGTCCAACAGCAAAGATCCCATTAAATGTACTTAGGTAAATTAATTTCTATTTTTTTATTTGTTTGTTGTTATGATCAGTTAATAAAGCCACTATTTTAGAATAAATCTTAATGATTATGTTAGTTAAGCTAGGGGCTGCAAAAATATTTTAGGATATTTAGGGGGCCGCAAGTAAAAAAAGGTTAAGAACAACTGCTCTAGAAGACAACTTAGTTCCAACCAAAGCAACGGGAAGTTGCTGAGATTTCTATCATGAACTTTTAACAATTACCTGTTGGTAAGCCAGTAGCCGAAGTAGACAAAGAGTCACACATACAACACCACAACAATGTGTTGGTGTAAGTCGACAGGATCACATATGTATGTAATCTCATCCCGTTCAATTCCCAAAACAATAGAAATACAAATCTATGTAATGTGATATTGTGTTAGTCGGCACACATGCTGGTATGTTCCAGGAATAAAATATTATTAGCTTACTAGCAAGAAAGATATTAAAAGTAGATTAGCAGTAGAAATCAGGAAAAGGTTCCTTAAGGCATTTGTTTTGAGTGTTGCAATTTATGGATGTGAAACACTATTAGAGTAGCTTAAAGAAAATGATTAGAAGCGTTTGAAATGTGATGCTACAGAAGAATATTGAAAATATCATGGACAGAGAAGGTATCAAATACAGAGGTGCTAAGAAAAGCAACTGAAGACAGGAAACTTTGGAAAGGTATACAGCAAGAAAGGATTAACATAGTAGGACATATACAGAGACATGATAGTTTGATGAAGATAGTCATAGAAGCCACGATGTTTGCTGATGACTTGATGATATGGAAGGAGAAGAAAGAGGAAGTACAGGAACAACTACAAGAATGGAATGAGGAAGTTAAAGAGTGTGGAATGAAATTTAGCATGGCAAAGTGTGAAGTGATGGTAATGACAAGGAAGAGGATAAGGCCTAGTAAAGCTATAAGAATGGATGGAGTAGAGCTGAGAAAAATACAGAATGTAAAATATCTTGGAAGCGTGATGAGGAGAAAGGTGGAAGTAGAGAGGATTTAATAAGAGGACAGCAGAGAGAGTTGTTCTATAAGTGTGTTAGATACTGCTATGGAGAATAGAAGTGCCCTTGAAGTGTTGTACAGAGCATAGTTTGTACCCGTTGTCAAATATGCAGCAGAAACATGGACAGTGAATGTAAGAGAGACTAGGAAAGTCTAGGTGATGGGAATGAAGTTTGTGAGGAGCATGTTAGCTGTCACGGGGAGAAACAAGATTAGGAATGAAGTTATCCGGGAAAGAGTTGGGGTACAGGGAGTACATGAGATAGTAGAGGAAGCAAGAATGAGATGGTATGGTCATGTAATGAGGATGGAAAAAAGGAGGATACCAAAGAAAATGTTGGAAATAAAGTATGTAGGAAAAAGACCACAGGGGAGGCCAAGAAGAGATGAGAGGAGCAGATAACAGAAAGTGTTAAAGAGAGAGGAGGAGAATGGAAGTAATTTAAGGAGGAAGAATGGTGGAAGGACAGAGGAAGATGGAAGCATTTTACTAAACTGACCCGGCCACAGGCTGGAAACAGTTGATGATGATGATGATGATGATGAGTTATAGAAGGAGATGTGGAAAAGTGAGATTCAAGAGGGAGAACAAGATTGGAGTACATGAATCGGATATTTGACGATGTTGGCAGAAGGGGTACATACAAAGATGTGAAAAACTAACCCCAGGATTGACAAAAGTGGAGAAAGTGGAGAACTGTAGCAAACTAATCACAAGATTGATGACTAATGATGATATAATAAATATAAAATACCATGAAATGGATTGAATCCTATGCTTCTTAAATCCTATTATTAAAGTTTCTTTCAAATCTTGGGTCTAAATTTGAATCCTCAAATCTTTAAAAAATGTTCAATTTTAGTTCAAATTATATTATTACTAATGTGTCCTTTTTTTTTCTATTTGCTAGTACCAATTATTGCTTGGAATTAATTTTTTTTGCACATCATCTTACTAATTGTTCAGGTTATACGCAATTTGTACTAATTACACTAATGGATTAGGGATTAGGAAAGCTTAATTTAGAGAAAATGGACCTGTCGTATAATGCACACTTTAAGTGAATGAGACAAGCCACTAGGTAATGGATAGTAATTAATATAATTATTAAGGTGTATGTAATAATATGTAAACGTAATACAAGAAGGTGTGACTAAGGTATTATTGGGTATAGGTAGTAATAAAGTTAAGTGACTATAGACTATAGATATTTTTGGGGCTACGCGATTTGAAACACAGCCCCTATTCAAAGTGCGCAGATAGGTCCATTAAGAGCAAACATTGGAAACTACCAGGGTCACATGTTGTCCCCTGATGTTCCAAAAGTCCACGGTTACACCACTTGTACTGCGTAGAGTGTAAATTCTAGAAATAAACAAGAGGGCTATATAAACCCTGTCAATTGAGCTCCCGAGAGACAGAATACTCGTCAGACAGAAGGATACTGAATTACTTTCTCTCTCAGTGTCACTCTCAGAGAAGCTTATTCTGGATTCCTTGTTGAAACAACTTGTACTTTAGAAGCAATAAATACTTAATCTATCATATTACTTCATATGAGTTTATCTTCTAACTCTAAGATTTGAAGTTCCTATCAAGGATTTGGAGTTGCAGAGACTCAAACGTTCCTATCCTCTAGTCCCTAGAACTGATCACTCTGGGATACGACACACCCACATGAGTGGAGGGAGAATGGAAAACCATTTAGGGGAAACCACCCGACTGGGATCGAAACCTGATCTCCTCCTCTTCAACAGTCTAGTCCAACACGAGATTAGTGCATTAGACCACGTGGCCACCAAAGCGGGTATTTAAAATTGTTATTTGAAGTCATGTCTTCATAGGTAATTGTATTCAAAGATACTTTTTTTTAACATTTTTAAGAACTCAAATCTCTCGAATAGCATATGATTCGAGGAATTGAGGATTTGTGTGTCTCGTCTCTTTATATATATATATATATATATATATATATATATATATATGTTAATTAATTGTTAGTAAATATGTATTTATGTATTCAAGCAGTGAGAGTAAAACAAATTAAATTATCAGTCCAACATTGCTATTAAATATACAAAAAATATGTTTCTTAAGTTTTAGAGCGTACTTCTATTTTCTAATTTTTTTCTAAGAAATCCCTATTAAAAATGTAATATTAATAAATAAAACAACTTACATGGAAATACAATATTTGTTCAATATTACATACCTGTCTGGAGAGCAAGGACTTGGTGGAGCTGCGACTTCTCTTGTCGTCACTCCTCGCAGGGACACAAACAGTTATTTGGACAACATTTATTTTGGGGAACGTCTATTGACCTCTTGACATTGACAAGGCAAATAGATAGTGTGACAACAGAGGCAGGGTCGAGTCAGCTTCACACACACCCTGTCGGGTGTGTTGGGTACTAATTGTTATCACAACCTTGATATTCAGGGTTGTCACTATTTTTATACTGTACAAAACTCCCTGTTTCACAGAAGGGATTCCCCCCTTTTCAAAAAACTTAGATAGAGGTAGAGAGGAGTGAGATTTTATTGGTCATAAAATGTACTACAGCCAAGTCCTTGGATCGGTGTTCAAAAGAGAATTATCTGAAGTTAACGGGAAAATATATGCAGTTGTTATAAAATCACAAAAGTTTCAGGATGAAGGAAGGGATAAGGAATTCCTTGCGTTTTCTGCAATTTTCCCAGTTTGGGGCAGCCCTGTCAATTTAATAAATAGCCCCTTTACAGGGGTCTAGTGAGCAATGGGTTAATATGACTGACAATTATCCCTGGGGAATGCCTTTAATAAAAGTGAAATTAAATGAAATCAGGCCGCAACCAACAGACAGTTTACAAACAAAATAGAATGCTCGATAAAAAAAATACTCATGCCCATCCACACGATGACATAAAATTGTACACAAACATGCACAAACTTACAAAAATTTCATGGGCATTGTATTACAGGCATACCATGCAGACTTACAACAATTTCATGGACATTGTATTACAGGCATACCATGCACAGAATTACAACAATTTCATGGACATTGTATTACAGGCATACCCCACTTTGCAATAAGTTGCTTTCCAGCGGTTTTAATTATTTTTTTTGTATTTTACTACCCATTCGGGTTGTATACCCATGTACTAACTACACTAATGTGTTAAGGATTAAGAAGGTTTAATTTAGAGGAAATGCACCTGCATCTGCATGGAGGGAAATGGAAATTTATTTAGTAAAAACAACTCTCAGTGCACCCGACAAGGATCGAACCTAAATCTCCCCATCTTCAGCAGTCTAATCTAACACAAGAGAAGCACATTAGACCACGCGGCCACTGAAGCAGGTAGGAAAATAATTGACTTTGGGACTTTCAAGATCATTTAGGCATTAATTTTGAGATGGTATTCAACCACTTAAGTGAGACATTTCGATTCTCAGTCGTAGGTATTCAAACGTAAAGTGGCGCAAAACTGGTGCAATGAGTGATTCAGAGTTCAGTATAAGTGGTTAGAGCCCCTCCCTGGCTGCTGACCTAAAGGACCAGGGATCGTTTCTAGGCTGGTACCAGAGGATTTTTCTTGACAGGGGAATAATTCTTACGGTCACAAGGGTTTGGTTGGTTAGGCTTAAGCTAGGTTAAGAGCTTTATTGGTTTTATCCCATCATATTCACTATCATCATCCCCTCACCTCATCGGGACATGGAAAGAGCCTCCACGGAAAGGATGTACTATTAGTACATTCGGTCGACCCCTGAGCAATGGTTCATTAGTACTGGCTAATATTTCCACAAACTGGGCTACGAGTGATGTAGCCCAGACGCACAGTATTATTATTATTATATGTGAAATACAATTTGCATCCCCAGTGCCTAAAAAAACTATTATGATACAAAATGAAGGTCATATACAGATGACTTAGAACAGTATATAAAATTTTTTTGCTAAAAAAAATATGAACAACAAAATAATATTAAATTTGTTAGTAAGCCCATTAGTAAGGATTGTTACAAAAACCTCAAATTACAAAGGATGATTGATACACACAAACATGCATGATTTTGTAAAATCAACCCAAGTACAAAGGTTGGTTGATACACACAAACATGCACAATTTTGTAAACTCAACCCCAGTACGAAGGTTATTGGATAAGCACACAATTGAACGAAATTGTATAAAGATCTTAAATAAATGCAGTTGGAAACTGTTTAGTCTAATTCCCTTCCATTTTGGAAATATTAATCAAAAAAACAACATATCAACATGCAATAACGATAAGTTTACTATGACGACCAACAAAATAAATAAGAGCAAGACATACCCATAAAGCGAGATCCAAGAAATGGCATCTGTTCAAAATCCTCATAAATTCGTTTCCTTCCAAAGGTCATGCATTCTAACAGCAAAAACAGCTTTGATGATCCATGAAATTGAATCCATTGTTTCCTTGCACTTCTTCCACCAATTTTTTTTATTTTCATAGAATCCAAAGCACATTGCCATAGTTCTCAAAGAATCCATCAGGCTGTTTTTTGTAGAGTTTTAATAATTAAAAATAATCCAAAGAATCATCCAAACATTTTCAGGTAAATCCTAATTTAAATGGGGTCTTCCATATTTAATTCCTGTTACTTTAAAACCTTGTCCTAAGATTGCGAAAATCGGCAGTTCCAATTTATAGTACTATCGTTAATTGTTTTTCTTGTTATTTGACTTTATATTTTTGAAAGCTCAAAGTTTTGAGTGAGTTGGTGAGTAAATTATGCCTCTTAAATTCAAGCCAGTAAAACTATCTTGGCTCGAATGAATCAAAATGACATAAATGCCAACCCCAACGGGCCTACCAATCATATATGAGTATATTTCCCGGTTATATCCGTTTGTGAAGGGCCGGTTATATCCGTTTGTGAAGGAATTCCAGGATTCCTCTTGTAACTTGTTCCAGTCTACTTGCTAGAAATATCTGTTCCCTGGGCAAATAAAAGATAGTTTCCAATATCTTCCACGGGTTTTTTTCTCCCAGGCTATTGGTGGGATTTGCCCCACTCGTGACTTAAAAGCGATATGGAGTTTTTTGTATCCAAGATACTTACACTATGAAGAATGCCCAATAGCAATTGCCGACACCATCCTTTTTTTTTATCAACCCCTACATGTGCAGTTTTATGAAGGAATTCGCAAATACTTCTATAACACTGCAAAGAGTTTGTTTGGAGATTGAACCACCACCTTCCTAGCTGGAATTTAAAAAAGGTGAATTCACTCCAAACACTGTTCCGAGTGATCCGATTTCCCTTTCTGCTCCCCCCCCTACCCCCTTTTCTCTTCTATAAAAAAAGAGAAAATAGTTTGCTCCAAACCAAGTTCTGAAATGTGCATTCTCAAGTTCTCTTTATGCATGCAAAAGTGTGTCATCATAATAAAAGTCCTTATGAAAAGTGTACATTCAAATATTTTATCTTCAACTTTGCCTGGTAGTAAAAATATATATCATCTAAACTTCCAGAAATATCTCCATTAAAACGTTTTTATGTTTAGATATTTGTTCTACATAAATAGTTTGAATCCAAGTTAAGACGTCTTAAACTGAACAAACAATCCGCTTGGTCGTTTCCCGGTTGTTTTCCATTTTCCAAGGCATAGCAATTCTGCAACATAAATTACTATGACATTTTCAGGCATCAAACTCAAGATAATTTCACTCAACACAAGCTGTCCTTTTGTGTGCGGATGTTTTTAGACAACCCTTGTTCTATGATCTGGTAGTAAAATCAATGCCAGATCTATCCCGGCTAATGAATCCAATGTTTACCAAATGTTAAGAGTGTAAAATGCATTATATCCAATGGACAATCTGACCACCGTACCTATCCATAATATGCAGGCTCCTGTAACAAAAGGTTTCCTTTAGTTTGTCCCAAGAGTTCCAAATACAGATCCTGATTTAGCTAAAGGTTAAAAGAGACAGAAAGAGATCACTATTATCCAAGGATCCTGATCCAAAAATGACTAAGATATAGTTGTTTGAAAACCATGTTAATCAAACAACGTTGCAGGATAGGTGTTTATAGAAGTGAATTCCTGGATGGTAAGTGATCAATGGCCGATAAGTTTCACAATCTAGAAATGTAAGGCAGATCTATTCAAAAGATTATCCAAATACAGAAAAGATGTTTTAAATCTATCACAAATATTGTGATAATTTGTCCCTGTTGCTTCAAGTGACAATAACTAAGAGTGGTGTTAGCAAGTTTGTAATCAGAAGAGGTCTCAAAGAAAATAATATTGATAATAATCTAATATTTAATGTCCAAGTTGTAATCCTGAAGAATTATTTCACTACCCAATTGTTTCCTGTTCCTGAAGTCCTTTACAAATTAGTTTAAAAGGGTGTAAGTGTGTTATGTCCTGATCCGTGGCTCAAAAGAATTCCAGATAAGAAATCACTGTGCCGATAAAATCATTCCTAACATCAGTGTAAATTATTTAGTCAGCCGTTTACCTGGTTTCCAATTTTATAGATGATCCAAGTATAGTGGTAATTACCAAGCTCGTAATCCGCAATCCTAAATCCATGTGATCCTGAGGTATGTTTATATTGTAAAATGTCCAGAAGTCCAAGAAATCTCTGGTCTAAAAGAGTTCTCCGTAAAAACACAAGTGATTCAAAATAGCTCATCCCTGATCCAAAATTCCAAGTACAAAATGTAATCCTGGTGAATGCTTTCACTATCCTATGGTATTCCTGATTCCGTTCCTTAGGTCCTTTGAGAATAAATTCTTATAGATCCATGACCCGAGAAAAATTCAATAATCCTGAAAGTTATTTTCATGTAATATTTGTGACGTATGGCATCGCTGTCCTAAGAATTGAAATCCAAAGGTTCCGTCCAAATGTCAGGTCCATGATCCAGAGTTGTGAATCCAAAACATGATCCTAACGTAAGATTAAGATCAAAACTGACTGGTTTCCAGGTAAGGATGATCCCGCGAGGAATTAATTAAATTGTTCCCTCATGATTTGGAAAAACCATGGTCCTAATGAGTTGAATATTAAATGTGCACTATTTGT
The DNA here is from genome assembly GCA_902155825.1 of Timema genevievae. Lineage (NCBI taxonomy): Eukaryota > Metazoa > Arthropoda > Insecta > Phasmatodea > Timematidae > Timema > Timema genevievae. The sequence goes on from CABFWO010000071.1 coordinate 417,939, forward strand.
GTTTCTGCCCTGAATTCCTGATCCAAGATTTCCTCCTGTTATTTTCGTCCTGGTCCCAGAAACAAAAGAAAGATATGTTTTTTCCACAAGGAACTCCACAGGAATCCGTTAGATCCAGTAAAATCCGCTTGTGTCCGAACGTCCCTCTCTAAAAATCCTCTATAGTCTTAAGGTATCCTTTCCAACCCAAGAAATAATATCTCTCCTCTTCAATATGAATCCACTGTTTTCTGTTCCAAGTAACATCCATTTATTCCAAATAATCCAAATGGTGTGACATCCATTACAATGGCTATCCAGTGTGTAAAAAAAAAAGAAAAAGAAAAAAACATTATTAGTTTACATAAAAAAAACAATATTAGAATGAGTTTTCCACTATAAGTAATCTTATTGCTAACATTACAAGTTATGAGATTTTTTTAACAAATATTTTACCTACATAAAGTTGTGTGTAAAGCAGCGAAAAGTCAAAGTCGAATGGAAGTAACCACCTATTACTACATATTACTAAATAATATGAAGAATTTACAAAAAAAATTGATAAAATCATATTGGTGCAAATATTCAATAAATATTCTAAATAGTTGTAGCCCTTTGATCAAATTTCTAGTAACCTGTGGACTAATAATTTACTAACTTTAATCAGTTAAAATCTATATCATTTTGAAGTTAATTTACTCAATGTTGCCAACATTCTGATCTGACAAAGATAAATATGAAATATCACGGAAATAAAATGTTCAAAAGAACTATAAAATTCCTTGAATGTAATGTTTTATTCACATTTAGACCTAATGACTGCTTTTATGCAAGACATAATTGATGACAGTAATAATAATTTCCCTTTATAAAAACTACAAATGGCCAAAGTTAAAAATTACCCAATTATATAATAATATATTATAAGTTTTGTTTCAATGTCACAACATTCATTTATTTGGCTCTGAGAGCTAAGAATTGAGGTAACAAAAATTGTGATACTATGATTAATTGTCGATTTATTCGATACAAATAAGAATCAAGGGTTTAGAATTTGACATACCTACGCCTTTTTTTCTTTATTTTTCTTACATTCCAATTTTCAAACCTCCTTTTGACTTTGACTTTACATTTGAGAAAAGTTACTTTCACACATGTCTTCAAAATGACATGTTATACAAATTGAAAGTATTTAATAAACTTGAAACAAGAAGCAAACAAGACTCCTGTTAAAATCAAAATAGCTTCACAAATAACACCAGATATTGGATATTTAATAATAAAAAATTACAATAGCTACAGTTCATATACAATAAAATACCTTAAGACTCCTACAATTATTATAAATGTAGCTTGGGTAGTGTTTTCTATACAATCATAGTGCTCTAAGCCTTAATTCTAATCACCCAATTAGTCGAGAAATGCTCGGTCAGTTGAAAAGTGTTAGTTGACTTATAATAAGCACAACTTATTTGATTTAAACTACTCTACAAAGATAGAAATAACTTGACAACAAGACTTTATGGAATCGTTGACTTTCAGATTCCAAGTTCAATCGTCGAGACAAAACCAGTGCAATATTATTACCAAAATAGCGCTCGGTTTAAATTGCAAAGCTCAATCTGGTTAATAAATTGTAACTATGAAAGGTGATAAAAGACTTTAGACACTTGTTTTTAATATATAAATAATGACCAAAAAAATAACAGTCTTTCTTGTAAAAAAAAAAATAGTCACACACCCATCGATAAAAATATTAATTTTTTTATAAACTTTATATTTTAGACAATATGCCTCCAAATGATGTGTTTTCTATATTAAACTCAATAAACCTAAAAATTAACCACACTTTCACTTCAGACAAGGCCACCATTAATATGACGTTTGATACACATTAAATGTGACTCAGATAAGACGTCTACTAGTTTTGTTTATTTTTTAATTTCACAAAAAAGAATTGTTGCCAAATAAACTTAGAAGCCAGTTCTCACAACCCTACAAGATCATATGTACTGAGCTCCTCACACTGATATCTCATTAGTAAAACAGTGTGTTGCTCACTTAGAGGAAAATATCTTAAATTGGGTGCTTAAGGGGGTCAACAACCATAATTTTGAGATACATTGAAGATGTTCAGAAATTACTGCTTTTTAAAAAAATATATATATTTTAAATGTCTCACACTAAAATGGAGGTGAAAAGCATCAATATGTACCTATAGCATTGAAAACCTTTCATTTATGTTTTATAATTTTAAAAAGGTAACCTTAGCAAATTTTCAAGGACATTTTGGGTGAAATATGCAGCTCTGAGAACAAACTAAATGTTTAGAAACATAGATCTAAACTTCCACAAAGAAATAAAGTAATTTTTAACAGGATCACAACAAAACATTTTAAGATAATTGAGGATTGTTTTGTAAACTCAGCAGTCATTCCTGTGTAAAAAATACAAGCGTGAGAGAAAATTTCCCTTATAGTAAAGCGTCCCCTTAATCTCAATGTAAATAACTGGACTGGATATAGCTAAACTCTAACAATAAAGCAAGTTTTAAAATTCTCCTTTATTCCCATGTTCAATACTAATTTCTATTAGGTTGGTATTCAGCCTGCAACACACTCACCCTTTGTGGTTATATATAATATGCTATTTTGTAGATATGAATTAAAAATATTCTATAAAAGATTTTTTTTAATTACTTGCTCACAAAAATGGAGCCCCTAAGGTATACACAAGGGCTTGGACTCCACATTCCCTGTAGACTCCCACACTCCCCCCCCCATTTCAAAAAGATTTGAACCAAGAAAGAGAAATGTTTGTTTGAACTGTTTGTTTACTATCAAAACCAAGAGGGATCGTAACGTAATGGTTATCAACTTAGCAAATCTGAAACAGCTAATCAAAGTTTAGTAACAAAAACCAGGTAGCCTATATTTTTTTAGAACAAGCAAATACCACCAATTCTAAATTTTAAAATATATATACATATTTTTAGATTTAGAATTGGTGGAATATATATAGAATGGTTTGGCAATAGCATTCTCTAAAGTGAGATTCCATTCCGAGAAAAAATGTTGGCAAATGATTTAACATTTAAAGGATGTAATTTATCCTGTATTTTTTAAGATAATAGAACATTCAATAATTGTGTGCATAATCATTTCAAACTCACCCATGTGAGCAGGAGGTATCATTTTTTTTAGAGGAGTGTTGATGTCATTTTTATTCCAACACTTGATTGTATGTCTTTAGAATTTAGATTCTGTTTTGATTTAAAAGATAATAATTTTAGAACAGTCAACAGGATTTTCATGGGATGTGGGACGTCCAGGGTGAGCCAGAGAATAATTTCAAAACACCTCAACTAAACTTAGCATAACATAACATAGTTCTTACACAAGTCCTATCAATATCCACTTACTAATATTTAATTAATGTGCATACGCTCATGATTTGAATGAAAATTAATACGAAGATTTCAAAACCAGACTTTGTTCATGGGTGTAATACAATACTTGTAATAAAATGACAGTGCAAATCAATGGAGATTAATTATTTTCTTGATTACCTCAATCCATAAGATTTTCTTTTTGAACTAAACTCTGATTTGAATTGTAGGCAACAATTAAATATTTTAAATCTTTTTGTGTACTAGTCAATTTCCCTTGATTTAGTTTGTACAGCCAATTATTTGCGAACATTTTCAAAACTCACTCATACTTATTTTTCATCTTACAAAAATGATAATGACAAAACACAAGGTGTCCAATAAAATAGTTAATTGTAGATACATAACACAATCACACACAAAGTACAGAGAATCTGGAGGGGGACAAGCGATGGTGCATCACTTTGATGAATTCATTATAAAGTTTTATTTTGAGTTGAAAAATGCAGTCTACAAAGTTAATAAATGTGAGCTGGTTTAAAAGAAGAACATTTGTTGGTAACATATTTGTGTGTTGTGACATGAGAAGGGTTGGTTCATGATGGGTTCCCGAGAAATGTTTACTAAAAAAAAGTATTATTTTTATTGTTTATGACATAATAGATATGACTAAAACAGAAACTGTATCATTTGTCAGGGGTGCAAAGCCTTAAAAAACTATTTTTAGATTAGATTTTATATATTTTCCTTTAACTAAAATTGTACACCTTTAAAGATTCAAAAATTTGAAATTCAAAAGAAAATTTAAGATTGGGAGTCGAGAAATAGGAGATTCAGCCCATCTGTAGTTGGAGATGTCGGCGCGTCGACACAATATGGTCATAAGCGCCCATCTCTGGTTGATAGTGAATTCTAAATTAGTTCACACATCTAGGCTATCTGCATTTAATAACACTATTGGTTAAGGAGAAGAAAGTGGAATTTATAGAAAATGTACTTGCATTTGCATGAAGGGACAATAGGAAACTACCCTCAGTACACTCGCAGTACAAGATCTCAACTCCAAGGCTGCATGTCAATTCAAAGATAGAGTCAATTTTACCAAAACTTGGCTGTGCACAGACCATAGATAAAGCTCAATAAGAGTAGTTAACTTTTTAACATTGCTTTAAAAATACTTTATTTTACTATACACGCTGTTTGAGAATGTATAATATATAAACCATCATCATCATCAACTGTTTCCAGCCTGTGGCCTTGTCAGTTTAGTAAAATGCCTCCATCTTCCTCTTTATTTCCACCATTCTTCCTCCTTTAATTTCTTCCATTCGTCTCCTCTCACTTGCACACTTTCTGTTATCTGCTCCTCCCATCTCTTTTTTGACCTCCACTGCGGTCTTTTCCCCACATACTTCATTTCCAACCTTCTCTTCAGAATCCTCTCTTTTTCCATCCTCATTACATGACTATACCATCTCAATCTTGCTTCCTCTACTATCTCATGTAGTCCCTGTACCCAAACTATTCCCAAGATAACTTCATTCCTAATCTTGTTTATCCTCGTGACAGCTAACATGCTCCTCATTGCCTCCAATTTCCTAGTTTCTCATTAAATGGCCATGTTTCTGCCGCATATACAAATGAAGAAGATATATAATTGGCAAAATATGTTAAAAGGCCACAGGTTTCTCAACCTTGGTTTAGTTAGACTTTATAGTGAGTGTGTCTAAGTGAATTTAATTATTATTATATAAGATAAATATTTATGACAATAGCATTTACTGTAATTGTAAGTCAAGACATTTAAAATAAATCTTTCTACAAAGTGATGCACCCTCCTCCCCATTCCCCCATCATTTCCCTTCCAAGTTTCATTAATACTCAAAAGTGATATTTCCTACATAATGAAGGGTACATTCCAAGTACATATTTCAGGGAAATAATGAAATTTAAATATGTCAAGATAAAACTATTTAAATACTTTATTCCAAATTGTGGTTTAATGGTAGGTATACAAAACTTGGAAGAAATAAAGCACGTCAGTGGTACGGAAACTTGGCGCCACAGAGAGTAAATGGAACAAACTAGACCAGATACTAATTGCTTTAGTAGAAAAGCATATCAACAATGAGACCCAATTATTAGACTTAAGTCACATGTTTTTTCAAGGAATGTCACACTAGTTTTGAAATAAATAATAGCGATCGCTTTTAATATTTTATAATAACCCAAGGAGGCAGTTTGATTGGTAATTAGAGATTTTTAAATTCTTTAAAAAGTGACTAGCTATATAGTCATTGTTTTTTTCATAGAGTTGATTCTCAAATTAATTGAATTACCCAGGTAAGTTTAGAGAATCTTAAGCCTGTGCAAAGGTTTAAAATTATGAATAATAATATTCTAAAGATTCAAAATTTCATATCAAAATAGATGTTAGATTGGTATTAAACAGAATATACCGTATTGACCCGAATATACTACGGCCTCACACATAATGATCCTAAAATTCTAAATGTATTTTTACATGAAAAATAAAGGCATCGAATATACCAAGAGGTAGAAACTTAACAAAATTTAATGTTTCTCTTGATGTTCAGGCACTTCTAAAAATTTCATTTTTTCTAAAGTCTAATATTAGCCTCTGAAATACCAAACTTGTTAGCAGCTTGCAAGTTATTTATCTGTTGCGACTCGCATATTGCTCTTAATTTAAAAGTAGCTTCTTCTCATTCCCTTGTTTACTTTTAACACCAAGAGGTACAGTTCCAACATGTTATAAAATAGACCTTTGTTGAAATATGCAGGTTTTTTAAGTGAAAAATGTTATGCTGCATATATAATGAATAGTTTTTCAGGTCATTTTTTGGAGGAAAAAATAAAATCGCACTTTATTTGGGCCAATACGATAATTCAAAATTTGAATTTATAAGTCAACTTTTAAATGAAATTTAGTCGTTTACTAAAGAATAACATATATCCATAACTTAAATATTATAAACAAAATTCATCTTAGCATTTAAAGTATGCCATTTAGCCAATATTTAAATTTTGCTTTAAATTATTTTTAGTGATCATCAAGTATTTTATTCAAATTCCTTCTCAAAAAATATTCAATCTAATAATCCAATTCAGATACAATTCAAAATATTTATTTGAATCAATTCAAGATAAAAAGTATATATTCAGATTTGATTCAAATTCACAATCTTAAGTTTGCATAGGCTAATAGAATGTTTAGAACAAAGTCAACCATAATTTGTTTATTTATTTGTTGAGTGTTCATAACCCCCATTAGAAGTTTTTTAACGTAATTTTAAGCCAAGAGTAAAATCAGTATTGCTGCCAAAACTTTAAGGAAAACATTAGTAAACTAATTTTACAAAATTACAATAGATGACAATTAATCCTATTTAATTTTTCCAGTTAAGGTGCAAAAATATGAATCGCTCTTCTTGAAAGGAATACTTTTCTCCAAAGAATAAAATAAAAATCAACAAACTGTCTTAAGAACATAACAATGTACGTTATAGCGCACAAAGCACACCTCACATATAAAAAGGGCAGTATCAGACATTTACAAAAGTTACTAAAACTACATTCATAATGTCAAGTAATGTAATCTACAGTTGTCACGATAGATTGTATAAAGAATAATATTAATAATGGTAAAACGTTTTCAATGGTGAATGAAAAAATATATGTTTGTATTTCCTAGGCATGTTCAAAGTCAATTTTTTCAATTCAAACTGAACCTGAACTGAATATATTAAATTTTCTCGAAACAGAATAGAAGTTCAAATGTTTTGTTAGTTGTTTTATGCTTAAAAAAATATATTATATATTTATTTATCTTTATGGGCCAAAATCACTTAAAAAATGTGTTACTGTACAATTGTTTGTGATATTAATGACATCTTAATGTAAGTACGGGTGAGTAAAAGAAAATGTATTTTACTTATATCAAATATCGCCAACATTATTTTGTTATAAAGGAAAATACCCTCCAAGTCTTAACACCATGAACTGACAGTTACCTGTATGAAGTAAAGAAAATATAATATACAAAGTTTTTTTTGTTGTACTTCCTTGCTTGTATAAAATTTATGATTTATATAACACGTATTCACTAATTTAGTCCTTGATATTTTATCTGATTGAGAGGAAGATAGAAAGTCAAGGCCTACACACTTATCAGAAAACTGTAGTCCCCAAAGTTCGGAATTAAAACACTACAAAACACATAAATCATGTAATTTTCAGGGTACAGTAGAAGAATAAAATATAGACTGGACTATGACATCACAACTAGAGGTAGATGACCATGACCTACCTCTAACCACGCTGCCGTAGTCCAGTCTGTGTTTTACTCTCTTCTACTGAAGAAAGGGACTGATGTACCCTGAAAATTACATGATTTATGTGTTTTGTAGTGTTTTAAATCCAAACCTTTGAGGTCTACCGTTTTCTGACTAGAGTGTGGGCCTTGTCCTTCTAACCTCCTTTCAATGTTTGATTAGATATAGCTGTTTGGCGGCATTTTTCCTTTTAATATATAAGTACATTTTTGATAAAGAATATAAATAAATATAAATCAATCTAGATGACCTCATAAAAGAATAGTGTGTTTTATTTTCTATTCATAACCGTACTTTGACCAAGATCCACTTAATGGCCAATCTAAAAATTAAAAGTAACATTATGAGACAGAAACAAAAACCCTATCTTTGACTTTGGCTTTTCTTGACATGTCTCAGGCTTCACTTTGAAATCAGTGCCGCATCTCTAAAAAGTGAGATTTGCACCCACCCCCTCCCCCTCCCAACATGCAATTAAATTACTTGTCTTTCCATGTGAATATTAATTTGAAATGTACATAACAGCTCAGAATGGCAATAGATGATCATAAATTGAGTGCTTATTATGTTGTTTTCCAAAGTCAAAGTTAATATATCTCCTCAAAGAAAACTTGTTTTAGACTGTTTAAGGAACTTTTATTATTATATCTGCAAGAAAAAGGACATTAACACGATATTACTTTTGCTATGAAAAGAAGAACACACTCTACATTTTACAGTGCTGCCACTGGATTAAGAGGTTATGGCTGCTTCTTGAAGAAAATTGATAGTTACTACTCAATCAGAAAGTGTGCGAGTAAGAAGAGAAGAATGGACAAAAGTAAGGGAGGAAGAATGGTGGAAGGAAAGGGGAATATGGAGACATTTTACTGAAGTGATCCAACTACACAGGATGAAAACAGTTGAAGAAACCATAGTCAAAAGATTTGGTGGAAATGATCAATTTTCTTGAAGAGGAAATCATTACCTCTTTATCCAGTGGCAGCAGTGTTAAGTGTGAACTGTGTATTCATTTTCATTGTAACTATCATGTGAATGTTTTTTTTTATGTGTTACTGGTTTATGGAACTCTTTTGATGTTTCTGGCATTAGGGTCCTAAGGGGTAGTTAAATTGAAGTAGAAACTTTCAAATTACGGATACATCGAGTTAGATTGGTCCCTTTCAATAAGTGGATATTTTGGAAGATAAATTAAAGGAAAATTTTCAGAGTAAAATTTACAATTCCATAGATCTGGCCGCAGCACCAAATTTTCAAATATTCATGTCATTATTTGATTATTTTGTAAAGAAATCATAAAATAATCAAAGAAATCATAAAATCATTAAATTAATAAATATTTTCATACAAATTACATAAATTTTAATGTGTTGGCAGCAATTAATTAAACACCCAAATATGATCTCAAGGAACCGTTAAAACCAAAACATGTGACTGTCTCATGATTGGTTCCTGGGTCTTGCCGTGAGAGGGAAGGAGGTAAGGGGGGAAGGTAAGTACCATGGCTCAGTTGAACGAGCGGGACCGGGACCGTGAGCGCGAGCGGCTGAAGCTACGGCGCACGGGCGAGTATGTGGGCGACCCCCTGCGTCGCGGGGAGAAGCTTCGACTCCTCGATCGACCACCACCGCTACTGCCCCCACCACCTCCTCCACTGCCACTGCCCCCGTAGTCCTCTTTCACGCGCACGTACGACACCTCTCCCTGTGGACAAACTGAGGTTACTTGCACCTGGGACTTACGAGTTTTATGCTTTTTTTTAGTAAAGATTCTTACTTCCCATTCAGGTTATACCCATATGTACTTATTAGGCTAATATGTTAGATGTGAGGAAGGTTGGATTTAGAATAAGTGTTCCCACATTTGTGTTAAAAATGAATGGAAAAGAATTAAAGAAAGTCTAGATAGATAGAAAGAATGGAAATGAGAAAGAGCAGTAAAGAGCAAAAGATAGGAAAAGAAAGCGAGTAAAAGAATGAGAGATGGGAAAAGAACAAGAGACAGGAAAATAATGAGAGAGAGAGAGAGGAAAAGAACAGGAGACAGGAAAAGAAAGAGAAAGGAAAAGAATGATAAGATGGAAAAATAATAAGACGAAATGAATTAGAGGAAAAGAATGAGAAGAAATTAACAAAAGAAAGTAAAAGAACAAGAAAGAAAAAATAATGAGAGCAGAAAATAATGAGAATGAGGAAAACAGCATGGCTCACCTCGTGGGAGCGGAATCTCGAATCATCCAGCTTTTTGACAGCGTACTTCATATCTTCATAGCGAAGGAACTCCACGACACCTGTCCCGTCCTTGAACACGTCAGCGAAACAGACGTCGCCTGCCTCCCTCATGTGATCTTTGAGATCCTGCCAACTGCCAGAGGGTGGCAGCCCTGGACATGACAATACACAAGAAGTGACCTTGCTCTGTTGATATTCTCAGCTCAGGGTACATTTGACGTATTTGGTCTATTTTATAAACACATGACTTACAAACTTACTTTATCAGAATTTTCTAGAAATTTTTTTTTTAATTTTCCCTTACTTACCTATAGGCCTACCCTTTTTCCCAATTTTCCTTTGCAAATGACACTTTTTACATTACATTTATTACATAACTTTTTAAAAATAATAGCAGCTACAAAACATCAACTTTCTATAATATAATTATAAATAACGTAATAAAAATAAAGAAAACAAAACTAGTGAGTGAGGAAAGTTCACCTAGAGGGGAAAGTAAGAAAATACATAGGTAAAGAGAGTCCCATGTACATAAGAAGGTGAGGTCTTTTTCCTTTCTTCTGGCTTCTGTAGCAGATAACGGTAAGTGTGCGCATGAGAGAATAATAATACTTAGCACCGTGTCTTAATACCCGTTCGGGTTATATGCTTAAATACTAATTATGTTAATGGGTTAATAATTGGTAAGGTTGAATATAGAAGAAGTGAACCCACATTTGCGTGGAAGGAGAGTGGGAAACCATTTAGGAAAAACAACCCTCACTTCACCCAAGCAAGATTCGAACCTCGGTCTCCCCGTTCTTGGCAGCCTAGTCCAACACGAGAGTAGCATGTTAGACCAAGAGACCGCCAAAGCTATTTTTTTAAGTTATATAACATCTTTCTACCCACCCAGATAGTGACATATATGTTATAATTACAGTAATGTGTTAGTGTGGTTTAATTTAGTGGATGTGTACACTAATTTGTGTGGAGGGAGAGAGGAAAACCACTTAGGAAAAACAACCGTCAGTAGTACCCCCGACCAGGATCTAAACCCTGATTTCTCTATCATCAATAGTCTAGTCTATTGTGACACCTTCAATCTTGTGGTTAGGTATTATTTGTTAAATTGGTAGGCATGGCTGCTAGACTCTGACCCCACAAGCTGTATTTTGGTCCTAGACTGGTAAAGAAGATGAACCCCTGTGGGGTTTAGTAGTTAGTTTAATTGTACGAGTGGTGCAGTACCTGTGACAAGCACCCTATACTGGGAGCGTCTGGCCGGGGGACCTCTTCCCCTCCCTCCGCGATCCCCACCGGAAGTCCCACGGTTGTTCCCGCGAAAACCTCCTGGTCCACCCCCACGGGGGAACTCTACGCGTAGCCGGTACCCGTCATAGTCGTAGCCATCACGGGCATGGACAGCGTCCTCTGCGTCCCTGGAAGGTAGACAGAAGGGTTTGGGTTTCAAGTGGTACACCCTCCATGTATGGGCTTTTTATAGTCATAAATTGGAAAATGACACCTGGATACAGGAATAAAACCTGGACCCTTGGCTTAGTGGGATAACACTTTACCACTGAGCTATCCAGACGTCGTCCCGTACTCAGGGCCATTCATCACTCATGATCTACCACTGAGCTATCCAGAAGTCGTCCCGTACTCAGGGCCATTCATCACATCATGATCTACCACTGAGCTATACAGAAGTTGTTTCATGCTCAAGCTGATCATTCTTCACTCATATTTTAAGGCAGTCTTAAATGGACGTGTGGATTATGAGTGAAAAATTATCCTAATAACAGTATGAATCCTGGATCTCAGTGGTAAAACATTGTCCGGCTAAACCAAGAATCCCGGGTTAGGATCCTGTGTCCTGGTTTTTAATTTACGAATATACTTTATAAAAAGCTATATCCATAACCTAAATATCAACTATCTTACTAGAGTTGCTGGTTATGTACAATTAATTGTACACACATGTTTACTTTCTTCCATATGTATACGTTGTTAGATTAATTTAAAAACCGTTACATAGCAGGAATAGTATGCAAAGAGAGCAGGATCCTTTTATTGTTTCTATGTCATATTAATTACTATGAGACATAAAAAAGTTTTTAACATCCGGATACAGACAAAAACAAAAGCAAATTTCCAATAATAGCCAATTTAGGTACATATATAGTAAAATGGTGTACCTAAGTTCGATAATTTGAAAAATTAAAAAATTGTATTTTAGTGAAAGATATTTCAGAATTTCATGAAAAATATGTTGTTGACACCTGAAAGGTTGGGTTTTGTTCATGTGGGATAGTTTATAAAAATAAAACTGTATAAACTATTGTGTATTTTACTAAAACACTTTTGGTGCCATGGTGTGGAATTATTTTGAATATTTTCGTATGATTAATTAACGTTCTTCTATGAACTAGCTAGATGAGTTTTCTTAAATAATCTTAAGCTATGCCTATAGGCCTATATATAATTATTTTACAAATTAATTTTGCAATCAATAGAAATTTGCTTTTGTTGTTGCTATAGCTAAAGAAGGTCAAAAATATTGAAGTTTCTCATAATAGGACATAGGCCTAAAAAATAATTTTATTTAATCTCACCCTAAGTGTATATTATTCCCAGATTTGTTTTAACTTTAAAATAATAGTGAAAAGGTGTCAAGAATTCAGTCCTCTTTGTGTATTGTCCCCATCATTCTGTCTGAAGCCTTTCTACAGATGTATCCATAATAGGTGTAAACTTAGTGCTCCATAGGCGATCGACTCTACACTAACATATTGCTCTGTCTAAAGCAGTCTCTCTCAAAGTGTGCTCCTCGGAGCCCTGGGGCTCCCAAGACTTCAGGGGTTCATTGAAACTTTAAAATCTTTATTAAAAAATACACTTCAACCAAAACAAAATATGACAATACCAGAATATTGAATGTCTGGGAGGACATACAATTCCAGCTGTCTTCTAATAATCTAGATACTAAAGAGATTTGCCAAAATGTTAAACAATGTCACTATTCTCACCAAAAGAAAATTGTTTTGGAAAAAATATTACACAGTAGGCCTATGCTCTATATTTAGAATTTAATTAATAAATAAGTTATAACTAACAAATTTCTCAATGTTTTAAATTCTAGTGCGATAACATAAATAGATAGAACACCACAAATTATTTTGGGGATTCTATAATTTTTTTAGGGGTGTAAAGTGTTCCAGAATCTAAAGAGTTTGAAAACCAGTGGTCTATAGAGTCCTGAACCTATAGTCCTAAATACCTATTACCACTCTGTATGAGTTAGATAAATTGTATCTTTCTAAGGACTAACTTAGTTGATATGGGGAAACAAGGACTACAGATCATTGCAAAGTAAATACCTATGGCATGTGTGTTCGTACATCAAAATGAAAACGCAAATGGAGGTAAAAGATCTGTTGCTATGGAAACAAAAAATGAAATGATAGTGTTATACAAGGGGCTATTTCAGAAATATTTTCCTAAATAGTTAACTCCAGAAAACGTGTCGTCAGGGAAAGTTTTTTGAGAAATAATAAGTTCTTACTAAGAGTGGCATCGGTTTGGTAGGTTAAACTTTAATATTAATATTCTTAATAACCTCCAGTTGATAGATCACGTCTGCTTGCGCCTTCCTCTAAGACAATTTTCTTTCAAATAATTTAATACTTAAGGACTATACGGGTGGGAAGATAAAGAGTCTGTAATCAACGCCAGATAGCTCTCGACCACAAATTAGGCTAAATACAGAACGTATATTATATATATTTACTGTGTGAGCAAATAATTGCTAAATGTTACTTACCTTGAATCCTCGAACTCTACGAAAGCGAAGGGTGGGCCCCGTCGGTTTTTTAAATCAACAAACGTGACTTTGCCAAACTTGTAAAACAAATCTTGAATATCTTTGGTTCGAATATCAGGTGGCAAATTTCCGACATAAATTCTACATTCATTGCGTCCGTGAGAAGACATATAGATTTCTTTTAATGCTTCGACAAATGTAAAATTTCAGCCGTAACAACTATTTCAATATAAAATACTATAAAATGTAACTTTTAAATTGTAAATTATAATTACAAACTGACAATTTCATAGACCAGAGATAAACTTAGAGCAGAGATAATATTATATTACAAGGTATGGTATAAAACTGCTATGTAAAAAGAATAGTAGGTAGCGCCAGAAGAAGAAAGATTTCTGATTGGATAAGCTTGTGACATCACTTGGTATACATTACTTTTAACATAACATAAACAATGCTACAAGTTTGATTTTGGTAGGAAGAACGGTATAAGCTAGTGACTAAAGTTACTGAAACAATGTTAATAAATTCGTACTTCAAGTCATGTGATCTACATCTGACACATATTATATATATTATCAATAGATATAAAATAATAATAATAATAATAATAATAATAATAATAATATACAGTAGCCAAATTTTAGCAATTTTGACCCCAAAGAAATATGTTTGAATTTTTTCTACAGTTCTTCCAACCAAAATCGGGTTATATATTGTAATCAAAATAAATAGTTAATAATTAGGTTTAGTTTGGAAACTTTAAATAATAAATAAAGATTTTAAATCCACACCAATGTTCAATAAACGTCATTACTATACTTATTTAAAATTATATATTTTTTATAACTAAAACAACGTTTTCCCTTATATATCGTAAATATCTTTCTGCGTGTATTTTCTTCTTTCTCTTGAGGTCGATGTTCCACTACGAGCTTCCAATGCTTCTTTAAAAGTTTTAGGCTTTGCCAACCTAGTGAATTTCCTCACTTCGCTGAAAAGACCGTTTAAAGCGAGTCTATGGATCTCTGGTCAGCTTCAAACTTCAGGTGTTTAATTTTGGTTAATTTTCCTCTTGAACAGGCTTGTCTGCTTCCTCATGAACTTTCGCTATTAAGACTTGCTTCATTTCCTCAAAATTGTAATTTTATATGCAACTTGAGTCAGAAATAACAAATTCTAATGTTTATCCGCTCAAACGTATTTTAGTTACATACAGCCCGTAGTTTTAAATCTGTCAATTTGATATTACATAGGTTTAATTTATTATCTCGAAAAATACTAAAATATTAACTTTTGGTCTTCTATGAAACACAGGAATGGTCGGCATAAGCAAAAAATTTCTAACCTTTTCTTCTGACTAGCTTCTCATTTTCTGTTTCACGAAGCTCAACGTGGTTGCACGTCAAAATCGCCTTTATTTACTTTCGTATTAAAACATTATAATCCCGCTTCTAAC
Organism: Timema genevievae; assembly: GCA_902155825.1. NCBI lineage: Eukaryota > Metazoa > Arthropoda > Insecta > Phasmatodea > Timematidae > Timema > Timema genevievae. The sequence goes on from CABFWO010000071.1 coordinate 433,156, forward strand.
CTCATTTGTCGTGACCCTACCCCCGTGGTCTCGTTCTGTCAGGATAGCTTGCGGGAGGAGTAAGGTTGCAAGCAAGGTAGTTGTTTGGGCTCAACATAATATGTAGGTTTGTGAATTTTGGTTTAATAATAGATACTAAAACATGATACAAAAATGTTGGTCGTAAGATAAAGAATAAGAAGAATGGACACCCGTGTTCGTGGAAGAATTGGCTTTACTTGTGAATATTTAGACTGACCAAGTTGACTGTTACTACCCAGTGCTTCTACCAAACTCGATCTCTGGACCTTTGTCTCCAACGATGACCTCCAAGTATCAGTGCTATTGATGACCCGAAGATGTCATCTGTACCGATAAGGCTTCGGACAGAGTGACCGCCCACAAAAGAAGTGGAATTGTGACGCCCGGTTGCCAGGTCTTTTATACCATGATATAGCCCCCTTTGGCCTCGCTAGTTTACACATTGTTATGAATTGTCAGTGCTCTACTGCAACCTCTCGAGTATGTTACTTCATACATGCTAAGCCAGCAATTATAACACGTGAATCCAATTGAATTATGTAAGTCAATATAAACACTCAAATATGGCTCTGTGGTCATGACTTATATATATAATGATTTTTATTGTAAAAAACTTACCAGATACCCATTTTGAACCAAATCATTAGAACTACTTTAAATACACTTTTAATTAAATAAAAAACTTTAACCTTTGACGAATTTTTCCCTAAAAAGTAAATAATATTATTTGCCAGGCTAGACACTCCCCAGGTATACATTTTAAACATAATCGTTAGTGTTATTATTAAAATAGAACTTCCAATATTTACCCAAAGATCAAGTATAGAGTGTTATTTGGGAGGACAACTATTACTTAGATATTATATTTTAATCAAAATTGTTAGACTTTTCCAAAAAAAATGTTGAATTAAAAAAAATTAAGGGCTAGGGTCAAACAAAAACTGTCCTGAATATGATATTTAATTATTAAGATTAAACTAACTTCTATCAAACCGTTTAAAATCTGTGGCCAAAAATAGACAGAAATAATGATTTTATTAAAATACATTATTTTATATTCAGGGCACATAAAAAGTAAGTATGCATTATATTCTCGAGGTAGAAAATTTTCATGAATACAATACTTTATCTTTAGATGAGAAAGTCTAATGCTCTAGATCTTGGCCATTCAACCTTATCGTAACTCTGCTCTCCTTGAGTATGGAGGAATTCATTTATGAGGTGAGGATACCATTAAGGCGAATTCCACTACACCCAGATGATAGATAGGATGATATGTGAGAATGATGATGGCGGAAAGCAGAGGAGATCTGCAGTTTAACGTGATTTCAGAACCACTGTGGGAGCCTGGCCTTCCACACTTTCAAAAAGCGTGAAAGCACATAATTTGCTAGAGGTGAACCAAGGGTTTGGCAATCAGATACATTTGTGTACCAGGACCAGGATTTGAGCCCCGGACCCTTAACACAGATGCTTGACGCCTTACCCCTATAACGCCAGATCCCCTTAGATGAGAAAGTAAAAAATAAAAATCTCATAGTAATAAAAATTACAAAATCCTATTCTCATTGTTACAAGCAGTGTTACAAATTATACAATTCGAATAATAATGGAATCATTTCACAACCTGTCCCGAGCCATAACTGGGGTATTACTGCTAGAAGTACCTAATGTATCAAGTAACAGCATTATTTATTGATTATTAATTTACTATAAAAAATTAACCTATTGGCCAAGATTTGGAACTTAAAATTAAAATATTGAAGTCCCTTACAGATACATTGGATTGTAACAGTAGCGTACCCAGGATTATGATATGGGAGTAACGGGGGTGGGTGCTATTTGAAACTGAACTTGAGCGAGGAGTTACATATAAAAATACAAACGTTATTGAAAGCTATGTTTGAATAAACTACAGGCTGAACTTATTGAATAGACGGGAATGTGTTGCAACACCCGCCTTTTGATATCCAAAGAACAAACGAGAAGTAAGAGTAACAGATTACCAACACATTCATGATTTCATCCTTTCACAGTTTAAAAAATCCCAGGTCCTACGCCCTTCTACACAATGATCGTTCATAAGGAAACCAAGAATTCTATTTATCTAGAAGCCAAAGCAGAAAACTACGTTATTATTGGTCACATGTGTGGAAGGTTTGAAAAGCACGGACCGCGATGATTCGCTGGTGGGTGCTCCAAATTAGAGAATTTGGATTTATTTCAAAAGATCCAGCTTTTTAAAATTAAAAGGATGTTGTGAAGAATCCATTCCATCTAGGCCTATTTAAAATAAATTATTTCAAAGATCACTTTCCAAAACAATAAGATCCAGCAAGTTAGTGTTTTAATAAAGGTTTTACTCTTGTCGTTTCTATTTATTGGGTTGGATGGGGGTTGCTTGAGCCCCTTAGTTCCACCGTGTGTGCACCACTTGATTGGATCAACTAATTTTAGTAGTCCAATTAAGTTTAAATATAATATAATTGTAGAACCAACTCATTTGTGTTTTTAATTGCAATTTGTTTTATTTACTAGAAACAAATGTAGTATCCTGCCGGGAAAAATAAAATCTTTTTCAGGTTCTTTTTACTTATCGCTTTAGTGTTGGTAGCACTGGTTAAAAGCGCGGGTTAAAATGTAATTGTGTTCAAAACACTGCAAAATTCAGTATTGTTTGACAAAGATACAACATAATACATACTGTTTATCTTGAAACTTTTTCTCTCCTTCATACAAGTTAGTATTCATAATTCTCGTCGATATTGGACATATTTGTCAGCATTTCATAGAGCTCTGCAAACTCTAACATAAATATCCACCTAAATAAATCTATATTGCTACTCATCGCAACTCTTAACATTTAATTTCCTCAGAGATGGATGGTCAGATTGGGTTGCGTTTATTTGTAATTCGTAACATAAGACTATAAACGATTATTTTATACAATAAAAAAAGTTTTATTTAATAATCATTTTAAAGTAGGCCTAATCATTTATGAATTACAAGTTAACCTAAAACCTTCCATGTCTAAGAAAATTAAATGTAAGTATAAATTTGAAAGTATAGACAAGCCCAATGTAACTTATCGCTCAACATCACCTTCTGTGTGGTCCAAGCCTAAGAATTTTCTTTTTATCCATGTTTTAACCCGTTCACGCTATGCACATGTATGCTAATTATTCTAATGGGGGTAGGAAAGAGGAAGGAAGCATTTTAGAGGTAATATACCGACATTTGCGTGGAAGGAGAGTGGGAAAGCATTTAGGAACCCCCCACCCCAAAAGACCCAATTATGGGATTTGAACCTTGATCGCCTCATCATCATCAGGCCAGTCTAACACAAGAGGTGACACCTTAAACCATTCAGCCACTGAAGTGAGTCCGAAGACTTGTTATGTGACACTCTCCCCACCAGATTCACCGACGACGTTTGAACCTACAATGTGTGTCTCAGCACTTTACTTTTAAATTAGGTTTAAGTTATTGGCACCTACACAATAGTGCATAAGTAAAAATAATAATAATAATGATAATAATTGGAGCTACGAGGCTGTCACCTGACCCCCTTAACACTCTCCTCCTCTCAAGAAAACCTAGGAGGCAGTTCATGGCTTCCTCAAGCATTTTTTTTTGAACATTTATTATCTTGGAACCTGCTTCAGTGGCCGCATGGTTTAAGGCATCACTCTCACGAGAGACTGGACTGCCGATGACAGAGATATCGGGGTTCAAATCCCAGTCAGGTGTAGGCCTACTGGGGGTTGTTTTTCCTAAATGGTTTTCCACTTATCTTGCAGGCAAATGCAGGTACATTTCCTCTAAATTCAACCTTCATGCCCAAATCATTGGTGTAATTAGTAGATAGGCGTATAACCTGAACAGGTGGTAAGACGCGGTGATAAAACTATTAGAAAATATAAATATTAGCTAAGTCTACATTTTGGTTAAAATGCATTCATTATAGTATTAATACATTTGGTCAAGTGGTAAATTACTAGTCTGGGGTCTGGTTTTTAAGGTTTTTTCCTACATTTATGTCGGTGCTGACCCACCAATAAGCAATTCTAATCCAGAATTTTGAAAAAACTCATTTATGTTTATTTAGCTCTTGGATATCCATAAAGATTTGAATGTGTGAGTATTTGAGGGTTCCATATCTTCCTATAACTGTGCTTACATTGCCTTGTCCTAGTGTCGGAGCATGCAGAAGGCTTTCGGAGCCCAGGAAATGATAACGAAGATCCCAGGGATAGAGAAATACAACAGCTGACGGCAGAGATCAAAAGGTGGCACGAGGTATACAGACGTAACCACGAGGCGATCCACTTTATTCCCCCCGTGAGTTTTGGGGAGCTGGATCATGACATCCCGAGTCGACCGTCCGCAAGGCACAGGTTCAATGCGGAACCTCGGGAAAATGGAGTACTTAGGAACAGGATTAAATTTCATGAATTTTGTGGTAAGATATATATAGATTTCTTTTTACATCTCAGACAACCAGATATAAACTAATCACATATGATACGACAAGTGGAAGTGTATAACACAAAATGAACAAGGGATGGGGCTCTCAAATCCTCAATCCCTTTAGCCCCTAAGGAAATTTTAGATTCAAGGATGCAAGAGAATATTAGATTCAAGTTTAAAATATATATATATTATATTATCACTTTTATATCTTCAGAATTTTGATTTTAATCTGCTTTAGAGCTCTAATGCTGCTTATCCGAGTTTGATTCCTGTGTTCAGATGTCATTTTTTAATTTAAAGAATATTATATTTAGATGCGGCTATAACCATAACTATCAAATATAATAGCTTGGCTCTTTGATCCATCATGAATGAATTAAATACTATAATGAATGCATTTTAGCAAAAACTTTTATGGTGGGGATGTAGACAAAGCAAGTTAAGGCCCAGTGTTATTATTATTATTTTAATAAATAAACATGTGTTTGGCCAAAATAAATAAAGTATTGGTCCAGTAGAAACATAGGAGTTTAATTTTATTCACATGGTGAAATCAACACTTGTTGAATATTTGTCATGAACATAGCAGCATTATATGAGAAACTTTTTAAATGAAGAGAAAAAGTTATCACTAAATTCTAGGACACCCTTGACAGATATTTAACAACTGTTGTTATCAGTATGGGAATAAAATTAAACTCTAGGTTTCTACAGGATGTCCAGCGACCTGCAAAACGGAAAAGTCAGGGAATTCGCTTGGTCAGGGAAAAGTCGGGGAATTTGATCAAATTTCTGGAATTTTCACAGATTCCCTAAAAAAAATACACAACTTTTATTTACAATAGTAAAAATAACATGTCTTTTAGTTAATAGACACTTCAAATCTATTTTAACCCAGCTCTCCAAGTTGAGCATCTCAACTCTAAGGTCAAAATGTGATATTCAAGTTGTCTTTACACCTCTATAGTGCATGTCTTTAGCCAAAGTTGAGTCATGGTTATGTGGATGCGTGAGAATTGATTATATTATTGAAAGTAGAAACTAAAAATAATGTGTCCCACAACAATTATCAAGACGTATTGGTGTGAGGTGATCTTTTAATGTTTTAGTAATGATCTGACGGAAATCTAACTTAGATCGCTCTATCTGACAGGCCATTGCTTTAGGCCGATATCTTTTAACAACTCATTGAGTGACATAATTTTAGAATGGGTATGTGTCAAAAAATAGTATTACGTTAAGTTGTAATCTTAATATAAAATATTTAATATATAGTGACTGTAAAAGTTGGAAATTGACTCTGTAAAACCTGGAAAAGTTGAAAATTGACTCTGGAAAAGTCGAGGAATTTTAAAATATACTTGGCTGGACACCTTGTTCTACTGGAGCAATCATTTATTTATTTTGCCAAAAAAAAAGTTTTGCTATAAAAACTGAGAAACACTATCCCCTACTCGCCCTCCTTGAAACCCCACCTTAACATTTAGATTATTTATAGTTTCTATTATTCTGTTTGCCAGGCCTCTACCGTGGTTCGGATTCCACGTTAAACTGTAGGTCCTCCATTTCATCTCACAATCACCCTACCATTGCACATTAGCGTAAGTGCGTATAACCCGAACGGGTAGTAAGACGCGGTGATAATAATAATAATATTATTCTGTTATACTCTTATTTCCTCTTATGTTTATAATTTATTTTATTTATAAAATGGTGGATTTGACCAATTTCCAATTTGTATATATAAATGTGTGTGTAGCTTTGTTCCTTCTGTTATCCGGACACAGGAATCTCTGTGAAACAAATGCGGAAACCTGAATTGATTGTCGAGTTCAACTCTTCTCACCACGGAAAGTATCTTCCCGAGTCTTACTGCATGGCCTTGCAAACAAATGATCAAGGTACATCTCGAAGGCCAAGACACTAACAACTGAATTATTATTTAAGATCAAACTATTTTAATGAGTTAAATACTCCTTTTTCAAAAAACAAATTTTATTTGACTCTTTAATTAATTATGGGTGACCTGGCGGTATAGGGGTAAGCTAAGGTGTCAAGACTTCTGTGCTGAGGGTCCGGGGTTCAATCCTCAGTCCCGGCACAGATTTATCTGATTGCCAAACCCTTCCTTCACCTCTGACAAGACGTGTATTAATCACAACTTGTGAATGTGAGGAATGCCAGGCCTCTACCGTGGTTCGGATTCCACGTTAAACTGTAGGTCCTCCATTTCATCTCACAATCACCCTACCATTGCACATTAGCGTAAGTGCGTATAACCCGAACGGGTAGTAAGACCCGGTGCTAATAATAATAATAATAATAATAATAATAATAATAATAATAATAATAATAAATTATGTCCCTGCAAAAGTTTTGTTTCCTCCCATTTATAAGGTAAACTAAAAACAAACCCTCTTTGGTGATTGAATGGTCTAAGGTGTTACTCTCGCATTAGATTGTGCTGTTGATGACATTAGATCAAGGTTTGAATTCCAGCCATGTCTACTAAGGGTGTTTTTCCCTAAATGGTTTCCCACCCTCCTTCAAAGCAAATGTGGGTAGCTTACCTTTAAAATGCTTCCTTCCTCAGCCCTACCCCATTAGAGTAATATACCGTATCTCTTTAAGTAAAACCTCTTTTAGCTATTTTGTATATGTATTTGGAAGAAGGTACAGGAAAAATGGATAGAAGACATATAAAAGGAATAAACACAATATGGCTTTTACAATGAGAAGAACAACACAGTTCACACTTTTTGTTATTCCTTTTACATGTTCCTATCTAATTGTCCAATCATTCTAAACCAATTTCCTTTTTCTCCCTTTTGTGTTTTTTGGTTTCCTCTTTTAGGAAGTTGTGTTGTGCGTTTCTCACTCCTCCCTGATGGGTTCCGATAGAATGAAACCAAGGTCGGGAGATTGGGCGGTGACAATCGATTTTCTTCAAGTGGCAGCCATTACCTCACTGTCCAGTGGCAGCAGTGTAAAGAATGAACCATGTTCTTCTTTTCATTGTAAAGGCCATATTGTGTCTTTCCCTTATACATGTGTTCTATACACCTTTCTATTAGAGTAATTATCATAATTATATGCGTATAATTTAATTTTAATTTTAGCACCGCGTCTTACTACCCGTTCGGGTTATACGCTTAAGTACTAATTACACTAATGGATTAGGAAAATGGGAAGGTTTAACTTAGAGGAAGTGAACCCGCATTTGCGTGGAGGGAGAGTGGAAAACCATTTAGGAAAACCACCCCCAGTTCACCCGACCGAGATTCGAACCTCGATCTCCCCGTCCTCGGTGGTCTGACTCAACACGACTGGCGCGTTAGCCAACTACGACATGAAGGCGGGTCTATATGCGTATAACCTGAACAGGTAGTAAGCCGCACTGATAAAAAAAATACAACTCCAATAAAAAAAAAATAGCTCCACATTGTATGTTGTTTCATGTTAAGCACCACGGGGTGTTTTGAATCATGGCGTACCTGTTCTAGACCATGCCACCATTGATACGTGTGCATTAATACCAACTCACCGCTAAATATAAGTGAATATTTATTGTTAATTGCTGCAAACACCATTGTTTCTATTTTCAAAGGTATTTTTAGTGTTAAAAGGGCATATCTCCCACCATCAATCAACTTGAAGGATGCACTAAAACATATTCCCCTTAGCAATGGAGACAATCTAAAGGAATTCCTGAGATACATTCAACAATGTGTCAGCGCGTATCTCTTCAGAACAGCCGACTTGGAAAACCTAAAGGTATTGAACATTAGATATTTCACACTGTCACAGGGTGTCCAGCGACCTGGAAAAGTCAGGGAATTTAATTAAATTTCTGGAATTTTCACTTAATCACTATAAAAAAAAGTCAAATTTCCATTTTTCTGGTGCGTATAAATCGAACGGGTAGTAAGACGCGTTGCTAATAATAATATATTTTTCTGCAATTTAATACACACCACAATCTTTTTTAACACAGTTGAACATACTAATTTTAATTCTCAAAGTCAACATGGGATTTTTGTGTGTCATCTTTCCATCCCTCTACTTCGCATCTTTATTTTTTAAACTCTCTTAGTGCAAAGTAATATTTTAATGTCTCAATATGAGATCGCTCTCTACCCAAGAGCCCATCACTTTAGGTTGTAAACCTTCATAGAGTGTCACTATTTCAGAGTGTGTCACAATTTCAGAGTGTGTATGTGTTTAAAAATATTATTGCATCAAGTTGTGATCTTAATAAAATAGTGATTTTTAATATAGGGAGTGGAAAAGTTGTAAATTGACTCTGGAAAACCTGGAAAAGTCAGGGAATTTTAGAATATGGTTTAGCTGGACACCCTGTGTAAAGTGTTTAGGAAATAAACTTACAAACTAACTTACCATAGAATTGCAACACTAAGAAGCTCATGTTTTACAAATATATTAATCTATTATAATGGTTCTCGGTTTTAAATTCCACCTAATCCAATGGCTTCCAACCTGGGATTTGTGTCATGTTTCGGTTGGGGTCACAATGTTTGTTATAAATTTATGTTTATGTTTTAAAGTGAATACAATGATTATAAGAAGGTGCAAAATTTAAATTAGGAACGGGACCTTCGAACACCTCTATTCCTTAAAAATATCCGAGATTCAAGAAAATTTCAGATTCGAGACTCAAATCCATTTAAAAAAATTATTTTTTGAGTTAAATTTGTTTTAGAACTTTAATATTGCTTGTTGGTGGTTCAAAACTTATAATAATAATTATAAGATGAACTCAACAACCAGGCCTCAGACCAGTAATTTAACACTTAACTGAATGCATGAACATTATGACTGGATTATAAAAAGAATGTTAACTTTTTTTTAGCACATCTTACTACTCATTTGGGCTGTACTCCAACATTTAATTACTATTTTTACTTTTTATTATTCTATTATATTTCCTCTTATGTTCAGAATTTTTGCCAAGGAATTTGGATTCGAGATAAAATAGAGATTCTGATTAGTAAAATAATGGATTTGACCTAACTTTAATTCAAATAAAAATGTAATGTAGGTTGTTTGTTGATATAATCAGTTGTTTCAGGAATTGCACCTTGACTACTCCAAATTGAACTAAGAAATAATTTTATTCATGTAACAAAAAACAAAAAATGGACTTTATAGGAACCAAAGTTGGTTTTGGTTCTCAAGTAGGACTATCTAAAGAACCAGCGAAACCGAGATAATGAAGAACCAAACCGACTCACTTTGAATAATAATACATGTTACATCCCTAGCAGTGAGCAAGAGCTTTTAAATGTCCTCTAAAAAAAATAGTTTGAGTCTAGGTGAGGTCAAAGATCTAGCTTGCGGGAGTAGCTGATGTACATGTGGTTCCAAACTCATTCAAAAGTGCAGTCCATGGAGCAAACAACCCATAGTTGATTTTAGGCTCTTGTAAAAACTAGTTTACAAAATAAAGTTACTAGCTATGCATATTACAAACGTTCAAGTTAACCACTGGGTGTCTGCTGCGTTTCAGAAAGTGATCGCTGACAGCTGTATAAAAAGCGTCCAGGTCAACGGGTCATTGAACTCTCTCTGCGTGTTTATGGAGTTGCCGCTGATAAACATAACGAACAAAGCTACCGTCAGAATCTCGACGGTGCTGGAATACGAACCCGACTCCTTTCTGCCAACAAACTTCACCATCGACTCTGGTGGGTCAACAACAATTAAACCCACTTCAGCGGTCAAATGAAATGAGGCATCACTCGCATTTGAGGGTGGTTTTTCCAAAATGGTTTTCCCCTATTTCCACACAAATGTGGATACACTTCCTCTAAATAAACCTTACAAATCCATAAAACCATTAGTGTAATTAGTACATAAATGTATAATCTGACAGAATAGTAAGACACAGTGCAAAAAAAATTACTAGAGATTAAACTACATATATTATGTAAGAGAAATAAATTCAAAAGTCAACAAAGCCGACTATATTATTTTACGCTATTTTTTCTAAACGTTTCTCTCTATCCAGATAATTTAAAAATATAAAAATTGTTTTATGTGAGAGCAACAAAAACCTTATTTTTTGACTTCGGCTTCGATTAATGTTTCAAGCTTAGCTTCGACTTTGCACTTAAAAAGTGACCATCGCATCCCCTAGTTCTATTATTATTATTAGAAATTAGCACTTTGAATCCTCAAGAATATTTTGAATGTGAAATAAATCATCAGTCAAAATAAATTAAGGTTTAATTCTCTTAGCTCAGACGTGGGACATATGTTTTCATAGCTCTACTTGAAGTAACTGTCATCCTTAACCCATTCCCAGGTGGGGGCGTTAAACAACATCTTTGTTTGGTCAAACGTTCCCTAGCCCAGGCGCAAATATACGTTTAATTGCAATAAGCTATTGTAATGCCATCTATTGATGCACTACTGTACTTTTAGCCCGTCTGAATACTTCATATTAAAGCTAATAGATGGGGCTATGAGTTAAATGCTATATTATGACCATGAATCCAGCAATAAATGAGAAAATGAGTGAGCATCTAAAATATGTTTCAGATAAGAGTATAAGAGTAGGATAATGGCTGCTGGTCCTGCATAGATTGCTGTGCTAAACACATGCCAGGGAATGCGTTGAGGTGGATAATTTTAGCTTGTCTCTTCAATATCTTGGTTCTGGATTTAGTCCTGAAAGGATCTGGTTTTGGAGATCCTTAGGTTAAGGGTATATTCAATGTGAATATACTTTTGACGGTAGCTGGGAACCTTAACACACACACTTTTTACACGCTTTCATACAGACTATGCTTGTTCCTTCAGGAAAGTTACTGTGTTATATTCTGGAGGGGAGCAAGAAAAGCTCAATCTATTTTTGTTCATGACTTCTCAGTAAAGCCTTAGCTTTAAAACCATGAGGACATTCTCTGTAAACTCTGCTCTTTTAAATTACTTAGCTTTTCAAATATTTTAATTCTGCTTTCTTTATTTTTTCATGTAGATATAGACAAGAAGGCCAAGAAGGAGGCCGAGTTGTTATTGGTACAATTCAGAAAACTGCCACTGAGTGAAGCTTACACCTTTCTGGTGGTAAAAAATGTCCTCTCAAGCGACGAATCTTCTGACACCATCGTCGCATCAGCAGGCAACAGCATCGTGGGCGACAAAGACATTGAGCAACCAAGGGAGGTCGCCAAAAGAAAAACGAGTGAAATGGTGTCGGCAAGCAGCTCGTCATATGAGCGTGACCAGAATACTTTAATAACCAAACAAGGAAATAAAAATAATAAGAGCTCAAATAAATCAGTTGGAAATAAACCAAAAACACTTAAATTTATTTCCAAGAGAAAAAAGTCTGTGGAGATTGATCAGGAGGAAGAATATAAAAGTGAAGATAATGAAAGAGAGGTGAATAAATTGGTAAATAAGAAACATAAAACAGATCAAAATACTTCTGCACGAATACAATCTGAAGATGACCAGAGTAGGGAGTCTAATAAAGCTGCAGAGAAGAAAAATAGAACAGATAAGAAGACGTCTGCAAGAATACAGTCTGAAGAGTTTGACCCGAGTGAAGAAGATGAAAGTGAAGATGACCAGAGTAGGGAGTCTAATAAAGCTGCAGAGAAGAAAAATAGAACAGATAAGAAGACGTCTGCAAGAATACAGTCTGAAGAGTTTGACCTGAGTGAAGAAGATGAAAGTGAAGATGACCAGAGTAGGGAGTCTAATAAAGCTGCAGAGAAGAAAAATAGAACAGATAAGATGATGTCTGCAAGAATACAGTCTGGAGAGTTAGACCCGAGTGAAGAAGATGAAAGTGAAGACGACCAGAGTAGGGAGTCTAATAAAGCTGCAGAGAAGAAAAATAGAACAGATAAGAAGATGTCTGCAAGAATACAGTCTGAAGAGTTTGACCAGAGTGAAGAAGATGAAAGTGAAGACGACCAGAGTAGGGAGCCTAATAAATCAGCAGAGAAGAAATTGATAGTGTCAGGAAAGGGTCAAAGCAAAATGCTGAAAGGTAAGGAGCGCGAGTCTGTTGGACCCAAAGAAAAAGAAAGTAAGAATGTGTCTGAAAACAAATTAACAGAAGAAAGTGACTTGGACAGTGTGGCGACAGCTGACCTAATAAGATGGACCAAAAGAAACTTGGCAAAGGCCGCGTCGGAAAGAAACTTTAGCCCCACAATGCTGGGGCATGAAGGGAGAAAGGATGAGATGAAGAGTACTCCCAAGTCAACACAGGAGACTAGCAGAGTCAAAGGAAAGACCCTTCAAGGGAAAAGAGGAAAAGGTGCGAGCAAGAAACAGGCGACTATAAAAATGTTCTTTAACAAGTAATTACAGACAAATATCAGGTAGATTTGTTTTAAAAAAAAAGTTATAAATACCTTACAATGTATTCTTCAAAATGTTATTCGACTAGTGATAGGATTATCGAATTCATAAGGAGATTCAAGTATTAAAGAAAGTTTTCAATTTTTCAAGTGAAATTTGAAGCTTGGCCGCAATTATGCCAGGTGTATTGAAGTGTTTTCCCCCTAAATGGTTGTCCACAGCTTTGTGGGTACACTATGACCCTATCTTATAAGCTACAACATGGTAGTATAATGCAAGGTAAGCTTGTCATCTTAAGGTGGGACGGAAGGGGACGCGAGAAAAAGCCATCGTTTTTTCAGTTATTATGGCAAAACATCTTTTTGGCCAAAATAAATAAAATATTGCTCCAGTATAAACATAGAATTTAATTTTCTTCACACGGTGATATCAACAGTAATGTTGAATTTCTGTCAAGGGTGCCCTGGAATTTAATGAAAACTTTTTCTCGTCATTTAAAAAGTTAGTCATTTAATGCCGCTATGATCTTGCCGGATATTCAACAATTGTTGATATCACCGTGTGAAAAAAATTAAATTATATGTTTGTATTGGAGCTATATTTTATTTATTTTGGCCAAAAAAATGTTTTGCCATAAGAATTGCAAAAACACTGACCTTTTCTCGCGTCCCCTTCCGTCCCACCTTAAAGGTGTGTGAGAAGGCATTTTTCACTTTGGGTTGAGTTTGAATGAAAACATCCGAGTTTAATTCTAATTCTAGTAATATGAAAAAAATGTTTTTACTAGGGCTCTGTGAATACTCATTTTTCGAGCTTCGAGCCAAGCCCATCAAAAGCTTGGGATTGAGATTGAAAAGTTTTATAGGCTCATCCTTTTGATGTATGTACAAATCAATTTTTAAAATGCAATAGTAAGTAAAGGCTATTTAATTTAGATGATATTGGCAGTTTCGCTCATAAATCATTCGGTTACTTAACAAAGTGGTAATATAATAGAGCTCTAAAACTACTTTTGACTGTTAAACTTATGCATTATTGTCCTTCATTTTGAATTATCTTCAAATGAAGTTGCATTGCCAGGACAAGGCAGTGAAAAGAAAAAAAGATTGAATAATTTTAATTTTCACACTTTCCCTTCCTAAAATTATGATTTCATTTGAATTAAAACCTTAAAATACATATTGATTGTTTTTTAACTCAAGATATTTAAAACTTGTATTAATCAGGTCCCAGGTATTGTACCGGTCTAAATTAAAACAATATTCGTCAATCAACTTTATTTTCATTATTTTTCCCCCACTTCTGGTAACATCCACTCATAAAATAAATAAATAAATAAAACAAATTATAACAAGACTGCTTAATGAGCTAAGGTCCTCCAAAGGATATAACCACATCCTTACACTAAGATAGCATTCAGTCTCAAAAATTTACAATTATTTGACAAGAGAATGCCCGTTTCTGAAAACGGGTCGCAATATCCCCTTGGTTCTTAGATCTAGATGAAAATCCTATTAAAAGTTTATACAATTCTATAATAAATATAGCTAGACAATTATTGTACCATGTTTCACTGCACTGACCCTTTTTTTTATACATAGAATTAGCCAACATTTTTAAGAAACTAGTGTGTGTTTAAAATGCCCTTTCAAATAAGCCTATATAAGAGAATAATATTTAAGTTGACAACATATTTATTTTTATATTAAGAATCAAATCTCATTGTCCATGTGTTACTAGATTGACAGCACTAGCAAATAAATTAATCTTTTGGATACAGTTGAGGTGAATCCACTATTTTACGAGTCTGATTCTTGGAATAATTATGAACATAAGAGAAAATATAGTAGAATAATCGAAAATACAAAAAAAAAAAAAAAATCTAAATGTGTTAACATTCTTTATTATAATCCATTCATTATAACATTCATACATTCAGTTAAGTGTTAAATTACTGGTCTGGGGTCTGGTTGTTAAGTTCATTCTCTCATTATAAATGGTTCCGAGACGCCAATAAGTAGTGCTAGAGCTCAAAAACAAATTCCACTTGAAAGATTAAAAAAAAAAATCTTTTTTGAAAGATTTGAGTCTCGAATCAAAAATTTTTCTCAAATCTTGAATATCCTTAAGGATTCAAGGGCCCACCCCTACTTTTGGGAATTAAAAACTACCGGTTAAAAATAAAAATTAAAGATGAGTTGATTCTTAGATTGTTCGAATCAAAATTCTGTATTTTAATTCAAATCACAAATTTGAATCTTTAAAAATGTACAAAGTTAGTTAAAGTGAAAATATTTAAAATTGAATTTAAAAAAGTTATGAAGTTTCGGTGCCACCAACAAATGCTCGTTTGTTTGTCATGTCTATTACATCATAAACAACAAAGTCAAGACTTTAAATTAGTAAACTAATTATATCATGTTTTCCTGTTTCTGTAATCTGGTTACTCTCCAAATTACATAAGATTTATTCAATAACAGTTGAGGTAGAAATAATATTAATCAGTCAACTTCAAGATATAATTATGTCCTTTGTACAAAAATTAACAAGATAACTTTAATGGTTACCTAACATTTTATTTTGTCCAAAGTATTAGGAGCAATGGCAGTGAAAAAAAACTTTTAAATATTAATGTTTATATTTAGTTATCCATTTTGTATGGATAGTAAAATTGTAAAAGTAATATTTTGTACGTATTGTGATTTATTCATGAGCGTTGGTAGACATGCAAAGCTGTTTGCTAGGAACAGGACCCTCGAATCCCACAAACCCCTAAATAGATTTGAGACTCAATTTTTCAAACAATATTTGTTTGAGTGTTCTAATACTGCTTATTGGTAGTTCAAAATCAATTATAATTAATTATAGGATGAACTTAAATACACCCCAGACCAGTAATTTAACACTTTAAGTTGGGGGCGCGAGGGAAGGGGACACAAGAAAAGGCCAGCGTTTTTGCAGTTTTTATGGCAAAACATCTTTTTGGACAAAATAAATCAAATATTGTTCCAGTAGAAACCTAGAGTATAATTTTCTTCACATGGTGATATCAACAGCTGTTGTTGAATATCTGTCAAGAGCATAGTGCCATTAGAGGATAAACTTTTTAAATGAGGAGAAAAAGTTGTCAATAAATTCTCGAAATATTTGATTTATTTTGCCGTAAAGAAATGTTTGCTATAAAAATTGCCAAAATACTGCCCTTAGCTTGTGTCCTCTACATTCTCACCTTAACTGAATGTATACTATTTTATAACGAATGTATTATAAGAAAGAATGTTAATATTTAATTAGTATGTGTAGTTTTTATTATTATATTATATTTCCTCTTATTTTCACAACTTTTTTTTAACCAAGATTTGGATTCAAGGTTTGTAAAATAGTGAGTTCAACACAACTCTTATTACCTACCAATTTTTAATGAAAGGTTTCTGAAAAGTTGTTAAATTTGAGACAACAATTGCAGAAACTTTATTTTTTTGCATTTAACTAATTAAACTCTATCAATTAGCAGTGTATTAAAACAATATTAAGTATGGAAGTTAAAAAAAACAATTATAGTAGAGGTTTTTTTTTACAAACAAGGTTTTAAACGTAAAATGGTTTATAAAAATATGTGTGTGCCTGTATGGACCGTAAATTTTTTTGAACTAACTTAGTAAGGATTTAAAAAAAAAGTCAAATGGTCATTCTAAACAAACCCTAGTCCTTGAAAATATCACTTTCTGCACAGAACTACATTGATACAACAAATAAATGAGTATATACATAATTATGACAACTACTATGAAAAAGTACAAAATGATATTTGTTGTGTATACATGCATTTCATGATTTCTAATAAAATATATATTTTGATGTTTTATATTTGTAAAAAATAAATGTCTAGAAGTAAAGTCGCACGTTTCCAATTACAAGAGCAAATTAAGAGACATAAACATTTAAAAATGTGCCATCAAAAATAAATAATATATGCCTACAAAATTAACATTTCCTTTTGAAATGGGTTTAGTTATATTATTCTCGAGTGTGTGTATGTATGTGTATATATATATATATATGTGTGTGTGTGTATATATATAAAAAAAAGGAACATTTAATTACACAAAATGACTAATTTTGTTTAGAAAATTAACATCGAAATAATTTCTTGCTAAAGGTTTGGCGACAATAAATATTTCTTTCCTTGTCATATTTTGTTAAGACACCTTTGGGAAATATTCAATTATCTTTATGCAATTTTGGACCAATTTTATTATCTTATCTAAAATCATACAAACCTTCAGATTTGAAATAGAGATTATTTTTTTTTCAGCTTTTTCAAATTTCAAATTTGTCAATTAATAATTCAAGGATTTGACTGTAACATCAAGAGTGCCCTTAACCTATTATTATTTGGGCTTTAACTAGGGATGGGTCCTTTAATCCTTAGAGATATTCGAGGATTCGAGAAAATGTCAGATGAGAGGCTCAAATACTTTTTTTTTAAATCAATTGTTTAGGTGAAATCTGTTTTAGAGGGTAATATTGCTTATTGGTGGTTCAAAACCAATTATAATCAAAGTAAAAACTCGACAACCAGACCCCAGACCAGTAATTTAACACTTAACTGAATGCATATATGTTATAATAAGAATGTTAACATTTAGTTACTAAATATATTTTCTATCGGTCTATTATATTTATATATTTCCTCTTATGTTCATCATTTACAAGATTCAGGATTCAAAGGTAAAGTGAAGATTCAAATTTGTAAAATAGGGAATTTGACCCAACTCTAGTTGTAACTTATGAACCATTGGAATGAAAACAACTTCTAGCATAATAAACGCAAATATTAACAAGATGAAAGAAAATAGGAAAACCAAAAACCCTCTCAAAGTAATTGAAGTTTTGGTCCCATCCCTTCAAAAGCCCGCAACATCAAGGACAAGGTCAAGGTAATAAATTTCCTTACAATGTATATTTATTTAAAATTCATCACACACTTTGTAAATACAACGGTATGTGAAAAATATGATTTACATTCTAACTAGGGCCTTTGCCAACGCCAACCAAATGGTTTATTTTGTATGCAATATTATTAAACACACAAGAACTTTTTAATATACACAATTTTTTTGTTCATCATATTTTTAGTAAAAACATTAATAAGCATAAACAAATAATCATAATAAAAAACTGAAAAATGCTGTGGCAACTATTTGAAAAATGTGGAAGGGGAATCCCAAGTAGGTAAGTCTTTCTTCCTCTTGATATAGATACAAAATGCTCAAATATGAGCATAAATTATTAATATATAATAATCATTTCAAAACTAGTACAAAGTTATTCAATTCTGTTTTTCATCTTTTACAGAGAGTAGCTAACAATTATTATTAATATTTTGTAGGGATATAGTGACAAAATACATATTTTAAAGTAATTAAATATAATATTTATAAAATGATTCACCAAGAGCCCTTTCACATGTAGTGGGTTTTACCTTCCACCGTCGCTAGAGGCGAGTGTCATTTTCAAGTTTCACTCGCGCATTCTGTGGCCAGTTCAGGTTTTCTAGTGAGTGGAAATGAATTGCAATTGGAAGGTTCTTGTTTTTTTATATATGTTATACTTAAGAAAGAAAAGGTTAAACAGGAGATAATGGGTGCATCCGCTCTTGCAGAAAATACAAAGTTTGGAGCATTCTCCTACATGTACCATGAAATGAAGAGGGACTTCTTTCACTTGTCTAATATTCTCAAAGTCCTGATGTAGTTCAAGGAGCACGTCTCTCTACGCTTCTATTGTTCGCGATTTGTATTCCTCTAGTCTTGTCCCATAGCACAGGCCTATCGGAAACAAACACAATTAGATGCTCTACATCTATTCCGGGCTCCATCTAAAACTTTATAGTATAATAGAATAAAATAAATTATATAAGTACAAAATGCTTCCACCTCTTTTTTTTTTGGTAGTCGCCCTCTCATTCTTTCATACCTATTTCTCATGTCTGTTGCTCATAAAGTGTTGACCTTGTAATCTACCCTCTAGCAATATATATTTCTGTTTCAATTGCAAGCCGGGCTGTGCATGATCATCTGATAATGGCATCTGCCCAGCCCGCAGTCTCCAGGCCAAATCAATGAGAGAGCTTGAGTCCTTCAACATCGGGATTGCTACGTGCAGTCCCAAGCTACAACATTGCTATCAAGCAGGCATTTTTAAAAAGAGTTCACTTTAAAGATGGTTTTACTAGAGATCAGACAAAAATTGCTTTCTAGTTTCAATTAACCGGCTTTCACAAAGTCAGGTTCAGATTGCAGCCCCATCCCTATTCCTATAAACCAACACCTCCCCCCCCCC
>CABFWO010000071.1:452412-506148 GCA_902155825.1 Timema genevievae
CCCCCCCAAATGAGCCTACTCAGACTGCAAATTACAAATAAAACATGGAATACAATAGTCCTTTTTTTCCTCCCCAAATTGTTTGGTTGTAAACACTCTTCAATTACCAATGACTGTTACTTGTCTGAAAAAGTTTGTTCATTGAAAGGGTGTGAGATGAGGTGCATAATTACTGGTACCTGAACTAATGTGTTCGGACCTCCAGCCCAAACAACTAGAAAGTGAGGTGTTTCATTTAGAAGATCCATTATGACTTAGAACTCCTCCTCAGTGCCTAAGGACTCAACTTGGCTCAAGGAGTGCAGTGTAACTCCCATAAAGATGAGTGTCTGATGTATACCTTGTCTGAGCCCAGCCCTAATATTCTAACTTAACTTAGGATAGCAACATTAACCTCCCAACATTAACTCCAAGAATTGCAATGCCTGAATAACATGATCGACCCACGAGTATCGGATTCAATTACTCCTAAAACCAAGACCACATTGTTACTAAGGCCGATGAAACATTTCAAAGAAAGCGTGCAAGCTTTTAGCTGTTCATTTAAATCATAAATTAATGTTTATATAAAAAAAAGCTAAAATAATTTAATTAATTTTGTGATAACTTAATTTATCATTTTAAGACAAAATACATTTATTATGTTTGAAATGTAGCATTTTGTAAATTATATTTAATAGCTAAATTTACATATTTATTCAAAGTACAATATTTTTATCAAATACTTAACTTTTTTTTTTAAATATTTCAATTTCAATTTGGCTCCTGGAATATCTAATGTTATTCAATTCAACTTTGCTTCGAATTGAAAAAGTGGACTTCGCATAATTAAAAAAAAATGTATGATTCTATTTTTAGACATTTCATTCCAAAACCAGAGAAACCAGAAAATTGTCGACTTGACAAGACCTTGGTGTTCTAGTGAATTGTTTAAACATGGCCTTTTTGTTTGCTTTTCTTCCTTTTTATTGTATACACATTTTACTTTTTTTTACAAATACATTTCAGTATTGTATATATTATGTAGTTAAATAAACATAATGATGGAATTGTCAAGAAATAGAGCACAGATAAAAGTAAAAACACATATTTACACACACTTTGAGGACTACTATACTGTCAAAGTGTTAAAACCATTTGAGAGAACCCAATGAAATACATCCCAGATTATTATTATTATTATTATTAGCATCGCGTCTTACTACCCGTTCGGGTTATACACACTTACGCTAATGTGCAATGGTAGGGTGATTGTGAGATGAAATGGAGGACCTACAGATAAATTTGTGCCGGGACCGAGGATTGAACCCCGGACCTTCAGCACAGAAGTCTGACACCTTACCCCTAGACCACCAGGTCACCAACATCCCAGATAAGATGAGAACTAGCACCTCTAGAAAACTAACCAAACTAAATACTAGTTAAATAGGCCGGATTTCAACCCTGTACTAACATTAGCACCGCCTACCATCCATGGAACAATAGATGAACCTCAGAAGACTTTCAAATCCATTAAAAGAAGTTTGGTTACTTCACAACCAAGTTGGCATTAATGAGGCTAGATTCTTGTTTAGTCTTAATGCCATGAAAGCATTTAAATATTTGAGTGTGGGTAAATATGTGATGGTGTTTTTACTTTTATTTGTGCTCTAGTTCCTCTACGATACATCATAATAATATTTAATTACAAAATATATTTTGCTTAATGCACTTTATTCCATAGGTTGTTTTATATATAAGTAGCATTGTAATTGTAAATTTTGAAGAATAAAAATCAGGAATCAAAACTGAAGGTTATAAGTTAAGAACATGAATTGAGAATAACCCATCACGTCATTAACTTTATTCATTAGAATACCTACTTTATAGCATAAAACTGATTGAGAGAATAACTTGAGAGAAAATAATTATTTTCAGTGGAAACATACGACTTTACTTAAAAGAATTAATTTATTTTATATATAAAACGAAGACAGTTTTGGGAATAAATAAATATGATCATTGTAGCTGAATGTGCAGTTTGACTTTAACCCTTTCACTGTCATGTATATTTTGCATACACAAGCCCACTCTGTCGGGTTTTTTTAACTGAAAAAAGCAATTTTTGGAAAAACGGTTGTATTATCAAATATTTTAAGCAAAATGTAATTAAAATTATGTAAAAAACATCCCTCATCCAAAAAATAAATTTCTGAGTCACTGTCCACTATGAATCCTTCAATTTCGTCATCCCGCAATGTTGTTTGATTTTCTCGCCACGCCATCTTGGCTGTAGTGAGTGAGCTCAAGAAAGTAGATATTTCACTCGTAAATATAAACTAAAAATTATAGATGAACCTTGGAACCAGTGCAGTATTTTTTCTTTACAACATCTTTGCACTTTAGCGCGCGCAATTCAATTAGCTCTAAGGCTCCATGTATATGTACGGGTTTGACAAAGTGAGCCCTGCACAAAAACGTATATTTACGGGTTTGACAACACCGGCATGTTGTCACACAACATATATTTACGGGTTTGACAGTGAAAAGGTTAAATTAATTTACAACGTAGTGTCATTTAGACACACCATTTCATTTGTCAATTGGTCGACAAGTGTTGGAGCGCACTACGGCTTCACATGACGCACAAGTGGTGCTATTTGTAGTGATGTGTCAGTTCTAGCGAGAGGCACTTCTAGTATTTATGGTAAGCTTAAAAATAACAAACATTACAAGGAAATTCCGATAGAAATAAATAAACACACTTTATAAACAAACATTAAAACTGTACAAAGGACACAGAAAGATGAAACAAATTACATTTTGTTTAAAGACTTTGTTGTTTAGAAGACCAAGTATAAGATACATTAGGGGTGTACAAGGTTTGCTTCAAATATTCATCAGCTTCAACTTTGCTCTAAAAGAAATGTTGGCTTCAATAACTTCGAAGCTTTGCCAATAAAAATATTGACACTTGAAATACACATTCATCCTCTTTTTTTTTGTCATTTTGTGCTGTTATGTAAATTTTAAATACCATATATCTTCGCTTATATGATGCCATAAAATGTAAGACGCAACTTAATTTTTCAGTACCACCAACATAAAAAAAAAGCTTTGCTTCCAAGAAAATAAATAAAAATATTTTTATTAAAAAATTCAATTTACTAACAACAATAGTACCTTATTTATCAGTAGGTATGCTATTCATCTTTTCCTTATGAATCAATATTAGTCTGTGTCTTCCGAACCGTCAAGAGCCTTAGGGTTTGGCCAGACTGACAAGCGTGCGACTGAGTGGCCAAACTGGCGCGCAAGAGATTAGAAGATAGCTATCGATAGTTGTTGATGAGGAGGCAAAGGTACGACTCTTGGCTCAGTGAACTAAGGGTGGTTTTTGACAGGTGATTTGTTGTTGTGGTTTTCCCATCCTCTCTCCACGCTAATGGTGATTCTTATTTGTAAAGGCCTACTTTGATTATAATATTCAAGTATTTTAACACATGCACGCATGTGCACACACACACATGGTTTATGGTCTTACTAATTAAATTAGGCCTTTAGTAGCAAGTGTGTTAAACCTATCGATAATAATAAAAAAAGTCAATTATTATGTCGAATTGAGAAGTTTTCCTAGCACTCAATGGACCAACATACAATAAAATTGCCCAGCGCCTGTAAACTAGACTGTTCCGGCTCGAGCGCGCGTGCTTGAAAAATAGAACCAGTTCTATCTTACAAGCGCATCACTCGGGTTGCTTGCTCATGTGCTCCAGTCTGGCCACCTCTCATTACAACCAATGTGTTCTATTTTAATGTTCAGTCGCCCAGTCTGGCCGTACTCTTAGTCGAGAAAGAAATGTGATTCCTAGACACGTCTAGTTTTTAGAGACATTTAAATAGGGGGGAAGGGGGGGGGGATTGTCTTAGAATCGAAGAAATATGTTAATTAATGTTCACATCACAATAAACTTTAGTAATTTAATCAACTACACTGTGTGATAACTTGATTCATCAGCTTAAAATGAAATATTACAAACAATTGTGAAATGAAACTTTTTTTTAGTAAAAGTTTGTTTTTTCCTTCAGCTATTCAAACTTTGAGTGAATTTCAAGAATATTTAATATCGTTGTCTCATGATAGCTTCGAACTTCGCACACCCTTAAAATATATTATACCCAAAATGATTTTCTAAAAAATATGTATTTAAAAAAAAAATATCTAGTGATTTAATAACCATCAATGTTCTGTATCTAAAAACTGGTTTAAGGTGTCAGTCTCACAATAGATTGAATTGCCAGAGACGGAGAGATTATGGTTCGAATCTCAGTGAGGTACGCTAAGGGATGGTTTTGTGTACCCTTTAAATTGACCTATTAACAACAACCATGGCATTAAACATTATAATTTGAAAAAATATAAAAAAAAAACTTTTGAAATACTGTGTTTGTGTGTGATTTTAAAAAAAATATAAAATCAAAGAGAAAATAATAAAGTTGGTATAAAAATAAGTTCCTTGTGTTTTATTTCAATTAACACTGAAACACAGTTTATGTTATTGAATCTTCCATGTCCCGTCAATTATAAAATATGTAAAGCTATTTAAAAATACTTTAATATCGTTCTAATTTTATCAATAAAATTCCACCCACATAACGCAATAACTTTTAATTTCCTAATATTCCCTCAGCCTTTTTAACTCAAAAATGGTATTTGGCACACCAAGCACATTTCCACAACGGTTCCGTGGTTTGAGGGATATTATATGTGTATGTTTCGCACTTTATCGAAACATATTTGTATGTCTCGCACTTTATCGAAACATATTTGTATGTCTCACACTTTATCGAAACAACTCCAAAACGTTCATTGAGAGAGAACAGAAAAACTCAAGTTACGATAAAACAGACATGTTACAAACGTTACTAGGCAGCGCGCACACACACACACACACACATGAATGAACACTTGGCGGTCGAGCAGATTCACTGGTATTTTAACACTCCAACTTGAAATGTAAGTACGTGCACAGAGAAGTGATCATTTGATGTATTCACTTCTGTCTTCCATACAACATTTTATCAAATATACAACAGTATTAGTGTGTCACATGTTGGCTTTTTTAACAACGCTACATTTGAGAGTAGAATTTCACAACAATGGTCACTAGTACAGAACTCGATTTGTGGTAAATTAAATTATTTGATTTTGTTACATAAAACAGTTGGTAAAGTCAGTGTCTAGTAAGATTTGAACATAGGTATGTTACATTTTAAGAGACAAGAGTTCCCTTGTAATAGTGAAAGCCCGAGTCAGCCAAGCTATTCAGAACAGTCCACAATGAGTTTACACATATGTTTTTAAAGTCAGCTTTGCTTGTGTATAGTTACATACCAGTAAATTACATTTAGCTAAACATCAGTGACACATTTTTTAAGCTATAAGTAGGCGCGAAACGAGGACAAGCGTTTTTTTTTCCTTCAGAGTCTTTAGAGAGTGTGAAGAGAGTTTTGATAGTTGACGGAAAGGACTTATGTCATTTTTGTCCAAGAAGAGGTGGTTTAGTTCACCAATAGAGAAGTATTCAAGGACTGTTTGATAGACTGACTGACTTGGGCTATAGCTCTCATTGTATTCTACCAATTACCTATCTACATCACATTATGTACTTAAGTCTATAATAAACTCATCAACACGAGTTTTACTATTTTAAACACCTTCCCAACAACTCCCATCCTTTGATAAGCTTCCCTGACAAATTGATATATAGATAATGGGTAGAGGGGGTCAGGCAGCGACAGTAAATACTTTTTTGCTAAAAATATGGTAACAAATTAACTCAGAGCCATGAGTAGAAAAATTACGCATAAAATTAATTTTTGCTCTCTTAGAATATTTGCCTTTGATCAATATATGACCTATATAAGAGTCAGTACAAGCACTTTATCTTTTATTTAATTTTTTTTAGAGCTATGGTCTAAATTTTCTCAACACAGAAACGTTATCGGAATGTTGAGGAATAATCACAACATTGCTAATGGTAGGTTTTCCCCTTGAAAATTTCAGGCATAAACGGTAAAGAATGAAGCCATCTGCTAATGAGATATATTTTGTCAATACGTTTTAGTACCTGTTCGAATTATACACACAAAATAATAATTATGATAATGGATTAGAGATGAGGAAAACATTTTAAAGGAAATGTACAGACATTTGAATGAAGGGAAAGTGTAAAACCATTCAGGGAAACACACTCTAAAACAAGTTTCACTTGAAAAATCGTGAAAAAAAAAATATTTAATAATGTGAGTCTTGAATCTTATTGAATATCCTTAAGGATTTGAGGGCCTATCCCACATGCATACACACCTAATTAAGTCATTCCCTTACAAGGTAAGCAAGAAACTGTACATATTATAGTTCAAAAAACAACTCTGTACTTAATCTATCCTCAATAACTTTCTTTACTTCTGCCCTATCCTTACATACTCCCTTCTCTTCAACAACATCCATACAACGAGTCATACATGCTCTTTTATTCTTAAAACTCTTAATGTTTCTGTTTCACACATTCGTTTACAACATTTAGCCACGTCTTTCATGGCCTACCTCTTTCTTTTGAGCCACACACTCTACTTTAATATATTTGCTTCGTCACTCGATCCACTCTCATCCTCTCAACATGCCCAAACCAACGTAAGATGCTTCTTTCACACTGACCTATTGAATTCCCTTTCAAACCTCCTTCAGCATCCATTCATTACTGACTCTGTCCATACGAGTATTTCCACGTACATTTCTTAGATACTTCATTCCAACCGCATTCATCTTGCTCTTGTGTTTCTCCTGACAAACCCACGCTTCACATCTATACACAATTTATTCCAGGAGATGGCTGGCTTCAATCAGAATTTTATTTAAATTTGTTTTGATAATCATTTTATATGCCAAAAAAAGTGCAGATTCCAAAAATATCATTCTTATAATACCCACGTAAAACAAAATTACAATTTTGGCTTATGTTGACCTCATTTGGCCAAAATCTGTGTTTCTATATGAAATAAATTTTTAT
This sequence comes from Timema genevievae, assembly GCA_902155825.1. Classification (NCBI taxonomy): domain Eukaryota; kingdom Metazoa; phylum Arthropoda; class Insecta; order Phasmatodea; family Timematidae; genus Timema; species Timema genevievae. Next base: position 459,465 of record CABFWO010000071.1, read on the forward strand.
ACTGAAAGGTTACTGTGCAGTATATCAAATAATATTGATTTGCATGTAGAATACATTTTAAGTCAAAGCAGAGGTAGCTGTGGTTGTTTGGGAGATATTTTTTGATTTTTTTCAAAAATATAGTTTCAAAATGTAAATCAAGAATTTAGTGGTCGAAATCTAGATTTTTCATGTTTTTCGGAAAATTAATTTTGTTAATGACCCGTAGGAAAAAATAAACATAAAATGTAAACATAAATTAATTCCTTATAATATATATCAGAATAAAACCTTACAGCAATTAGCTTAAAATGTTAAATTTTATTTTTTAAATGTGCAACAAAAGTTCAGTTACTAATCATCTTCATCTTTATCACCAATGTCATCGTTACTATCTGAATCATAATCAATAATGCTGTCAATGTCATCATCATCCTTATCTACATCTGCGACATTTTCTGGTCCCATGGTTTCGGAAAGTTTAGTTGGCATCTTACTGCCAGTAAACCATACTGGTTCATAGATTCCATTAACCTCCTTCCAGCCAAGATCTGTGGGTTGAATATTCTTTAGTGGATCTCGTAGCTAAGCATGTTTTGATACACTGCACAATAACTTTTCATATATATTTTTTTTTTCATAGGAAAACACAGATTATGGCCAAATGGAGTCAAAATAGGCCAAAATTGCACATCTGTTTTATGTGGATAAAATATGACTGATATTTTTGGAATCGGCACTTTTTTTTTTACATAGAAAATGGTTGTCAAAACAAAGGTAAAATGAAGATTCATATTTGAGATTCAGATTCATAAAAGAGTGGATTATACCCAACTCAAAGTTAACCCTAGTCTAAGGTAAGACATTAGAGCAAGCCCAATCTCTCTCCCACTGATTGGAGTGAATGTCAAGCTAATATAGTCTGGTTTGCTGGCGATTGGAAGAAGAAAATAGAGAGGAAAAAACTTTCTCCTTTTTTTCTTAGTATTTTTTTATAAAGGCAATAATGTGGAAATATAAAAACTTTATATTTAAATGTGTAACTTTTTCTACTCTATAAGCCAGAAGAAAGTAAGATGTCACCTTTGTGCATTGGATTCTTCAAACATATTTTCCTCTTTACCCAGATGGGCTTTCTTCACTTAATTTTCAATTAACTAGTTTATATCTTCTGATTTTTATCACTTTACATTATTGTATAATCATTTAGCCATTTGATCTACTCACTGTTAAACTCTTTAGATAATCTGTGAGTTTAGAAAACAAATCTTGTGTGTAGCTAGTTTACGCATCCCCAACAAGCATGTGACACAAATAACACAGTTTTATCTATACATAGAATGTAAACAAACACACATATAACTTACACACGAATAAATTTCTTAAAAAAATACTCATTATACATACATTTGACACAGTGTCATATATACTCTCTGTTCCAATAAAATTTGGACCCCTTCCAACTACAAATTATACCTTACAATATGAATTCTCCGAAGGACTGAAGTGACAATTGGTTACCAACCAACAGGACAATATTTCAAGGGGTCTTGATATTATTAGAACAAAGCACACCTTCCCATGATAGAATATATTGTGAGCCCTGACGAGCAACACGGACCCACATGGTATTCATACCTGCTCAATGCGCCCGCATTACATCTCGAGGTTGTGTGAGGATGATTCGTGTTTCTTGAGGTGTTGCTTCTGCCGGAAACTGAGCTCGCACAACCGACACTTGAAAGGTTTTATCCCTGTGTGGATGGAAACATGATTGTTAAGATGCGTCTTCTGCCGAAAGCTCTTGTCGCAATGTGGGCATTGGAACGGGCGCTCCCCAGTATGGATGATCGAGTGCACCTTCAGGTACTGTTTCTTCTTGAAGCTAGAACTACACACGTTACATTTGTATGGCCGGTCCTCAACAAAGGCCGCGGCGTCGGCCCCAAAATCTGAACTAGGCTCAAAACAGGAATTCCTTATGACGAAATCTGACGATCTCTCCCCGATCAAGATGGACGACTGTTCTACAAAGTAGGACTTTTGTTGAGATATCTTCTCGAGGATCAACCAATCGTCGCCTTTCGACTTACCGTCCCTGCGAACTTCGCAGCGAAGCTCATCGCCCGCCAAGATGATATACTCCTGTTCGGGTCTGTCGAGGAAGTGAGGGGAGTAGGAGTGATCTTTCCTCGCCTGCGTCAGCTCCAAGGGATCCTTCTCCACCTGACTGGACCAACCGAGGTGCTCCCTCTGGATGAATCTCACCGGACACACTGAATCGTCCCACTCGGGCAGGGAGTCTGTGTGTTTGACTGGAGTCGAGATGACCGTACTCGTGCTGCAGGAGTTCTCTGATAGCACCTGTGAACGACACACCGTCACTCCTCATCCTTATCATCCTGTCTCCGCGTCTCGCCACCCGTTCAGGTTATACACATATGAAACCATTACGATAATGTGTTAGGAATGAGCAAGGCTAAATTTAGGAGAAGTGTACCAACATTTACACAAAATGTGCAGGGAAAACACCACCCTCAGTAAACCTGACCAGGATTCACACCCTGATCTCGTCAGTGGAAATCCATTTAACTTGTCCTTATTCATTTGATTTAGTAGAGACTTAACATACACACTTAACATAACATACACACGTTCTCGTTTATTTACATAAAAAGAGAGATATAATTTACTCTAAACTTATGAGTTATGCGAAACAAAATAATATACATTATTGCAGAAACATTACACCACATAGCATGGATGAAATAATATACACTGTTATAGAAACACAGAGAGGAAAAAAGTACCAGTAACCTCTGTGTTGACCAAAGGGCATACCAATCAATTTCCCAGACCTCAATTTAAAAAATTATTTTGCCAATATCCCAGGAACTATTGGTTTCATGAAAATAAATTTCAGATAATAGTTTTGTATTTTTACAATCAAATCTCCCTTAATGGACACCTCTTAATAGCAGATTCTTCTTTATAACAGACAGTTTAGATTTCTCCAGCAAAATACTATTATTAGCACCGTGTCTTACTACCCATTTGGGTTATACACACTTACGCTAATGTGTAATGGTGGGGTGATTGTGAGATGAAATGGAGGACCTACAGTTTAACGTGGAATCCGAACCACGGTGGAGGTCTGGCATTCCTCACATTCACAAGTTGTGATTAATGCAGGTCTTGTCAGAGGTGAAAGAAAGGTTTGGCAATCAGATAAATCTGTGCTGCGACCGAGGATTGAACCCCGGAACCCCAGCAAAATAACAAGGGCTCTTACTGTGAAACAACTTCCCAATAACAGATTTTCTCAATAACAGAAACTATTAGATACATTTATTTATGCATAAAAACTTTCTAAATATTGGAAAATTTTTTGAAAACACCAGTCCATATTCAACATTTTACAATGATAATGTAGGAAATGTTACTGCCTCGCAAGAAGTGTGAGCATTCTTGTTTTCCCCCACTAGGGAAAGTTTCTAAAAGAGCCTCTGTAGTAGTGACTATGGTACTTCACGGTCTTACCTCCCTCTCACCCCTTCCGAACCATCAGATTGAGTGTGAGTTGTCCCAGCGTTTTTGTCTGTCAGTGTGCGCAGGTGTACAGTACACAGGGCCTAATGTTCCCATTTCATTTTATTTACATATTGTACTGTATCTGTACAGGAGGCTATGTACGAGTACAATATATTTTAATTCCTGCATACAATACTGCACAGTGCAGTCATTATATTGCCGTAGTTAATATTCAAAGAATATAGGTTCATATAGATTAAACTGTGTACAAACATGTTTTTTTAATTAATTTATTTAGCATCGCTACTACCTGTTTGGGTTATTAGCTTTTTTTAAAAAAATTAGTCAAATTACTTTTTTCAAATAGCGGTCACTTCTTGATAACAGACATTTTTAGATCCTGGAAGGTGTACGCTATTAAGAAAATTCAATGTATTAGTACTACCGCAAATGTTGGCACTGTTTGCACCAATATGTGGCGGCCGCTTGGTTGCTATAGTTCGCTTGCAGGCTGCTGCCACCAAGTTTGTTTTTAGTACTAGCAATTTTCAATTATAAGTTATTTTGATCTCAAAGAGTTGTGGAGATATTAGCAGAATTGAAGACATCCGCTTTAGTACATTACCCTCCAAGTATTTTCCTGAAAAAATGAGGTGCACAATTTTGTTTGTAATTTGTTTAACAGTCCCTTGATAAAATTTTAATCAAAATTGTTAAAGCCGAAATAGATAAAATAGTTTTTTTTCTCCTTTGGTCTTTAAATAAACTACCCTTAATTTTAGAGTAAGATTTCTAATTCCAAAAACCCCTTGGGGGAACCTTATGAAAACCATAGATACCAAGTTTTAGCCTGATCTGTAAAATGATTTCTGCTTTAGGCTGAGATAAAGACATCTCGAAAACAACTTTTTCAGTTTCGTGGGATTATGAAACATCATTTATCAAGAGGATGGAAGAAGTGAGGATTCCAAGGAGGATGCTCGAAATAGAGGTGCCGGGCAGGAGGTCAAGAGGAAGACCCAAGGACAGGAGAATTGGGCCTGCATGGAGGAAGAAATGTGGTGGGAGAATAGAGGTAAATAGAGAGGCTTATGTTAGAGACAGTAGTGCCCTGCCAGTGGCAAGAAACTATGCGTGATGATGATGATTTATCAAAATCTAGAGTTCAATTTGTTTTTAACAATCAAAACACTTACTTTCTCCAAGGGGTAAGGAGAAAGTAAAAGTAAGAGACATTGTGTTTTAAAAAATGGTTTTCGTGCATCTTTGCCAGATTTTTAGATTAAAGAAATTAATAAAAAGAATAGGCTAGGAAAAAATATACTTTTTTACATCCGGTACCAGGAAAGAGTGTGTGTGGGTCACCCTGAAGTCCGCCACCAGTGCTTTGATCCAGTTAAAACCATCCTGCACGCAGATTGCATCAGGCCTAGACAGGGTTGTAGAATCGGAAGAAGAAAAATAGAGGGGACAAAGGCTTGGTGCACTGACTCCCCATCCCTGGAACTAACACAGACAAGCAGCCGCGAGGACACAACCTTCACTGCCAAAGACCAAAGAGATATGTACCACTGACCTCAACTGATGGTGTGTACAGCCTGCTAGGAAATGGGCCAGACTAGGCAACTTACTGCGAGGACTGTATGGCTAAGCTCAGAAATGCCTCCTGTTCTGCCTGTTCATCGTTCAGCACCTAATAGAAGAACTTCACAACACATGTTCTATAAGAACGGCACAATCTGTTGCCGGAACTATGATTAGAAACTTCAAACCAGACGGACTTTGCGACATAACTGATTGAGACACAATCCTCAACCTTCAAGCCAGCTTCCTACCAAGGTACAAACAGCATTCACACCACACTTTGAAGAACCCTTCATTATGAAGAAGCCCAATAAGCAAATCCTCAGCCCTATCCATAATGTACTAGACACAGTTAGCTATAGCATCAGAAAGAGCCCCATTTCTCTCCGGGAGCACCAAGCCTTCTGAATATAACAGCAAGGGACAGAGAACACCCCAACACATTGAACACGCTAGACTCGAACAACATTTACTTCATAGACTCCTAATGGAAAGTGGGCAACAATAAATTGACCGAATGTATGAAAACCTCTCCCTGATTTATAAATTTAAAAAGTATATCTTCTGGGATTGTCTACTTATGCATCCCCCTTAGTATTTACAATATTCTAATTTAAAAATGGCTTCAGCCAGGTCTCTGGGCGTGCACCTTTCTTTGGCTGTCCCTCTCAGGACATCCCCTCCTTCTATCCACCAAAACCCATATAAGCGATAAAAAGAGAGGTCTCAGGACTCAGTCTTAGGGGAGCAAGCACCCCACTGCGCAGTGTCGAGTATAATACTCACATCAGCATCTGCACCGTGGTTTGAACTATAGCGTGGCGACGGTGTCGAACCCCAGCCATTCTGAGAAGAGTCCTCCTCCATCTGGAATTAAAAAATAATAATTTAGGACATATTCCCTCATCCTGTAAATGCAAGTTTGAAAAAGTAGAGCCTATAGCTGATAGGCCCTACTTTTTTAATGGTTTTATTTAGATTTTTTTAAAATTTAAAAGACAATTTAATGGACTTCCATGGCACAGGCGTTGAACATCTTTGTTTGCCCGTATATTCCCAGTCGCGAATCAATGTTTCATCTATCAATGAACCACTACTTTTAGCCAGTCTGGATACTTCATATTGAAGCTATTTTATGGGGCTACCAGTTCATTGCTACACTATGACCACAAATAAAGCAATAAATGAGAAAACTATAGAGTACCTAGCGAAAATATTAATCAGATAAAATCATGAGTATAAAAATGGCTGCCGGGTCTATTAAGATTGCTGTGCTACATACGTGCCAGGGAATGGGTTAGGTTAGGTTAGGTTAGGTTAGGTTACTTTTTTTTAATTCGAGGTAGAGCACAAAGGAGGAGAAGATAGCAATGAAGATGCTAGATAATGAAGTGGGGGAAGGGGGCAGGAAGCCAAGAAGAAGACCTGGGACATGTGGATGAAAAGAGTGCAGAAGAATGTGGAGGAGAGAGGAGAAGACTGGGTCATTGTGGAGGAGGAGAGGTGGTGGGGGGAAAGGAAAGGTTGGAGAGGTTGTTTCAAAGAGACCCGGCCAGTGCTGGAAAATGTTGTTGTTGTTGATGATGATGAACGTACACTTTCTGAACAGGCTGATTGTATCAGCACATGACTTACTACAAACTAACTTAAATCTAGAACAGACACGGCGTCCTGCCCCCGGGCTATTAATTCATCATTGTCAAGGGATTACACCCACATATTACCAATGAATAGAAATATAGTTTTTGGTCATTCCAGGAATCATTCCAGGCATCGGACCCAGGACCCTTAGCTTAGTAGGAAGACACGCTACAGAATGAGATAAGGTTTCGGACAAAGCGTGAACTCATTAATATCTTGTATCTAGCTTTTTGTTTTTTTCATCACTTAGTACCCATTTGGGTTGTGCCCATTTATTATGCAAATGGTCGATCACGGTGGTCTTGGGGTAAAGTGCTCCCATCGGGAACCGGTGTTCCTTGGTCAAACCCAGTTGGGGTTTATTGGTTTTACCTGAGTGATAAAAATATTTAATACATCTTCCTTCAGCGAGGAGGGAAGTAAAGGCGTTGGTCCCATGTTGATTGTGGCATGTAAAAGATCCCTGGAAGGGGTGTGAAAATACCTTTCCCGGCAAAATTGTTAGGCCCTTTCACTCCTGCTCATAGAAATTCTTGTGTGCTAATGTACTCAGCCGTTCCAGAAAGTTCATGTTTAAAACCTCAAATAAATGAAAATGAAAGATTACATTGATGGGATAGGACTGAGGAAGCATACAGCTTTCAAACAAAACCTGTGACAGTAATGACGAGCTTTTAGCTCTGCCAATAACGATCTTACTAGCTCAGATTATAATAGGGCAGGCAAGAGCATCCAGTTACCACCAGTGGCGAAGTTAGCGTCTCCTATAGCTGTAGTTTACCCACAGTAAGAGTCCTTAAAACCAAACAAGACAAACACAAAACCTGGTCTGCAGCACCCACCACGCTGTGTTGCGATGTCGTCTTGTCGTGGGGGGCGTAATAGTCATCATCCCATGCCACGGTCATGGATTGGGGGATGAGGGAGCAGATGCTGTGAGGGTCCAAGGGCTGAAGAGGGGTCAACTCCGGCCGGCAGATATCTTCGCTCTGGAACAAAAGTGTGTTGATCAACATAACATACAAATAAATAGCTTGTAGCACGCATCACTGGGCATGCAGGCTAAAGCGACAGGTTTGTCCATGATGGGGAGGTCAGAGTTCAAATTCTGGCCAAGTGATTTTTCTAAAAAAAAATTTTACTCCATAAAAATGCGGGTACATTTCCTTTGATTTCTACTCTACTTTTCTTATCAATGTAAATATGTGGATAACCTTATTGAGTGCTAAGATGCTGAGCACACAAAATAACAACCCTTTAGATTAGGGGAGCGGGAAACATCTGTATCTCAGGGTTGTTTATGTCTAATCTCTTTGTATCCGTAAATCTTTGTTCCTTAAATCTATGCAGACTCCTGGATTACCTCTTAGCTAATTGGAGAAAATTTATAAAATACCTGCAAATCATATAATTTATCTCTGTGTTTTGTAAGTAGCTTTTCCCTTGATTTGTTTTTAGTAAATAATAACTTGTGTAAATCCCTTGAAGGCCTTTTTTTGGAAAAATAAGTTAAGATCATGAAAAAATTTCCAAATGGCAGCAAAAATCGTAATAAAGTTATGGCACTTGGCATGATAGTATTAAGATTATCGATTTAATTGGACTAGAGAAGACAGTCATTAGTACCGAAACCCAACTTGTGAGCTGAATAAAATGTACCTACTTCATTTGCATTATGCGGTGGATTATCACTTCCTTCCACTATGCACATTTTAAATCCATGATAATTTTGTAGAAACATAACTAAAACTCTAGTAAAATGTATTTTACCCATTATAAAGGGATATAAACTATACTGTAAGATTATTTTTTTTACCAAAAATAAAATTAAGTTTTATTATTATTCTTACAAATAAATTAATATGAAAAAATGATTAATATGTAATAAATATTTTTGTTAACAGTATAACTTATATAATTTAATTTTAAAAAATCAACTCACGCTTTATATAATTTGTATTTTCATCTTGTTTGAAGGAATAATGAACCATCTATAAAAAATTAAACGGCATAAGCTATGGACACCAAACTAATGAGAGGTGTGTCAATGTTAAACATATTCTGGGTATTAGAATATAAAACTAACTTTAAAGCCGTTGATAGTAATTTATATTATTTATATTAGTATGGTTCCTATCCGACACCTTAGCTCAGTCGGTAGCATGTCTGCCTACTGAGCTAAGGGTCCCGGGTTCAATTCCTGGCAGAGCTGAAAAGTGTATCATTGGTGAAATATGGGTTTACACTTTCACAGTGATGAATTACCGGCCGAGGACTGGATGTTGTGTCTGTCTTAGTCTTTTAAGTTGGATTATAAGACATATGAAAAGCCCTAGGACAGGCTTAGCAAGCAGGTAGTGGAAAATATATGGCTTGAATAACAAACTGACTCAGGCTGGAAACTGTAATGGATGAAAAAAGTATGGTTCCTAGCTTAACCTAGCCTTTCAAATGTTTAAGTTTTTTGAATAATAGTGATCAAACTAACAATTTAATGTTTATAGGAAAATATGAAATAATTTAACACAAATAATCTTATCATGAGTCATCAATATATGCTAATGTAAAGGATCACAAGTTAATACACAAATAGGTCAACCTTATCTATTTTTTCAATTTTCCAAGTGAAATTAGTTTTAGAGCTTTCTTGCTTATTGGTTGTTCAGCTTGATAGTATAGTATATAAATGAAACTTTAAATATGCTTTACTACAGATTTTTAAACAAAATTTGTTCCTGTGTCACTTAAGTGAGTTTGGTTTTAAAATGTTCAGTATAAAAAGTTTTTTAATTATCTTGAATTTGGCATGTAACATCATTTATTTGAGTGTGATGCTAGCATAAATTTCATGATCTTTTTTTTTTCTTTTTTTTTAAATTGCCTTAATGTTATGGTATTTAAGTTTCGTCCCATTTGCTTTGTGATAATGGCAGACTGAGGACTTCAAGTGGAGACAAGGTCTACACTACACTATGGCCTATATTCAGGAAGTCCCAGGTGTTTGACAAGGTCCACACTACAGTAGAATCAGGAGGTCCCAGTAGCTAGGGCCTAGTCTAGTCTCCAGGCTCTTACTGTTGAGGTATATAATTTGTTATCTTATGCTTTAAGATATGACATGGTTTTGAATCAGATCCATTAGCTTTGTTTACTGTGTTCTAAATTTCTAGCCTAGGCCTAACACAACTCCTCAAATCAGCATATAGACTATAGACATGTAAAACCTATTAATCTCTTCTTTGTACTACTCCTTGGGATGTGTGATTGGTGTCGATTTGCAATTTTTATTTTCATTTGTTTACAATCATTCTCAATTTATCTGATATTATTAATACACCTACATACCTTAATCAAAGTTATTGGACTAGTCATTTCACTTAACAATGATGTATGATTCATATCTTAGAACTTGTACACCACGATACAAACGGAAATTAACTATATCATTAGAAAAAATCCAATAATTCATTAACAGATTCATAGGTTACGATAGGTCTAGAAGACATTTTAAGAATGGGGCAGCACATAACAAAAACAAAACACTTTGGTTTCTAGCACATATTAACATGCTAATGTTTTTAAATTAAAGGCATAAACATACGCTAAAACAATCTAGATGAAGATAAATTAACAACTACTAAAGTAAAACAGGCCATCAAACAAAGTAATTTAACCATGGTGTAAAATTTATTGTAGATTTGAGATATGTTATGAAGAAATTTACAGACAAGTTAAACTATTACTAATAGGTCGTGTAGCATGGCGTAGACTTTAAACAAAGTCCGCCTAGTTAATAAGGATGGGGCACGCACAATACAGTCTTGGATTGTATTACACTCTATGTAAAAATGTGTGGCCGTGATATTTTATTTCTATCTATAAATAGCCACCTGACCTAGATTTTATCTACAATAATGAACAGCAGGGACGTATCCAAAAGAGAGCGGCAGCATTTATTCAACTCCCCTTTTTAATATCAGTGTATATATTAGTTTGGTAATTTAATGTTAAATGTTATTTATATATTATAGTCTAATACTTTAGGTTAACTAACGCTAGCTGCTTTGTGAACTCTTGATTATATGGTGTTGTTCAGAGGTTAGAAATCGAGCTGTTTGATTACATAGGTAGTCAGTAGATTTCATTTTAAAACCATTAAAATATCACATTTTATTTCAAATAACAATCTTTTTTTTTATCTTTTATAAGCTTTGAGTTTTTTTAAATTAAGGTCCGTACTTAATAATAAGTAGGTAGTTGTGAAAATGAATGGGGGCAAACGTTTGAGTGGTGCCGCATGTAGAAAACTGCAAAAAGAGAAAAAAGGAAAAGAAAGTGAAGTTCTTAGTCAAACACCAAAACTGGACTTATATTTTGCTAAATAGTTAACAGAACCCGTTGCATCTTTTTCTCACGTAAATAAACTGAGATTATAGATTTTGAAGCTAGCACTAGTGCACGTGCAAAGTAGGTATGTAGAACCTATAAGTTGGCATTATTTTGATGATGTAAAAGAAAATATTTTAGATTATACATATTTTTCGGGACAAATTGAAGCAGAGTGTTTTAAAACTACTGCTGATCATGTTTTTTTTAAATTTAATAATAAAATCAGAAATTACATTAGGATCTGGTTAATTAGACATTGGTTAGTTCAAAAAAATCGGATAATTTCAACCCACCATGGCTCTCCATGAAATTCATATACAAACCAACGATAAAAAAAATTGATTTTTAGGTAGAAATATTCGGATAATTTGAAGCCTATCCATTATTAATTTTTTCGAGTTTGTACTCATTCAAAACCTAGCCAACACTCTTTATTAAATTACTTCACATGCCAATAATGTAATAAAAAGTTAGAGCTAATGAGGCATGGTTCAACATATAGTGGAGAACTTTGCACTAGCGAAAGGGTTTCTTAGAATAGTAGATGTGTTGGTTCGACTTTCATCGCTTTGTGTGACAATGTAATTAGTAATTACGTAATGCTGTGAATGAGTTAAGTATGTAATTTTTGATTGTTAATGTTTTCAAGTTTTAATATTTTGTTTTTCCATATATATATACTCAGTAAAATTTATATATATATATATATATAAAAATTTTACTGAGTATGTGTGCTTTATATAGCATATATAAAATGTGTTTGGTTACATGTAGCATATTTTGAGGTTATTTATCTGTACCAGCTGCAAAGACGGTTAGTTAAAATTTTGGATATTTTGAATTTTTTAGAATTTTTCAAATTAAAATAATTCTTCTGCGTTTGATAAAGTCAAATCAAAATATAAATGTTGTTTTTAACCAGTTTAACCGTAAATATCCGGATAAGCATAATATTCTTTAAAAAGCTTATTTTAAGGAAACTGTTGAGTGTAGACGGGGTGGTACGTGATTATTAAGCTTATTCATATAGCCAAGGCTAAGTTTTTTTGTGCACATCATAAATTGTTTTGAGGAACATCTCAATTTGTAACAAGTTGTTTCAATGATTGGAACCACGCTAACCAACAGGTAACTGAACATGAAAATTCCACTGCTAATTGTGAATGTGTTTTAAAATTTAAGAGTAGAAGAAATGAACTGTTAAGAATTGACAAACAATTGATCACCCAGTTAGAGGAAGATATTAGATATTAGCGGTGTGTGCTTTAGAGGGTAAGTTTTGTACTGAATAAACTTTATTCTCTTGGTTTAGGATTTCGGGGAGATGAAGTGTTAGGCTCTGTACACAGTGGAAATAATATTATACGTTTAGAGCTCACAGAATTTCTAGTAGGACACATAGCAAAGTAAGGAAATCATGGTAATGGAAGAACTTCTTATTTGTCATTATCTACTTATGAAGAGTTAAGAAAGCTTATGGCAAAGTTTGTCACCGATGAAATCATCAAAGCGGTAACCAAGTTTAAGTATTACTTTCTCACTACCTTGCAGGTGGATAAAATATTGTGATAGTCAAAAAAATTGAGCAAGAGTTTTTTTTAATGAATGTCGACGCTTTATGACCCCCCAGCCCCGAATTTGAAAAAGTAATTTTTAAATTTCCGTCTGTCTGTACCTTGGTGTAGAGCCTAAATTGATTGGGCTAAAACTTGGTATTTAGGGTTTTCATAGGGTTGCCCCAAGGGGATTTTGAAATTGGATATCTAACCCTAAAATTAAGGGTAGTTTCCTTAAGGGCGAAAAGAGAAAAAATCGTTTTTATCAAAATCTGCTTCAATGATTTTGATTAAATTTCATTTTTAAGAATTGATCAATATTACAAACAAAATAACTACCCTCAATTTTTCTTCAAAATGACTTTAAGGGTTCCGGTCTAAAGCGTAAATTTTAATTTGTTATCATATCTCCGTAACTCTTTGAGATATAAAATTACTTATCATTGCAAGTATGTAGTTCTATTTATAATCTATTTATAATAAAAATCTTTTATTTGAGATATATTCTTATAAAACCCGAGATGTTGATGGATGTCAACGTTTCATGACACCCCGAGCTATAAAAAGTGTTTTTTTCAATACTGCTTGTCTATGTGTCTGTTTAACCCTAAAATTCTCTGCTAAAATTAAGAGTAGCTTAATAAAGGGTGAAAAGTAAAAAATATTTTTTTTTTTTCAAAATTGACTCTAACGATTTTGATTAAAATTCATATCTAGTGATTGATTAGGATTATAAATAAAATGGCTATTTTGATTTTCCCATAAAAATGACTTTTAGGATACCTTACAGAAGCGGATATTTCCATATCTCCGCAACTATTTGAGATAAAAAAATAGCTTATCATAAAAAAATTGTAGTATTATTAAAAATTATTTGAAATATTTCTTTATCAAACCAATAGTTTCTGAGTTATTGGCAAATATATTAATAACATTTTGTAAGCTTTAGTTTTACAGAGATACTACTAAAGTCTTAACGCAATAATTCTCTTATGCTATAGGATGTAAATAAGTAAGTCTCTCAAAAAGTTGATGTTCTTTTTCCTTTAACCTTTTAGGGGAAATATTTGTTCAGCAATGATCTATCTCTATCATTTTTAGACACAATAGTCAATATTTACCTGTTTTATTGGTCTAAATTTATAAATGAGGAATTTAATAGCAATGTGATAACCATAAAATGTGCAACCTCCAATAAAATGTCGAAAATGATAACCGGAAGTCGACATTTTAATACGAAATGTTGACCCTTGTGGACCTAATGTCGATCTTTTTTTTGTCCAAATAAATTAATGAGGAATTTAATTCTTTAAAAATAAAATTATAAAATTTAAATCTGGAAGTAAAAAAGGTTATACGTAAGTATAACGCAGTTTTTGTTCGGGTTTGCTATTATATATTATTTCATTTCAAATATATTACGAGTTTTTAGTATGTATCTACACTTTAAAACAATGGAGTGAGAAAGTCTGTGTAGAGTTCTGAACCATTTATTATTCTTTAATTGCGTATTCAGCTACAGATGTTTCGCACATGGAACATTTGAGTTTTATCTTTCGATACGTAAACAATTATGGTCTACTTCAAGAACGCTTGGTAGAATTGATACAAAAATTTGGACACACTGCTCACGAATTGGCTGATGCTCTGTCTTCATTTTTGGAAAAGCATGGTCTAGATAATAAACAAAATGATAACTCTGAAAACATGGACGGAGCTCACTCTGGTCTTCAGATCCAAGTCAAAGAAGCCAATCCTCTGTATATTTGCATTCCATGCTCAACTCACTCCGTCAATCTAGTGGGCTCTAGTGCAGCTACATGTTGTAAAATGGCAAATATGTAATTTAAAAAAAAATATTTGTAATACTGTATGTATATAATTTATTTGCTTTCGCCACCCATCTTTGAAATATTCTAGACACATATTTTATTTCTAGCAACTTAGCACTAGTAATACAACTCGATGGGCTTCTAGAGAAGAAGCATGCAAAAGCCTAAACTCAGACTGGACCACAATTTTTAAAGCTTTAAGGTCAATTTAAGGATACACTAATGGGAAGTTGTTAGCCAAGTCAGCAGCAAAAGTTTTATTACAAATATTAAACTCTCATGAAATGGCCTTTATGACTGTTGTTTGGAATGCAATTCTCGAAAGATTAAAAGCAGTGGGTATACAGCCTCAATCTAAATACATTGATGTATCTACTGTTGTGGACCTCTACATGTCACTTCTTACTTTCCTTGAAGAAATGAAGATGTATTTCGAAGTGTAAAAGAATTTGGGTGAGAAAATGCCTTAGAGTATTTTGCAAGAAGGTGAAGGTGCAGAAACTAGATTGCGGTCTAAGCGCACAACAAAAAGAAAATTATTTTTTGAAAAGTCAGATTCCGATTCTGAACAGCAAAACCAGGACTGTAATTCTCAATATAACTTTAATGGAAAGTTGCTTAGTAGCTACTTGTTGATTTTAAAGTAACTATCCGCAGAGCTATTGAAAAAAAGAATAAAATTTGTTGTGAACGATTCATATTTTTGTCCTAAATTCCTGAGATAGATGCCATTGAAATTCACGAATCTGCTTATAAACTTCAGGAGCTTTATTAGTCAGTTATCAAAGAGTCATTTGCCACTGAATTTATTCCCTTGAAGAGTTTCCTCACAAGTTTCGACGACCAAAAGTGTTGCTCCTCTTTATCTATTTTAAGCAAATTGCTAAAAGAGGAAAAACCTTCAAGATCTTTATCCAAATGTTTGTGTCTGCTTGAAGATTAACTTAAGTACTCCAGCTATAAATTTCTCAGCTGAAAGGTCTTTTTTTGCTCTTGTAAGAGTTAAAAATTATCTGCATTCGTCACAAGCTCATGAAAGATTAAACCATTTTATAAGTTCTTGGAAATTGAAAATTATTTTTCAAAGTAAAACTGAACTGTAGAGATGTGATTCTTACATTTGCTAATAAAAAGGCTAGAAGAAAACCTCCCTCTTTATAGCCTAAAACACCTCTGTTTTTAGTTTGACAAAAACCCACCCAAAATACCCTACCTTATTGACGAGTTAATAAGTATGATTTAATATATTATTTATTAAAATAGTTATATTTTAAATGGTTGTTATTTTACTTTAAATTAATGTATTTTAAAATATTTTTGATTTAGTTTATTTCTTAATTTTTGTAATTTTGCTTGGAAAATAAGCCTTATAAAATTTCCTCTAATTTGCAACTTTCCAGCAATTTCCATGTAATTTTTATTACTAAATATGTTTATATTTTATTATCTATATCATAATACTATATTAAGTGTATAAAATTAATGATTTTTAATAATTTAAAAAAATAGCTTGTTATTGGTTTTCCATGTATTGTAGAAAAAAGGGGGCAAAGGCAATACAATCCAGGATTGATAATTATGTATATAATATATTCTATATTTTTACAGGTCCATTACCTGGTCCAAATTTGAATCTTTCAATTAGAGCCTATCTCTTGCCAAAGGCCAAAATTTGGGAATGCAAAGGTTAAATACAATAATAACATGGGATGAACTACAGATACCTAGAAGCAAAATAACATATAAAATCTAGCTTATTTTTAATAATGCATAATAGTACGGAGTTTGGCCTTCTGGCCTTACAGTTCAGGCAGTACACACTATTATTTTTTTTAATGAGCATGGCCTCTCCTTGTTACACACACATATCTGCATTGACCCTATAAAACCGTGCTCTATTTGCCAACATAAACATAAAGTTTTTTCTCGAGAGAGTGGAATATAGATGTCCCTTAAGGGACCCACCTACAGTATGTTTTAAAATACTCCAAACAGTTTTTTCAATGATAAGATGTTACTTACACGTCCGACAAGGACCATAATATAAGCATTTTCCATTTGAGAAAGTGGAAACTGAGGTATGCCTTAAGGGTACTACCTACAGTATGCTATTACATAGTCAAAAAGTGTAAACAAAATAAAGAAGTTATATACATGTCCGACATGTACCATAATCTAAGCGCTTTCCATATGAGAAAGCGGAAAACTAAGGTGTGCCTAAAGGGCCCCACCTATTTTAAGTTGATAACCTCAACTTAAACGTAAATCGTCTCCACTTTAAGAGTCAAATTGCAACATACTAATACGGACCAACAAGTCCTTCTACCTTGGACTTACTTAGTCTTATTTAAATACGTGAAAATACATAGTAATTTAACAAAAGAGACTTGTTTAATAAAACAATCTGTGTGCCAGTCAACCCTTACTTTTGACTTTAAGTGTCCAAACCAAAAAGCCTCTAGTCGCGGACTTTCAGTGAAGTCACAATTAAATTAAGTACATTCTGAAAATAAACCACAGAGACAACTTCGCCTACTCCGGCGACTAGGTCCACTAAACTAACAACATTGATAATCATATACAGCACTTCTTCATAGCTCAAAAATAATACCAAGTGAACCCAAGGGCACACCCACGGAGGGGGGGGGAGGGCCTAAAGCCCCTCAAGATCCTTTTCTTTTTTTAAATTTAGCTGGATTTAATATTTTAGGAGTGGCAAGTGACATTGTAAACAAGACTCTGGAGGAACACGTAAATAGCGTGAGTCCTAAGATCCACAGAAAAACGTTACAGAAGTTATTCCCGACCAGATGGGTTAAACGACATGATTCAGTCATGATGGAGGTTCAGTTGATGCTCCCTGTTGCTGAGCTTTAGAAGAAATCAGAATATGGGCTGATTCAGACACGTCATTTACAGTGCTAACCTACTAAAAGTTGTCATTCAGCACAGAGAATTCATAGTATTATTGCTGTCATCACAAAAACTTTTCAGCTACACTATTCAACTAAGCGAGAAACTACATACCAGCTATATAAAAGTGGCATATGCTGCTACCCGTGCCAATAGTGTAAATAATATCTTGGTAAGTGAAAGGGAGCATGTTGAATAAAACTTTAATAAACTCTCTTTTTAGTGAAAGAAGATGGTAGAAGATTAATTAGGGACCACTATAAGCGTGGCAAGGGTAATAGGAAGACAACCGCAAAGGTGCAATGTTTCAGCCGATTGTAAGGAAGAATATAACCATCGATCTGTTTTCTTACCTGGATTGATAAACTTATAAATACAATTTCAGACAAATATTTAAAACATCAAGACAATGAAAAATGTTCTGTGTTTATTATATATGAAGAAATGGTTTTTGAAGAAAAGGCTGCGCAGTTTATAAAATTGGGTGAATTTAACAACGGTGATGTTTTCATTCTAAGTGTTTCAGTGCTAACTGCAGATCTTCGCCTATGGCATGAAACCTCTAGGCTAAATGAAATGGCTCCTCTTACCGATGCAATTGACACCGTGGCTGGCTGGAAGAAATGTCACCACTACATCGCTACCCCAGGGAACAACATCGAGCTTATCGTCGACCAAGACTTTTCACGAGGAAGGGACGATGGTACCGAGGGACTGGCCCGGTCGGCGGAAGAAAGCTGCCACGGCGTTGTAATCAAGTATTGTTAGGGACTAGACGGCCGTATTGGCCGTGGTTAGGTTTTAGGGATAATTTAACTTGCTTATTCAAGAGAGCTTCTTTTATCACCTTTGGGTGTTGCTTGTAAATGTAGCTTAGTGTTAAACTTTCTGGCTTGCAGTGCTAGCCTTGTGTGATGTCTTGTGTCACTCAGACCTACAGTTAGGTAATAGTGTGTCCCACTCCATGGCCTGCACGACCCTGTCGTAGTCAGCAGTGCCTTCAGACAAAAGGGCTGTTTAGGTTGTTTCAGGCCTGGCGGTGTGCCTTATTAGGTGTTGGTCGGCTCTCTTAGAGTTATTTGGTGGCGCTTATCGCCATGGATGTAGATCTATTTAATAGTTGTTGTTCAACTTGTGGAGCACCTTGCCCATCAGGCAGGGCTCGCGTTTCTAAGGCTATTTAATGATAGTTGTTCAACTTGTGGGTCTATTTAATGTTTGTTGTTCAACTCGTGGAGCACCTTGCCCATCAGGCTTGGCTCGCGTTGGTAGTGTTATTTAAAGACTGTTATTCAATTTGTGGGTCTATTTAATGTTTGTTATTCAACTCGTGGAGCACCTTGCCCATCAGGTAGGGCTCGCGTTTCTAAGGCTATTTAATGATAGTTGTTCAACTTGTGGGTCTATTCAATGTTTGTTATTCAACTCGTGGAGCACCTTGCCCATCAGGCTTGACTCGCGTTGGTAGTGTTATTTAAATACTGTTGTTCAACTTGTGGGTCTCCTTGCCCATCAGGCATGGCTCGCTTTTATTACATATTTGATATCGTCCCTTAGAGAGGACGTGTTGCCCCCTTTTGGGTTTGATAATTAACCGTCTTGGGTTTGATCACCTCAAGTCTGGCTCGAACCAATTGGTTTATTAGCCTGGTCATTATGTGCTTGGCCTAGAACCCTGGATTGTAACTTTTGTTTACAGTTCAGCCGGAATATGTAAATCTGGAACTAACACTGTGTAGCTTGTAACAATTGTACCTGAATGGAAATAAATTAAGCTAGCCTCACTAGCTTGGGTAGTCTTACACCTTGATAGGCAGTCTACTAGTTTGTTTTACACAGTTAACTGTTAACTTAAGTGTAATTGTTTATTGACTAATACGCCATTAGTGTATCTAATGGGAGGACTACCCATACCAAGCATAACCAGGGATTTGCCTGTGTCGTACTAATGTTGGCGCTTAGCGCCTTAATAGCTGTAGAGTGTGAACACTAGATAACTCGCTTAGACGTTGTCAAGTTTAGGGATTCACATTTAACCTTAAGCTTCGCTAACTGGATAGTGCTTGTGTTAATTTTTACTGTATGTATCGATATGACTTGATCTCATTAAAGTCTGTTTGTTAATCTCTATTTAATATCTCTGCCTTTGCTTGTTCTTCTTGTCTTGAATATATTCCTTGTCTACGTACCTGTGGTTTATAGGAAAATAAACCACGGGTATACTATTATCATCATCATCATCATCACGTGATACTTCCCATTTGGGTGGTACGCACTTACACTAATGTGTACTAATGTGTAATGTATAGGTTGACTGTGAGATGAAATGGAGGTTTAACAGTTTAACGTGGGATCCGAACCACGGTGGAGGCCTGGCATTCCACACATTTCACAAGTTGTGATTAAAACACGTCTTGTCAGAGGTGAAGGAAGTGGTTTGGCAATCAGATAAATCTGTGCCCGGACCGAGGATTGAACGGACCCTTAGCACAGAAGTTTGACAACTTGACCCTAGACCAGCAGGTCATTTTTTTTAAAGATTCGTGTGCTTTAAAATCCCAATAAGATATACAAACGTGTCATGCTACAATCAATAGAGTGTATTTAGGATTTATTAAATGTTATTAGAAAAAACATATTTACAAAAATTATCATCTTTATTATTCATAATAAAAGCATACATAATAGTTTAATGTGTTTCAAAATAAAATTATTTCTTAATGAACTCGGAAATATCTATTTCCCCCAAGGCAGAGTGAAGGCAAACATGGAATTCCTCCCAAAGAGCTTCAGTAACCTCGGTGGTGTAGTGACTCTTGAACGAGTCGGCAATCAATTTCACCTCAGAATCGCCAAGATCATTATCGCTCACCTCAACATTGCCGATATTCCTGTAATAGGGACAAAGCAGAGTTGTTGGTAGTTCGCTCAACTAGTTCAATGAGCTGGCGAAATACTATTTATCTAAATATGGTAAAGAACTATATAAATAGTGGCTATAGAGGATGTTTAGTTACCCATCACTAATGACCTCTACTTCTCCAAGACTAGCCTGGTATTTGTGGTCATGCCCCGAAAGGAGGATAAAAATGGAAGCCTGAGCTCCTTCGATTTTGGAGTCCAACTTTCCCTCTGCAATTACTGTTCCAGCGTCCTTTACAGTCAAAGTGTAGTTGTTGGTAAGCTGTGACAGACATATTACATCAAGAATTAAACTATAGAACAGAGGTATATTGTATGCTCCAGGCTCAACATAAAACATAATCACCGGAATTTAAGGGCAGTTTGGGGGCAGCATTAGTATACTTCCCCGTGTTATCTTACAGGTAAATCTGGAGGAGCAAGGTTCAGGAAATATATGCGATGATCTATTCATAATTTTCGTGACGAATAGCATTGAACCAGCTTGTGTAGACTCATCCTTTAAGTGCATGGCTTAAATATGTAACTTATATTTATCTGTCTTAACCAAACATTATTTTTATAGTTAAAAAATGTATGCAAGTTCATGCAATCTGTCTTTTCATACCATCAATAAGATTTTTTCAAACCCACAAATCTTACAGCATAAATGTATTTAATGTATGTCGATAGGCAACTCTTTCTCTTTATTTTTGTTTTGAAATGCTTTATCAAAGTTGTCACTAAATGAACGCAGAATCAAATTGTAGGCAGCCTACATATAACTCGTCACGTAAAGGGATTGAAGGAATATCACGATTCTTTATCGATGGTTGTCACATACGTTGGATGGGTCACATTATCAGAATAAAGTAAGTCTTATTTGAGTGACGTCACAGGAGGCAAGGAGAAAGGGAAAATGAGGACCACGAACGCAATTGATGGATGACCTCGAACAAGGAAATAAGATGAAATTTCAGGATGTAAAAACGGAAGCTGCTTTTAGGATAAACTGGATGACTCAATTTGGACAAGGCAACGTGGCTAATACTAATATAACGATAATAAAAGGTGAAGAATACTAAATAATATATGAACCTTCTATTCCTGCGCTGTGCCAAGTTGAGTGCACGTACATTTATGTGTTTTCTACTCGACCTAACTTGACCTAGACATAAACATAATATTCCAAAGGATGTCTCTTACCACAACTCCGGTGATATGAAGGGTGCCTAAAACAATGCCGTCTTTATCAACGGAACCGATCTTCACATCACCTGCTCGCTTTATGTCCTCGATACTCTTCACACTTCCAGAACTCACTAGCAGATCAAAGATAGTGTCCTAGAAAAAAAGTTCCCAACAAATCAATTACACACGTCTTTAAAGGACCTATTTTTTTAATCTCATGAACTGTTTGTTAAATTAAACCTTACGTCGGATTCTATATCGTCCTCGTAGCCGGGAACGCTGACGTTAGTAGGAGAGCATTTGAGTAAGGTCAGAGCTGCGACTGCGTCTATATATTTCTTACCATCCAATTTCAAGTCTTCAAACTCTCCGGATTGTAAGTCAAACACTTGGCCCATGCTGAGGGAAAGAATCACACATGTCACACTAACAGTTGACAATCTGGTAGCTTTGGGCCACTTGTAGACCATATGTTACTGCCCAAACAATTTCCGAATAGTTCATATTCCAAACATTTTACAACTAAATCTATGTAATGTACGAAACTGTTTTATAAATAAGAGCGACCATTACTATTTCCATAATACAAAATTATTAATAAAATGTGTAAGAAATATATATTATTATATTTTATATTACTTTGTTAATAAGAAAAACTTTTTTTTTGTCACAATGTCTTATCACCCATTCAAATTACGCTAGCGTGCTATGGATGAGGAAGGGTGAATTTGGTATATTTTCTCCCGCATATGCGTGGAGATATAGTGGAAAGTTATTTAAGAAAATCAACCCTCATCACACCCAGCCAGGATTTGAAGCCATTCAAACTCCCCATCATCGGAAAAAAAAAGTCCATTGAAAGAGTTACACATTATACCACGTGACCGACGAGGCGAGTCCAATCTTTTTGAGGTAAGCGTCCACTAGCCCGCATCAGACGCACCGCACGAATCAGATTTTTGTATTCTTTACATTTTTTAAATGAGACTGCGTTCACCTATCAGCATAGTACTGATCGGACATTGGCAATGCCGATAAAAATTCAGGGAGACAGATTAAAATCAGATCCATGCGGTGCGTGCATATGACGTCATCTGGTATGCTGAGTGGTACACGCACAAACGCACTCACCAACATTCGCATCATTCGATATGTATGTATGTATGTATGTATGTATGTATGTATGTATGTATGTATGTATGTATGTATGTATGTATGTATGTATGTATGTATAGCATGTATGCATGTATGTATGCATGTATGCATGCATGTATGCATGCATGTATGCATGCATGCATGCATGTATGTATGTATGTATGTATGTATGTATGTATGTATGTATGTATGTATGTATGTATATATGAATATATGTATATATGTATATATGAATATATGTATATATATGTATATATGAATATATATATATATGAATATATATGAATATATACATATATTTGTATATATATATGTATATATGTATGTATATATTATGTATGTTACATAGTAAAGGTCTGCCTTCTGGGGAAAGTTTCTAAATCTCATTTAATTGTGCTCACGAATCAAATCTAGAACTTGTTATTTTTGTCAACATAAATGTGATACGCTTAAAAACAAACAAATATAATTAAATTGAGTAAAACATTCTATCTTTGATCAGAAAAATAATAATTTAAAGTCAAATTTAATCAGTTAGAACAGCACCAGCTGTTAGATTAATGATAGCTTTGTGGGGTGCAGCTAGAGTATTTGTCTCTGGTAGTAGCTTATATCCTAACGACCACCCTGATGTCATTATAGATATCAGGACACACAATGGGCGACACGATAGAACTGAAGGATAGGTAGATGTTGGGAACCACCTTCTTCGTAAATTCGATCGTTCCGAATGCAGTGGACGCAGTACACTCAGATAATCTGATTCGTGCGGTCCGTCCGATGACGGCGTGTGGAAGCTTAACTTTAAAATGGCGTACTGCTATTTTAAAACAATTATTTTTATCTTTGGTAAAGCTTTGATAAAATAAAAAAAACTTTTTAAAATTATTGTTTGTCTATTATGTTAAGAAATTAAGAAATAATTATTAATCTATTAATCATATTATTAATGTCATAAACTGTTTAGAATGAATGTTATTTTCTATAACATTAAAGTAGATATACAGTAATACACTTTTTAAATTATATTATATTAAAATAATTTTTCTCTGATAATAATATACATTAAATAAATAGATAGTATAATTTCTTAATACAACTGCTTGGATTTGACTCTCTTCAAAATATTTCACGCTTCATTATAATTAATACTTATAATAATGCATGGTAAATAATACTAAAATAATACCTATTGTGGCTTAAGTTGGCTAGGACCAGAGCTGTTGACAACAGAATAACGAGAAACAGCTTCATGTTTGCTGTGTTGATTTGTTTGTTGAGCTCTAGAAGACTAGTGGCCAACTGATGAACTATCCTCACTCCGACCATGGTATTTATACTCACTTGCATTACTCACTAGCGCAGCCAAGGAATGAGTAGTTATTTGCATGTTGAACGAGGAGGGTAAAATCCCAACTTCAAGTACCGTGTGAAGTATAAGATAAAGTATAATATTTTATTGGCTGTCATTATTAATGGTAGTTTTTACACTCATGTATTGATTCTTATCTACTTGAGTGTATTTATTTATTGTGAAACACTATGACGTTGTTCGCAATAAAAAAAAATAGATGATGGGGGACACAAGCGAGGAAAGTTATGGTTTTTCATAAAATGGCGACATTGTACGAAAGGCACTGAGTCACAATTTGTTGATGATGAACCAAGTACCTCAGCAAACAAAATATTCGGCATTACTTATCTTTATGAAGTTAATGGGGGATATGACAAGAGCGTCCTCGTAGAATGAATATTTAATACATTCGGGCGTCCCCTGGGCGACGTTACATTAGTACCGGCAGTTCTTTCCACAAAGTGAGCTACACTGATAGCCTCGAAAACTGCGACCTATGAAGTAAAGTGGAAACAGTGGCTAGCAGAAAATGCAATTCCAAATTGGATCCCAAAAGAAAAACTTCCTATAGGGTCAGAACTGGAATGGGGAATCCGTAAAAATCTCAACAGACTTCGGTGCCCCATACGAAGATGCGAGGACAGCCTCCTAAAGCGAGGTTACTCGGATAGCGGCCCCTGCTCATGTAGATAAATTACCCTCTCCCATACAATGAACCACCTCCTGAGGTACCAGTCCCTATCAGTTACCTGTACCCTCATGACAATGAACCACCTCCTGAGGTACCAGTCCCTATCAGTTCTCTGTACCCCTCAGACAATGAACCACCTCCTGAGGTAACAGTCCCTATCAGTTACCTGTACCCTCATGACAATGAACCACCTCCTGAGGTACCAGTACCTATCAGTTACCTGTACCCTCATGACAATGAACCACCTCCTGAGGTACCAGTCCCTATCAGCTACCTGTACCCTCATGACAATAAATCACCTCCTGAGGTACCAGTCCCTACCAGTTACCTGTACCCTCCAGACAATGAACCACCTCCTGAGGTACCAGTCCCTATCAGTTACCTGTACCCTTCAGACAATGAACCACCTCCTGAGGTACCAGTCCCTATCAGTTACCTGTACCCTCATGACAATGAACCNTAACAGTCCCTATCAGTTACCTGTACCCTTCAGACAATGAACCACCTCCTGAGGTAACAGTCCCTATCAGTTACCTGTACCCTTCAGACAATGAACCACCTCCTGAGGTAACAGTCCCTATCAGTTACCTGTACCCTTCAGACAATGAACCACCTCCTGAGGTAACAGTCCCTATCAGTTACCTGTACCCTTCAGACAATGAACCACCTCCTGAGGTAACAGTCCCTATCAGTTACCTGTACCCTTCAGACAATGAACCACCTCCTGAGGTAACAGTCCCTATCAGTTACCTGTACCCTTCAGACAATGAACCACCTCCTGAGGTAACAGTCCCTATCAGTTACCTGTACCCTTCAGACAATGAACCACCTCCTGAGGTAACAGTCCCTATCAGTTACCTGTACCCTTCAGACAATGAACCACCTCCTGAGGTAACAGTCCCTATCAGTTACCTGTACCCTTCAGACAATGAACCACCTCCTGAGGTAACAGTCCCTATCAGTTACCTGTACCCTTCAGACAATGAACCACCTCCTGAGGTAACAGTCCCTATCAGTTACCTGTACCCTTCAGACAATGAACCACCTCCTGAGGTAACAGTCCCTATCAGTTACCTGTACCCTTCAGACAATGAACCACCTCCTGAGGTAACAGTCCCTATCAGTTACCTGTAATCTCCAGCCAACAAAGGCTTATGCTATCTGTAGTATACCGGCCAACTCGAGTTGGTCAATTTACTGTCTTTGACACTTCCTTGACTGAGCACATACACAAATATGAACATATAATTGTAATGGGTGATTTTAACGTGGACTTACTTAGTAGCAACAATGAAACCTCGCAATTACTGACTTTATTTTCTTCATACAATATGACGCCATGTCACTTAGACGCAACAAATCATACCGCAACCTCACATACGTAGATTGATCATATATATATATATACTTCAAACTCTAATAAAGTGATCTCTTTTAGACAAATCGCAGTCCCCGGAATATCGCATCATGATCTTGTTTACCTATCCTACTCAATGTGTATGGCTAAAATCGTACTAAGTCATCACATATCGTGACATTAAATCCATTGATACAGACAAACTGAATGATGCTGACGCTCAATCCATGCCCTGGTACCTGGTCAACACTAAATTAAACATTGATGACAGTTTACACGTTTTAAATAATATTATCCTTGACTTGTAGGATAAACATGCACCAATAAAAACTCGACGTGTTAGTAGACCACCTGTGCCTTGGATGACTAAAGACATTAGGTTATTGACGAGGAGACGTGACCAAGCATATTCGCTATTTAAACGAGAATCGAAAATCAAGACACTTAAAGAGAACTTAAATTTTGAGTAGTATAAACGTCTGCGTAATAAATGTACGCAGGCCATTAGGAAAGCTAAAATGGACTTTTCCCTTTCACTCTCAAATACTAGCCCAGTACCCAAAAAACTACGGAGGGAGCTACGAAGGATGGGAGGGGGACATACATTACCCAAAAGCAATCATATGCACATCAGTCGCAATAAACTAAATGAAGAGTTTCTTCACATTCCTAATTTAACTAATAAGATACAAACTATAAACGACATTTATGCCTCCAATGAAAGTAACTATAATAATGACTATAATGATGACAGTACTTTTTACTTTGCGCACTTGACTCATCGTGAGGTATTCAAATCCATAATGAGAATAAAATTGAAAGCACAGGATATAAGCAAAATTTCAATATTGTTAATACAAACAATTTTAAGAAATGTTATATCAACAATAACTGATTTATTTAACTTCTTACTTATGACCGGACAGTATCCCTTACTGTGGAAACTTGCACTTATTACGTTAGTAACTAAAAAAGGACTAGCAAAAGATTTACATGACTTTAGACCTATAGTTATACTTCCGTCCCTTTCTAAGGCACTAGAATTCCTAGAGCATCAACACATTTACCGACACATTAACAAACAAATTGCCTATCAATCAGGATTCAGATCACATCATAGTACATGTACCGCGTTGATAAATGTCACAGACGATATTAGACTAGCCATGGAAAAGCGCGAGCTAAAGCTTATATTATTAGATTTTGCAAAAGCTTTTCATACTGTGGATTTTAATATTCTATTGTCAAAATTACATGTATTATTTAATTTCTCACCAGGCAGTATACAGTGGATGAGATCTTATTTGAATGGTCGCCAGAAATGATGTTATGATAGGTGACACGTTCTCAACATGGTCGCCAGCAAAGTGTTATGATAGGTAATACGTTCTCAACATGGCCACCAGCAAAGTGTTATGATAGGCAACACGTTCTCAACATGGTCGCCAGCAAAGTGTTATGATAGGCAACACGTTCTCAACATGGCCACCAGCAAAGTGTTATGATAGGCATCACGTTCTCAACATGGCCACCAGCAAAGTGTTATGATAGGCAACACGTTCTCAACATGGCCACCAGCAAAGTGTTATGATAGGCAACACGTTCTCAACATGGCACCCAGTTGAGAGTGGTGTTCCACAGGGCTCAGTTTTAGGGCCATAGCTTTTTTCTCTATAAGTGAATGCTATCACTTCTTCAATGTCATACTGTAAATATCACATGTATGCAGACGACCTTCAAATATATATTTTCACTGACCGTTCTTAAATAAATACAATCATACAACGAATAAATATTGACCTAGCTGCAATAAATGCTTGGTCTGAAAAAAATGCACTTAATTGAAGCCTGATAAAACTCAAGCCATTCTTATAAGAACAAGCAGACTACTACTGAATGTGGACCGTTCCCTGCTGACTGACATACGATTAGGAGTAGCCACAGTACAACTGAAAACAATGACTAAAAACCTTGGCGTGATTATTGATGAAACTCTTAATCGGACAGATCAGGTAACTTCGATTTGAAAGAAAGTGTATGCCTGCTTACATTTGCTGTGAAGGTTGAAGAGTTTTCTCCCAGAAAATGTACGAATTATCCTTATCCAGAGCTTGATAATGCCACACTTTGACTACTGCGACGTAAAATACAATCTAGCAAAACGACTACAAAACATGTGTTCGATATATATTTAACTTAAAACGGCATGACCATAAATCTAAGTATTTTAATAAATTGGGTTGGTTAAGAATAAATGAAAGGCGAAGGCTACACTTATTAGTATTGCTTCACAAAATATTATCAACATCTCATCCCCAATACCTCTCCTCTCGGTTCCTATCTGAAAGATAAACACAGCTGAGCTACTAGATCTGAATCCACTCTACAGATGTCTATTCCCATACATAGATATATCTCAAGCATATGCTCGTTCTTTAACTGTCCTGGCATCACAGGATTGGAACAAACTAGATAGCTCTACCCATCATCTAACATCTAGACTCCCCTTCAAGAGTGCGGTTAAGCGATTTATATTGTCTAATAAGCTAAACTGAGTTCTTGAAACTACTTGAGCTTTAAATGAATCCATTAATGAGTGTGTGACTGTTTTTCTACTTATTTGAATATTCCTTTATTAAATTTATTTCAATAAATATAATAGTGTATGTTGTATTCAACACTGGTTAAGTGGAAAAGAAGGCTAACGCCTTAACTTCGCCAGATATATAAAGGCTATATTATTATTATTATTATTATTATTATTATTATTATTATTATTATTATCCTCCTCCAAACAGTGAATCACCTCCTGAGGTATTAGTCCCTATCAGTTACTTGTACCCTCCAGACAATGAACCACCTCCTGAGGTACCAGTCCCTATCAGTTACCTGTACCATTCAGACAATGAATTACCTCCTGAGGCACCAGTCCCGATCAGTTACCTGTACCCTCCAAACAAT
This sequence comes from Timema genevievae, assembly GCA_902155825.1. Taxonomy (NCBI): domain Eukaryota; kingdom Metazoa; phylum Arthropoda; class Insecta; order Phasmatodea; family Timematidae; genus Timema; species Timema genevievae. The sequence goes on from CABFWO010000071.1 coordinate 488,500, forward strand.
GAACCACCTCCTGAGGTACCAGTCCCAATCAGTTACCTGTACCCTCATGACAATGAACCACCTCCTGAGGTACCAGTCCCTATCAGTTACCTGTATCCTCCAGACAATGAACCACTTCCTGAGGTACCAGTCCCTATCAGTTACCTGTATCCTCCAGACAATTAACCACCTCCTGAGGTACCAGTCCCTATCAGTTACCTGTATCCTCCAGACAATGAACAACCTCCTGAGGTACCAGTCTCTATCAGTTACCTGTATCCTCCAGACAATGAACCACCTCCTGAGGTACCAGTCCCTATCAGTTACCTGTATTCTCCAGACAATGAACCACCTCCTGAGGTACCAGTCCCTATCAATTACCTGTACCCTCATGACAATGAACCACCTCCTGAGGTACCAGTCCCTATCAGTTACCTGTATCCTCCAGACAATGAACCACCTCCTGAGGTACCAGTCCCTATCAGTTACCTAGTATCCTCCAGACAATGAACCACCTGCTGAAGTACAAGTTCCTATCAGTTACCTGTATCCTTCAGACAATGAACCACCTCCTGAGGTACCAGTCCCTACCAGTTACCTGTACGCTCCAGACAATGAACCGCCTCCTGAGGTACCAGTTACCTGTATCCTCCAGACAATGAACCACTTCCTGAGGTACCAGTCCCTATCAGTTACCTGTATCCTCCAGACAATGAACCACCTGCTGAAGTAGCAGTTCCTATCAGTTACCTGTACCCCCCAGGATCTAGGGATGTCTTACGAAAATGCTATTATTTGTGACAGACATTGGAGAGGTCTTTCCCTACGCAAATACTAATTTTCACGTTACATATATATGCATATAAATTAGAATAAGTAACAAAATATTTGACATTTTAGCAACTACACAAGCGTATCCATGAGGTATGACATAAAGTAAATAATATATATGGTGGCCATTTCTTAAAAATGACCATAAGACATACCATGTAACCAATTTTCCTTTCTTCCGTTTTAATGGTTTGTAGAAGGTGTCTAATAAAAGAAACACTTTGCATCTCAAAAATTTAACAGGATTTTAATAGTTGCGACATACTTCCGTGAAGCCGACAGCAAGGAATATATATTAATTTTTTTTACTAAAAATCAGAGTATCGCTGAAACAAACCACGCATCACAAGCACAGCAAATCCATTTCAAGTGTGGCGCAATTAATTGAGTTATCTCTTATTATTTTAAAAAAATGCACTTTTATGCACTTCTGCAAACTTGTACAGTTCATTAAAAGATAAATATTCGTTCTGGTGATTAGACGTTTTCTTACGAAACATTATTTAATGAACAAGACAATAGCGCTGTGGCTTTTTGGCTACTTAAGAGCTAATTGCAAACCTGGTAAAAAAAAACTCATTTTAATTCAACTGATAATATTTCTCAAGTGAAACGCGAAATCTTGAGAAATTTTATTGGCGATTTTACAAGAGATGAAAAAAAATTAGACAAATTTTTATTAACCTTTTATCAGTAACGTAAGCGGAATTGTTAAGTAAGGTAGGCTTAATAAAATATAAATAATTGGGTATGATATTTTTACTAACATCATTTATAATAATTATACAAAAAGTAATACCTCTTGTAGCTTGGCTAGGACCAGAAAAGTATCTACTGCCAACAAAAGAACAAGGAACCACTTTATGTTTTGTTGTGTTTACTTGTTTGTTTAGCTCTAGAAGACTAGTAGCCAACCGATGAACTATCCTCACACCTGCCATGGTAGTTATACCCACTTTTATCACTTCATTAAAGTGGTCCTTTCAGCAGAGATTGCATGAGGAACAAAATTAAAATCAAACTTATAGTAGATATAACTACTTACCTACCTAGTTTCTGGTGCCACTCATCTTACTGTACATGTAGGTTATTCAAATTTAAGTATCTCTTAAAACTACAGATAATATTATTTTGGTGTATCAAATGTGATAGATCGATCGATTATGTTAACAAATAAAGTGGATCAAATGATTTTTTTAATTCATGAAATAATGTAGGCTTGACAAAAAAAAAAGTCAAACTCAAGATGGTTAGTTTAAAAGTAACGAATTATTTTCACTAAACTTATCAAATTCCCTAGCAATATAATTTTATGTAGTCATTAATTAAGTAATTAATAATACTGTAATAAAATAAATACCTATATGGCAAAATAAAATTTCACAGGGATCTATTCATATTTTGCATAATTACGAGCACAAAATCGAATATTACACACATTATACACAGTGATCTTATACATATTTAAATGTCAATATTACATCATTAAATATAGTAACTACAACAATAAAAAGCTACAAGTTCAATTAAATAAGACAAAATAAAGCCCGAAGATAGGAATCTAACACAGGTCATACAAAATCTTAACAAAGTAAAATGTTAAAAAAAAATCAGCCTCATTTTCAAACATAACTATTGATAATTTAAGGCTACACAGCTCACAATAGTAAATTAAGTGCAGGATTGAAATACGCCTGACAAAATGTCTTCACGTACCCTCAAACAAGAAGATGTAATATTTGAGATTATAATAATACAAATTACACTTACCTCATTTTCAGGATAATCCATTTCTCTACGATCTATGATAAATACCTGTGGGGAAACCGCCATCATTCAGTAGTTCTAATAAACTTCTACAGATGTCGCCACGTGCTGGTTTAGTTCGGGGAACTATTCATTGTTCTTCTTTTCTTTAAAGGGCTTAGTTTTATTTTTATCACGTAATTATTATAATAATGACTCAGGGCTTAGATGTTTTGTGTTTAGTTATTTAATCTGTATTAATAAAATGAATTGTTTGTTTGTGTGTCTGTCATGAGCATTGTGTGATACCTATCGAAAGCAGAGGGCTGAAAATTTAAAATTAGTAGCCCCTGTGCACAAACATGTCAACTTCGAAGCTGGAATTTTTTTTTATTGTTAAAAACTGGCTCGCAAGAAATAGAACGAATAGTTATTTTTTCTGATGGTTTGAAGCAAAGATAGGCTTTGCCCCAGGTAATCACGTAATTCCAGGTAATTTTATTAGCAGTAATATAAACTTAAATATTTCAATCATCTGGTACGAAAGAAGGTTCAGAAAGCTTCATGCAAGATCGGGATAGTCTTTTAATATATGATTTCTTGATACAAGCTGCCCAGCAAAGCAGAGAAGAGGGTAATGTGAATGAAACCTCGAATGTGTCAGAATGTATGTTATGCTAGTTCAATTGTGTTGACTCTGGGTATAATTCGTTTATTCATATGACATCTATCATTTTAATTAATGAAGAACTTGTATTTATTTTACTATTTTTAAGATTATCTAAGAACATTCCGGAAATCATATGTCAACATTTAAAAGCTTTGTTTAATTAATGTACCATTTACCTACTACCGTGATCTGATTGTGACAACCATTTGGAAAGACATCCCAGAATGAAGCTTGGTGACTTTTAAGAAAAAAACAAAATCACTTTGAGCGGTGTGTTTAAATACGACGGCGTTTGCAAAAGTAATATAAAATCCGTTACTGACCATCTGATCGGCGATAAGGAACCTCAGTATTTGAGAGAAGTTGCTTTAAAGATCCACTATACAACTTTAGACCAACCGACCCGGTATTTTACCTACAATCAACATTTCCTGGTAAACGTCTGAATTTTAGCCACTTAAACCATTTTCGTTAAGTTTTCCACAAACATAATTTGTCAAATATTTTGTAAGTACAGTTGAGCTGGTACTTTCTTGCATTCACATTTAAAGGAAAACCCCAATTTCCATGATGATTTATACATATTCCTAAAGTGACTCAGCCTTAAGCTCTAATTGTCATTTAATTAACAAACTTATGATATTGACGACAATTTTTTGTTTATAATTTCAACTAGAGACTGTTCTTGGTTTTAATAGATATTTATTAATATGGTCCATTAATTTTATTATTCATTTGTGCTTTTAGTTCTAATTATTGTCCAACATCATTTAGGTAATAAACCTCTTAACCTGAATTTATAATTTAACCACGGCATAACCTTGAATTAAAAGAGTATTAGAGGCAATTAAAAATGTACTCACCTGCATCACATGATAACTTTTCTCCATGTTAGGTAAGCCTGGTCTGAAACGCATCGATATCAAGAAACTCACGTTATTGTTTATTCATTCAAGCCTATCAAAATATTTGTCAATTAATTTTAACCTAGCCTTCTACAAATAATTATTTTCTTATCATTTTGTCTAAAATATTAGTAAATATATTATAATCACTCTACAAGACCCCAATTAGGACACACAACGAGTACTCAGATAAACACAAAGTAATAAATTTAATGGAATACAACTATTATAATATTATAAACAAAATGACGTCGAGGAGGAGGCGGTATTTCAATGGGCAGTAGCTAACGTGTTTATAACTAAAAATCATCCAAACCAAACATAACCTAAACTTTTATGTAATAGCAAATTAATTAACCTTTAAAGGTTAGGTTAAGCTGGTTTGGGTAAAATTGTTAAAATAAGCTATTTGGTATTTCTTGAGAAATTATCTAAGAAGATATTTTAATATTAAATTGAACTTTATTATTATCATCATCATCATCATTATTATTATTATTAAAATTATTATTAATTATTCTCTCTTATGATTAGGTACACTCCTTTTGTCATTGAACTTAGACCAACAAGGCAACCTGTCATCTGCCTCCTCCTTCAGCTTCCAGAATTTTCTTCTTTCCTTCAAGTCATCTAATATTTGAATCCTCCTTCTTCCTAAGCTCCTCTTTCCCTCAACCTTGCCGTCTATGATGATGTGCAGAAGACAGTTCCTCCTAAGGATGTGTCCGATTCAGTTTGCTTTGTACCGAAGACTCATATCTAAAATGGTTCTCTTCTCACACACTCTAATTAGGACTTATTCATTTGTCATATATGTTGTTTAATTTTATGTATGTTTTAGCTAAGATGTTGATTTAATTTTCTTATTACTGCGTCTTACCAACTATTCAGGCTAAACGCATTTATGATAATTACTCTGGTGTGATACAGATGAGGAAGGAAGCATTTTATAGGTAATCTACACGAATTTTCATGGAAGGTGAATGAGAAACAATTTAGGGGGAGGGAAAATCACTCCTTTTATACCCGAGAGGGATTCGGACCCCAATCTATCCGTTATCAGCAGGCCAGACTAGCGCGAGAGTGACGCCTTAGAGTTGAACCATTCGGGCATTGAATCGGGTCTATTTAAATTAATCAAGTGAACTGCTCTCATTGGAATTGGCTTTTCAACCAATATCTGTTCAAATAAAATACATAATCTCCAAGCAGTGATAGTCGCCATCATGACTAAGCAATCACTTTATCGACTAGCAGCACTAGTTACGGAGTATTCGTACATCGACCAAGTGTTATCAATTTATGAATCGACCCCAACAGCGCTATGAATCTACAACATGGTAGTCAACCATCGATCGAGGCCAGTCACGATCACCCACGATAATGATGCCACAGTAAGGCACAATAACTTTATGATATATACGGTACATATTTTTATGAGTAGTCATTTTTCTCAAACCTAAGTTTATATATATAAAGTTTAATTTATTTTTAATATTTTCTTTATTTAGATCCGAAAAAACTAATTCTAGATTATTCAAACTTTTGTTTTTAATATTGTTAGAATTTTCTAATGTGCAAGTCTTTAATTTTACTAAACGTTAATGTTAAAACTAATCTAGTGAATCACAGGTAGATATTAAATTAATAATCTTAATAGTAATAGCATATTACATCGGTTCCCAAAGTGTGCTCCGCGAATAGATTTGAAATAAAAATAAATAAAATGTGACAAGATATCAAAACTGTGAATTTGTGCGTCCATGAACTGTGTAATTGATAAGAACTGGGTAGAAATTATTTACAGACTGCACACGGCGAAACCAGACAGAGAGACTAGAGGTTGCCAGTTCACCCCGTCTCTCTGAGAACTTCGCCACGCTTTCAGGTACGATTGTTTGCTTCGACACCTTTCCAGAATTTTCTGGGAAGTTTCTTTTGCATATTAAAAATTTGTCTTTCTTAGCACCTTCAGTCAGTTGAAGTTCAGTCAGTATACAGTAGAGAGTCGAAACAAATCAGGTAGCAGTGCAATGTTATTTATTTAAATGTTGGAAAAGCCAACCTGGCATCGGAGCAGTGTAAGTGCTTGAATTATTTGACATCAGATTCTGCGGTAAAAGAGAATTTTTCAACTAAGAAATCACTATCAGAATTTTGATGTCAGCTACGAGACGAATTTAGAGACGAATTTGAAGTTTTGTCAGATAGAGCGAAAATAATCCTTCTTCCCTTTGCAATAACTTACTTATGTGGATCAGGATTCTCTCCCTATGTGGCTACTAAAACAAAAGATACCGGCTCATTGCAGATCTAGATATTCGGTTGCAGCTGTCTCAAATTCAACCAGATATACCCACATTGTGCAAATCAAAATACAGCAGTCCCATCCCTCTCATTAGAATTTAAGTTCACGGTCTATACTTTATCGTTCTTTATTTATGCTAAGTGGCTTTTTTTTTGCAGCCATGAAAATTATTTTAACACTGTCTGTGTGGGTAACATATTGTGGATTTATAATACCTGCTTTGAATTCTTTATCAAGAGTGTTGCTTTAGGTTAATTTATGTTTTTGGTTGTTGTTTTGCCTTTATGTAGTTAAATTCCTTATTTCTCTGAAATTAAGGAAGAAACTAACATTTATAATGAAATAAAACTTGATGTTTAACACGCTCAAATGTTTAAACATTTATTTCCATCGTGAATACTGCTGTAATTCGGTTTAGTATATATCTATGTAGAGTCTATGTGAAAATATTGTCGCCCTTATACCAAATACATTTATGTGCAAAATTGTTGTTTTGAGAAAACGATATTTAAAGTTACAATTTTCAATGGCTTTCAATAGGAAAAATTAAGTTTGGATCAAAATTTAAGCTATTGAGAAATCTAAAAATAATTCGATAAAATACGATAAAATATTGAATAACAACTTTAAAAAATGCAGTTAGGTAAATATAGCAAAAAATGAATGTGCATGCATTTAGCATCAAGGCAACTATAGTGCTCCGTGACAAATTTCTCTCTTGGAAAGTGCTCCGCGATTCAAAAAGTTTGGGAACCGCTGGCACAGTATATTAAGCACTTTAAGGATATTTATTGATATGGTATTTTGAGCATTGTTTAAAGCCCTGGTAGAAATATCAAGAGTAAATCAGAGCAAAACAATCTTTGGGTTTTACTCGGGTTTTCCTTCGGTTATGAAACAACCAGAGTTTAGTCTAGATCTTCCTGGGGCTTTAGTTTACTCTGGAATAGTTAGTTCTTTCTGGAATGGTATGGTATTTTATTCTGTCTGGTCTGTGTTGGTTCTCTCTTGGATAATATGGTATTTTGCTCTGGTCTATGTTAGTTATTTTCTGACATGCTATGGTGTTTTGGTCTGAACTATATTGGTTCTCTCTGGGATAATATGGTATTTTCGTCTGGTCCGTATTGGTTTGTTCATTAAAAAAAACTAAAACAGAATTCCAGAGTGTTCTAGACAAAGTCTATTTCTTATTAGTTTTATCTGTCCCAAAGAGAACCAGACTTAACCATAATTCCAGAGTTTTCCAGGTGAAGTATGGGTTTTATTGGTTTACTATTTTCCTGTGAAAACCATAGCAATCCATACATCAGTAGTGATCTGAATTTCATTGGTTTACTTTGGACCTTTAAGAACCATCTCCTTTTTTCTTTATTTTTCTATAGCTTACGCTTATGCTTTCTCACCAGGAAAGTCTTCATGTTCCTTTAATTCACTATCAAATATTTTTAAAAAATTCATGGTACATTTCTAAAGACGTTTAAAAGGATGTAATAACATTAATAAAAAGTTATTTGGAGAAAATAAATCATATTTTAATAAGATTCTAAATTTTATTATTCATAATGAATGCATTCATATCTGTTTTCATATCTTTTTAAATCAAATAATCTATGTTAGATTTCTCGATGTAGTCGTCAACATCGGTTTTACTAATGGCTGGTTCAAGGTAGACTTTGAGTCCTTCAGCGATGTATTTATCAACACCATGTGTGAGGTGGTTCTGGAGCGAGCTGATCATCTCGGCCACCACAGCATCATCGAGAACCTTATGGCTCACCTCAACATCGCCGATGGTTCTGTAATAGGGACAATACACATTTGTTTGTAGTTCGTTGAGATCTATAAAATAAAAATTAGTCCGATGATCTGGTGAGAGATTATTTATTTAAGGACTGTGAATGAATATATAATCAGTGGTTATAGAGAATGTCTAGTTACCCGGGAGAGATTGGCTTCACGTCTTCGAGCTCAGCGGTGTATTTGTGGTTATGTTTCTGGATTCGAACAGAAACGGCATCCTCAACTCTGTAGATATGGGATTCCAACGTTCCCTCTTCAATTAGTTCACCGTCACTTCCATTCACCTTGTATTTGTACGTCAGCTGTGACAAATACATTACATTACAAATTGAACTATGGAACAGAGGTATACTGTCTGCTCGAGGCTCTACATCATGCATTTCAAACTTGCGGCTTGATCCATAATTCCGTGCGCCCAACGAGCCTTTGGATGAACCAACATTCTATGCGGCAGATTTTGTTCTTTTTATAGACGCTGTAGGAACACATCTTTTTAGGTTATTACATTTATAAATAGATAATTAATTGGTGAGATCTAGCAAGTGAGGTTGGTATATCGAAGTTTTGCTCTTTACTCAGCGGAGATAAATTCTCGATCATGGTTAAATATGTGCTCTAAGTGTGTATGGTATTTGTCAGCATGTAAGTGTGCTTTCGCTCATGAAAAATTATTAAACACTCCAGGGATCACATTTACCGAAACGCATTCGTCATCAGTATAGAACGTGACTTCAACAAGAGATTTAAAGTCACTCACCAACTTGATGCAAATAATAAAGATTCAAATTTTTTGTTAAAAAATATAGGATAAGTCTTAACATTTTATTTAATGTTAATGTTCTCTTAGCTATAACAAGGATTTTGAAATTGAAATTATTTTCCTATTAAGATGGTGGCAATATTGAACTATCAGAAATGCAACTCCCTAATTATTTTTTTTCAATGTTCAATATGTATCTTAAGCTGAAATGAGAATAATTCTGCTCCACATAGAACACAACCACCATTATTAAGAGGGGCCATATATACATTGCACCCCTCCCTCATGTAATCTTACTGGTGAGTCTGGAGGAGCAGGTCTTGGTAAAAATTGTGCATTGATTTATTTACGATTTTCATGACAAACATTGAACAAGCTGGTTTATATTCACCCCCTAGTGGCATGTATTAAATTTGCAACTCGCATTGGTAGATCTTAACCAAACAATATCTTTATTATAATTTATGCAAGTTTATGCAAGTTATCTTGTCATGTCATCAATAGTATTTTTTCCCAACTGATAAATTCTACAACTTAATGTATTTAATGTGTATTTTCTGGTTATATTTGTTTTAAAACACTTTATCAAAGTTTCAAGTAAATAAATGCAAAATCAAATTTTATGCAGCGTTCATATAACTCGCCACTTTATGCAATAAAAGGAACATAGCGATTTATCGATTACTATCACGTACTTTGGTTGGGTTACATTATTATAATACATATCTTATTGAATAACATCATAGAATTCAAGGTTAGAAGGTAAAAGGGGACCAGGAAGACCACGAATGAAACTGATGGACGACCTCAAACAAGGAAACAATATGAAGTTTCAGGATATAAAAAAGGAAGCCGCTTTTGGTAAACGACGGAGGACTCAATTTTGACATGGCAAAGTACCTAATTACTAATATAACGACAGTAAAAGATAGAAAATAAGTTCCTTTCATTCCTACGCTATGTCAAGTTATATGTAAGTACTATTGTGTGTTTTCTACTCAACCTAGCTTGACATAGACATAAACATAATTTTGTTCCTTTCCACCCCCTATTTTCTCAACCGCCCAAAAAAGTGCTTTGGGCCACGTAAGATAGAACTATCCTATATATGTCTATAGCTGTTGATGTCATAAAATAATATTACCAAAGCGTGTTTCTTACCACAGCTTCAGAAATGGTGAGGTTGCTCAGAATAACACTGTCCCCGTCTTCACCTGCATCAACTGCAACATCACCTGCGCACTTCACACTCTTGATACCTATTAATTTTCCATTACTCACCAGAACACCATAGGTGTTATTCTAGAAAAGAGATTCCCAACAAATTAATGACACACGTCTCTAAAGGACCTAATGTTTTTTTAAATCTCACGATAAAACTGCTCGTCAAATTAAAACTTACGTTTGACTCGAAGGAGAACTCGAGCTCGGGAGCGTGTGTGTTAATGGAAGATTTTTCATCTTCTAAATCAACCAGGCTAACGACTGCATACATGTAGCTCAAACCATTTATTGTTACTTCCGAGTCGTCATCCTTGGACTCTGTATTTGACCCTTGGCTTATGCTGAGGAGAAGAATCACACATGTAACACCAATAGTTGGCAATTTGGTAGTCCTTGGGTCACTCGTAGCCCATAAATTATTGCCCGAACAGTTTTCAAATAATATATATTTTAATCATTTTAAAGCTAAAGACAGGATTTTTTTTACTATAAGAGACACAATTATTATACTTTCTATGGTATAAATAAATATAATGGTTAAGAAATATACGTATTTAAATCAAAGGGGATTCAAGTAAATATTTTTTTAAGGTTAGCATTATCTTAATATATTTAAAACTAGGTTGTTGTTTTTTAATATAGCATCTTATCACAGTTTCAAGTAGTAAACGGATAACACTAAATTGTTATGGCTGAAAAAAGTTAAATTTAGAGTAATTATATCCATATTTGCGGGTAAGGAGAGTGAAAAACTATTTATAAAAAGCTACCCTCAGTACATCCAATTGGGATTTGAACCCTTATATCCCCATCATCGGTAGTAGATTCTATTGCGATAGTGACACCCTAGGTCACGTGGTCATCGAAATGGTTAATACCTTAATAATGTTACGTTGGGCTATTTTAAAACACTTTTTCTTATTTGTAGGAAAACTTTTATAAAAATTAAAATATATTCTTTAAAGCTACCGTGTATTTATAATATTTATAAAGAAAAAATGTTATTTTATTAATCATGTTAATATAATAGGCTCTTTAGAATTAATGTTATTTACTATAATATCAATGTATAATATATTCAATTCGCTTTTTAAATTATATTATTTTATAATAATTTTTAACAGAAAGACACTATACATTTTAATAAATAGCTAATCAATTGCTAGTACAGCAGTTTATATTTGACGATCTATGAAATATTTCATGCTCCATTATAATTATTACTTATAATAATTATGTCAAAAAATACTAAAGTAATACCTCTTTTGGCTTGGCTTGGCTAGGACCAGAGGTGCTGCCAACAGAAGAACAAGAAACAGCTTCATGTTTGTTGTGTTGATTTGTTTGTTGATCTCTAGAAGACTAGTGGCCAACTGATGAACTAACCTCAATCCGACCATGTTATTTATACCCACTTTCATCACTTCACTAGCGCAGCCACTAAATGAGCGGTTTCATAGTAAACTAGGTGGGAAAGGTCCCAACTTCAAGTATCTTTTGAAGTATAAGATAAAATATAATATTTTATTGACAATCATTTTTAACTTTAGGTTTTACATTTGCATTTAATCTTATCTACTTGAGTGTATTTAATTAATACGAGGCATTATGGCGTTGGACGTAATCAAAGCAATACGATACTAATAAAAACAATCTCCATGGTGTGAGCCCACAAGCGAGATATTTTGGAGCTCCCACCACCGTTGGCGATGATTGTCCCAAAATGTATGGATAGAGGGTTTCATGTGGTCAGAACAACGAGCCCTCCAGCCGTTAGTTTCAGTTTTCTAAGCAAGAGCTGCTACTTCTTTATTCAAGTAGTTAATCATTTATCATCACGAGGCTATGTTTGACCCCGTTACAGACCCATTGCTTCACAAACAGATTTTGGAAAAGCCAGGGATCAAACCTGGGAACTCTGAACACTAGCCCACAAAGGCGGTGTTCATACGATACAGATAGTTAATTTAACTGCAGAATTAGCTAGCAGAGGTATGTTTGTCAAATTTTGGGAGAGGGGTTTTTTGAAACCTCAAACCCCCTTGGCCCCCCTCCCCTTGGCTACGGCCTTTCCTGGAAAATATCAATTTGCTTTTCCATATTGAGAGTAAAATAGTTAATAGTCCCGTGAACATCGAAAATTTAAGCTCATAGTTTTTAAAATCCCCTGGACGCTTTTCTTGAATTCACAAATCGGATCTTCAATTTATAGTGAATATTCACTAATAGCTAATCGTGATTCATATTGCTTGAATATGGATTCAAATTTTTTAAATAGTACTAGAATACGGCTTTAATTTGACATCACCACAAAGTTTGGTTGGAAAATCTTTCATAAATGCCATACACGATGTTATAAGTTTATTAATTCCTTTAAGATTTGAGTTTACATCGCCTCCAACCTTCCGTGGGCCGGATCTGTCAGGATAGCTTGAGGGTAAGGGTAGGGTCAGTGGCAAGGTGGTTGGTTGGGTTCTAAATGATACTGGAGGTTCCGTTTTTGGGTTTATTAATGAAACCAAGAGTTAATACAAAATGTGACAACTGTAACAAGATTGTTGTCAGTAGTCAGCATTCTTTCTTAATGTTTACTAATTCATTTGCATGACCAGTTCTTTCAGTCACGTAGATTCAACGAATTTCTTCCAATTAAAATAAACATCCCAATATAGCTCAAAGCTGTGAATATTTTGTCATATTGACCATAAGTGCAACATTTTAAATCCATTTTTGTATTTTTAATGTATTAAACAGCTTGTGACAATTTCAAAGAACAAAGTAATTTGGTTTTTCAAAGAAACTTTTTGACACCTTGTGTGTGACAAGATAACCAACGAATGCCTGTGTGGTGCGGCAAATCTTCACGATCATATTCCAAATCACAGTCTAGGGAATCAAATGGTCAATGGCTCAATTCAAGGGCACCAATAAAATTAGTTATTCCCATAACTCGTTTTAACACATCTTTCATTTTCAACACTTTGCACCAACAAGACCTGTGGTGTAGTGGTCGGTGCACCTGGCTAAGAGCCTTTGGATCCCGGGTTCGATTCCCACCTGGTACCTGATGTAGTTTTCCTGAAAGGGTAACTAGCCCAACGGTCACCAGGGTTTGGTTAATCAGCCTTAAGTAGTTAAGTTAGGTTTAAGTATTTCCACTGGTTACACACCCTCATACTCACTATCAGCATCGTCCTATCTCATCGGAACATGGAAAGCGCTTCCATGGAAAAGATGTACGATTACAAGGTTGGTACGATTAGTCGTCTCCCGGGAAACGGTACGTTAGTAGGCCTACTGGCCAATATTTCCACAAAGAGAGCTCCAGATTGCTTCAATAATACATTTAAAACAAGGCAATGTTAGACCAACTGTGTCATTCATTTTTCCCACAACACCACTTTTCCAACATAAGATTGCTGGTGCAACTTAGGTCATGAAATACAAAAGTTTATTCATTGGCAGCTCATATTTTTGCAGCAGTATTTTTATTTCACAAAACAGCCTTCACTAGAAGTGGTTCCATGGATGGGTTAATAATTCTGCTACAGTTACCTGTGACTGTGGCTGGCTACAGCCACAACAGATCGTGATGACACTAGCCGAATGTTACAGTCGATTTCGAGATGTATGAGAGTAATGTACATGTTAGCTGAGCTATAGAACCTTTTTAGATATTTTTAGGAATGAAGAAGATGATGACTAAATAATTTTAATATGGTTGTACAGCCGAAGGAAGAGACAGAAGGTGAACACATGATGTATGTCCTTGTACTTCGGATGTTTAAATCGTATACGCATAGATGTTGGGAAACTGAACCACATCCTATGAGTGGGTCATTAGCACCTCCATTTTTCAATGTTTGAATAATTAAAAAAAAAGATTAACGGACACAGTGCCGCCATCGCCTCGCGTCGCAGACCAAGCTTGAACTGCACGTGCGCAAAGACTGCGACTCCATCATCAGTCGCAGGTTGGACAACGCACCTTAAAAGTTATTCAGCTATAACAAAATAGGAGTCACAACTTCGGAGGAATATTGCAAGTTGCGAGATATAATTGGGATCTGTTCTTTTACCCATGGCTATGTAAAAAGTTTAGAACTGTTCAGAAATGCCATGTAAAGTGCTAATTATGCTAATAAGCCCCGGTACATGAAGACAGTACCAATACCCCTCCCAAATATGGAACTTTTGTATACCTAGTGTATTGTCCGGTGCCTAATCGGGCTAATGTTTGTCCTCTCTATGTGATTACATTTATGTACCAACACGAGCCCGGACCGAGGCTGCACTATAGCGTCGCTGCCTGCCGCGCAGATCCAATGACGCGGCGTTGTTCCATGTTCACTGGAAATCGAGTCGGTGGTGTATCTTATTATGAGAACGTACACCATAGTGGTGCACTGATCTATGCGCCAATGTATCGTTCGAACTTCTCCCAGAAGCCTTTGCGTGTCAGTCAATGTCATAGACCCAGAACACCAAAGGAGAAATTACTCCTGTATCTTCAGTGATGGGTACTAGACGTGTCTGGCGATTGATCCTGTACTAGCCACAAATTGCCAGAGGATGAGCTGGACGCCACGAGCCAGGGGTTTGGTGATCACCCGGTATCTGTACCGACCACCCTGCATTCATGACTTCAATCGAGGAAAGATTATCCCCTTTGTTTGGCAAATGTAATGTATTGAATCTTTGTAAATAAGAAGGAAGGTAAAGAACAATGGACGTATTAGTTATTGGGTATTAGTTTGGTTAGGTATTTAATATAAGGGATTGTGTGTTTACAATGGATGTTTTCCTCGTTGTGGAAATTAAGTATGTAAACGAGGATATAGTCACGTGTGAACTGTATAATAAGAATGGTCGGAGAACCATCAGGTAAAATTTTAGGTTAAGTATTAATAGCAGTGTTTGGGAAATAAATCCCATGGTTGAATTAGAAGTATCAGTTGTTAGATCTGTATACGCTGGCTACGGCCTAAGTGGGATTCACATTGAAGGCTCGAAGTTAGCGGACATAGTTATTCTTTCAAATCATTTAATTGAGATAGCTTTATTGTACTTCAAGCCATAAATATGTTTAAAACTATACTGCGTTTTAAACTGCTTTAGGATTGAGGTCAGCACTTCCGGTGTGGAGAGGAGAGGCTCGTCACATGCTCGACCAATCCGTGAGAGGTAGTGCTCATAGCAACCGATGCACGTTGCCAGATTTCTTGTCGGTCGCTGAATATGTTTGCATAGCAGTAAAGTGCAAACTCCCGCTATGTGGCAACTATGTTTCCCAGCCTACCCACCACGCGGATCCTAAAGCAGTTTAAATCATAGTATAGTTGATTACTGTTATATTGGTTTGTATCGATGGGAAAACTGAAGTGTGTTATGTATTTTGCACAAGTAAGATTTGAGCGCTAGGTCAACAGGACGTTGGTCCCAAGTTTAAGGTAGGATTATTCGGAGTACTACGAATACATTCGTAGTTTCTATTTGTTTTGTTGAAGCATCGTTCCAATTTGGGAAGGATGACCCGATTAGTTTGTGGTTTTAAACTCAAGTATGAGTAGGTTCATAATTATTTTCAAGCACTCAAGCTCTATGCCCACGCTCGTTCAGGGCGCACAGTCTGGAACGGGCAAGTAGCCGGGGGGGATCTGGACCCCTTCAGTGAAGAAAAATGAATTAAAAGAAAATAGAAAGACAAATAATAGGTAAAATTTAAAAAAGAGGAAAATATATTTTTTAAACTGAATAGTAATGTAAATACGTAAAGTAATAAAGCGATTAAATGAATCTATTTTCAAAAGAGTTGCTGTCCTTAGCGGACTACCATGTTATATTTCTCCTCCCTCCCCTTCTGCCCCCTTGTCAAAGCTTTATGAACCTAATTACAACCGAACTGGAGTCTGTTGGATCCATGACTCGTCCACAAATAAAAGAAACGGTAATGTTGTTTCTACGTAGTCTATTCATAAACATCTACAGTGTTGCCAGGTCTAGAGCCTTATCCAGCACTTTTCCGCTTCATTCCTTGCGAACATCACTTGTGAAGGTATACTCGCAATGCACACAGTACCTACAGTGTTGCCCAAAATGCCAAAGTTCGTGAAACGGAAAAAAAGGAAAACATAATCTGATTCTTCTTTTACTATAAGGTTAAGTTTAATTATAATATTTAGTAATGATTGTTTAATATGTTTCAAGGCTATCAATCCCTAAACTCAAAATGTAATGCTATTAGCCAATGAGATTGACCAAATAATATAATATTGACTGTAAAGAAAATGTTCAGAGACGGTTTTATTAAGGTAGCACTATCTATCAGGGGTGGATCCAGGATTTTCGTGAGGGATGGGAGGGGGGTGCGGGTGCTTCCTTGGGACCAGGCAGGCACAGATTCCACCTCGGGAAATTCTGACGAAAAAAATCCCTCAACAGTTGAGAGTTGGAAAAGGGGGGGGGAGGAATGTTGTCAAACAATCAAGGTACGTAGTAGAAATAATTTAATTTCGGTGTAAAGGGGGTTGGAGGGTGTAGTTAGCAAAATAATGTTTTTAAGGGGTTTGCCTTTTAACCCAAAGAAGAGTCCAAGGACCCTTTCCAGTAAAATGTCACAAAGCTGTATGTTCCAAGAAGTTATTTAAGGTAGGGGGGAGGGGGATTCCTTAAACATTTTGATGCAACTAGAAGCTATTTGACGTGATCTTAACCTTTTTTTAAATCGATATTTTTTAGAACCTAAATGGAATGGTCTTTGCCTGGCAATTTTTTTTAAAAGAAGGCCGTTATTGTAAAAAAAAATTGGTTTTTCTTATGAATTGAAATAACTTTATTAATGTACACTGACACAGCAATACGCCATAGCTTAGAATTAAATTCATACACAAAATTGTCCTATTTATTATTCCAAGCAACCACTAACCTGTTAAATTTTTCAAGCGTGTATGTGTTAGTGAAGAAATTTAAAGTATCTATATAATATATAATACTCTTGCAGTACATAAGTGTTAAGAGCATTTTACTTTTAAAATTTTAATCAAAAAAAAAAGTTATTCGTAAAAAAATAATGGAATCCCCCTCCACCAACCCCTTAGCAAAATCTTGGCTACGTGCCTGAGTCTGGATCGGTGCGCGCATTGAATTCGTGCTGTTAGTTAAGTGAAGGGTCGAGAAGAGGCCTACAACTGTGAAAAGGTAAATTTATTTCAGCTTCTAGATTTTCTACTTTGTATGTAATATTGTTACTTTGATAATAATGAATATTAAAAATAATACTACCCTTTTGTTTAAAAAGTAGTGAATCATATGGTTTCGTTTTCTTGTCTCTTTTTAAGGCCTCTTCCGGTGTGGTCTTTATATCTAACTATGGTAGATTAAGTAGTGCGAAAGGCCCTTAAACGCGCGCGCACACACACACACA
>CABFWO010000071.1:506181-516823 GCA_902155825.1 Timema genevievae
ACACACACACACACACACACACACACACAGAAATCATGTGTGAGTTGTTGTAGTCACATACTTGACTCCTCAAATCATTTGCAATACGTTCAGCTACTGTGGTTTGTGTGAGACAAATACCCTGAAGATTTACCTTATCAGGAAATATAATTTTTGCAGTTTGAATCAAGCATTGTTTTATAAATACCCCATCTGTAAAATGATTTTGAATTTGATACAATCCAATGTGACCAAGTATAAGTGATTGTTATAGCTCTCTCATTTAATTTACTAGCACATTGAAAAAAAAAAATTTTAAAGATAAAAATCAGCTTGTTCAATTTAGCTCTTCATTTTTCCGACAAATAAGTTCCCATTTCACTTTGTGGGTATTAGAGTGACGATTAATATTGTATTCTTTACCAAACTAATTATTTACATACGAGGCAAAAAATTGTATTTCTATATTTTGTGAAAAAAATATTCTGGCTTCCATCTTTTCTTAACACATGACCCTCCTCTTAGCTTTTCCGTTTTAAAGGTTTTGGAATGACTATTTTGAGGGTAACACTATTTGAAATACATACATATCTAATAATGCCGCTCCCTTACGGGGTAGCCAAAAACTATGCATATAGCTAAAAAAAAACAGCAACTCTATACTTAATCCATCCCCACTATATTTCTCCACACTTTCCTAGCATTCACTTCAAAAACATCCATACACCGAGTCATGCATGTCATTTTATTTTTAAACTCTTAAAAACAACCATGGAAAGATATTAACACAACTTGATCTGACACCCTGTTCAATGCCAAACCGTTCAAACCTCCATCCACCCTAACACACGCTTTACTTCCATCATACACCACCATAATTGCATTTACCAACCATGTATCTACACCATATGCTCTAAGAACCTTTCATAACTTATTCCTATTCACCGAAAAGTACTCTTTCTCCAGCTCAATGAATGCACAATAAACTTTAATCCTTAATGTCATAAATTACTCACTTACTTGCTGCAGTGAAAATATTCAGTTCATGCAACCTCTAACTGGCGTGAAACCACATTGCACAACCCAAATCTGGTCCGCAGTTCTTTCACGCACCCTCTCAATTAGAACATTCCAACAAACTTTGCCTGTAATACTCAACAAACCAATTGTCCTATAATTTCTACATTCACTCATACTGACTTTGCCGTTGTTCCAAGGAACAGAGATAACATTCTTCTAGTTATTAGGAACATTCGACATTCAAGCTCAAACGTTGAACAACCCACGCAATATGGCAATTAGTACTATAGACCCACACTTAAACATTTCACTTGTGATCCGAACTATACGTCTCTAAAGTAGGATTACTGGTTTGTATTAACAGTGTAAGTGTGCTCAGTATAAGACTGAGCTACAGTTATGCTTGTGATATACTGGCTTCAATGTGCCAATACCAATCAGTACAGCATCCTTACCGTAAGCAACGAATTCTTTCATTGGTGTGGGTATGATCCAAGCTAGTAATCTGGTCTACTCTAAACTGTTTACTAAAAACCTGTTTCTAGTAATGTTCATGTTTATTTGGTAAGGCGTAATAATAATTATTGATGGTAAGGTTATATCGTCTTGTTTATTATTTTTATTCGCTTCTCTTTATTTTATATAGGTTTTAGTTTCTCTTCTATAACGACGACATGGTGAAAAATCACCTAAACATGTCGTCGCCATAGAAGAAAAACTAAAACGTATATAAAATAAGGAAAAAGAAATAAAAATAATAAACAAGACTATATAACTTTAGTATCAACTAAAAAAACTCTATTTGTTTGTTTCATCCCGAAGAGAACCAGAAAACAAACCACAGTCCTAGAATGTTCCAGACCATTCTTATTGGCTTTTTTCTGTCCTAAAGAGACCCAGACCTAACCATAGTCTCAGAGTTTTCCATCTGAAGTATGGGTTTAATTGGTTTACTATTTTCTGGAGGGAATCAGAGCAACCCATACATCAGTAATGATTTGGATTTTCTTGGTTTTCCTTGGATCTTTAAGGTTGGGTGCTAGTGAGCACCAGTTTAGTGCATTAATTTTGCAGTTTTTATAGCATAAACATTGTTTGGCAAAAAAAAAAATCAAATATTTCTTCTATAGAAACATAAAGTTTAGCTTTCTGCACATGCTAATCTCAAGAGTTCTTGAATATCTCTCATGAGTATAGCGACATTTGCTGACAAACTTTTTAAATGCAGAGAAAAAGTTGTCATTAAATGCCAGGACACCCTTGACAGATATTAAAGAACTGTTGGGATTAGCATGTGCGGAAAACTAAACTCTATGTTTCTATAGAAGCAATATTTTATTTATTTTGGCCAAGTAAAGGTTTATGCAATAAAAACTTCAAAAATACTGCCCTAAACTCACGCTCACTAGCACCCCATCTTAAGAACCATCTGTTTGTCCTTGGTTTTCTATAGCTTACTATTGTGCTTTCACACGAGGGAAGTTTTTGTGTTCCTTTAAATCACAATAAGAAATTATAAAAATTCATAGTACAATTTTAAAGAAGTTTAAAAAGGGGTAGTAACATTAATAAAATATTATTTAGAGAAAAAATCAGATTTTGTTAAGATTATACATTTTTTATTCATAATGAAAGCATACATATCTGTTTTCATATAGTTTTAAATCAAATAATCTATACTAGATATTTTATTTCTTGATGTAGTCGTCAACGTCGGTTTTACCAATGGCAGAGTGGAGGTATTCTTTGAATCCTTCAGCGATGTACTTATCAACATCCTGTGTGAGGTAGCTCTGTAGCGAGCTGATCATCTCGGTCACCACAGCATCATCGAGAACCTTATGGCTCATCTCAACATCGCCGATGATTCTGTAATAGGGACAATACAGAGTTGTTTGTAGTTCGTTGAACTTTCTAAAATAAAACTTAGACCTATGATCTAGTAAAAGATTATTTATCTAAGAATTGAGAATAGCTATCTAATCAATGGTTATAGATAATGCCTAGTTACCCATTAGAGATTGGT
Source organism: Timema genevievae (assembly GCA_902155825.1). Taxonomy (NCBI): domain Eukaryota; kingdom Metazoa; phylum Arthropoda; class Insecta; order Phasmatodea; family Timematidae; genus Timema; species Timema genevievae. The sequence goes on from CABFWO010000071.1 coordinate 509,207, forward strand.
TCCACGTCTTCAAGTTTAGCCTTGTATTTGTGGTTATGTTTCTGGACTCGAACAGAAACGGCATCCTCAACTCTGTAGATATGGGATTCCAACCTTCCCTCTTCAATTAGTTCACCGTCACTTCCATTCACGATGTATTTATACGTCAGCTATGACAAACATGGTGAAATTAGTAACTCTTTTATGTAATATTAATATTCTTTTTGCTCTCAACAAGTATATAGAAAATTGAGATTTTCTCTCTCTTAAGATTGTGACAGTATTTAACTTTCTGAAATGAGGCCCCATAATTTTTTCAATGTTCAATATGGGCCTTACGGTCAAACGAATTTGACAAGCCTGCTCTACATAGAACATAGCCTTGGATATTAAGATGGTTCATAGATACAATGCCCCGCTCCTCCACTCGTAATCCTACAGGTGAGTCAGGAGGATCAGGGTTTAGTAAAAATTGTGCATTTATTTAACCATGGCTTTCGTGACAAGTAATATTGAACATCTTGTTTAGCTTCTTTATTTGAATGGCTTAAATTGCTGCTTGAATTGCTCAATCTTAACCAAACAATATTTTGATACTAATCTATGCAAGTTCATGCAAGTTATCTTGTAATACCATCAATAATATTTGATTCAAACAGATAAATCATACAGCGTATGTGTATTAATTTAAATGTTTGTTTTCACTCTGTATATATTATGAAGCTCTTTAATAAAGTTGCTGGTAAATAAAATTAATGTAGAATCAAATTGTAGGTGACGTTAATATAGCTCGGAACGTAAAGGGATATAAGGAATATCACGATTTTTTTATCGATTATTATCACGTACGTTGGATAGCTCATACTATCGGGATAAATAGTATATATATTGAGTGAAATCATAGGAGGTAAAGAGAGGGAAACGGAACAGGAGGTCTTCGAATGAAACTGATGGATTGACACAAACAAGGAAAGAAGATTAAGTTTCAGGATATAAAAAGGGAAGCTGCTTTTAGGATAATCCAAAAAACTCAATTTGGATATAGCAAACTACCTAATACTAATATATCGATAATAAAATATAGATAATATCTTCCTTTCATTCCGACGATGTGCCAAGCTATATCTAAGTACCCTTATGTGTTTTCTACTCAACCTAACTTGATATAGACATAAACATAATTTGTCCCCCCCCCCTTCCTCCCCGTCCAAAATAATGTTCTGGCACGCATGATATAGAACTATCCTATATATGTCTATGGCTGTTGATTTCACATAAATAATATTCCAGAGGATGTGTCTTACCACAGCTTCGGAAATGGTGAGGTTGCTCAGAACAACACTGTCCCCGTCATCACCTGCAACAACCGCAACATCACCTGCGCACTCCACGCCCTTGATACTCCTCAGTCTTCCATTACTCACCAGAATATCATAGGTGTCATTCTAGAAAAGAGGTTCCCAACAAATCAATGAACACACATTCCTAAAGAACCTAATGTTGTTTTTAAATCTCACGATAAAACTGCTCGTTAAATTAAAACTTACGTCTGACTCGACAGAGTTCTCGTAGTCGGGAGCGTGTATGTTAATAGAAGAGTCTTCATTTTTTAAATCAAGCTGACTGACGATTTCGTATATGTAGCTCAAACCATTTATTGTTACTCCCGATTCGTCAGGATCGTCATCCTTGGACTCTGTATTTGACCCTTGGCGTATGCTGAGGAGAAGAATCACACATGTAACACCAATAGTTGAAAATTTGGTAGTCCTTGGGTCATTCATAGCCTACCAATTATTGCCCGAACAGTTCTCCAATAATTTATATTTCAACAAATTTAAAGTTAAAGACACGAGCTTTCTATTATAAGAAATACAAATAAATTTCCATAGTATAGTTCATTATAATGGATCAGAAACATACATAAATATACATAAACATTTCAACTAAAGGGGCACAGATTTTTTTTTTTTAAGTTTAGCATTATTTCAATATTATTTAAGACTAGATTTGCTTTTTTTATTATTGCAGCTTACTACAGTTTTGGGTAAACAAATAACACTAATATATTATAGATGAAAAAGGTTGAGTTTAGAGTAATTGTAACCATATTTGAGTGTAAGGAAAGTGAAAAACTATTTTTTTAAAGTCACCCTTATTATATCCAAATGGGATTTGAACCCATATATCCCCGTCATCGGCAGTAAATTATATCGCAAGTGTGACGCCTTAGGCCACGTGTCCATTTAAATGGATAATATCTTATTAATGTTACGTTGGGCTATTTTAAAACAGTCCTTTTTGTTTGTAGGAAGACTTTGATAAAACTTAAAAAATATTCTTTAAAGCTATTGTGTATTTATAATATTTCCAAAGAAAAAATTATCATTTTTATCATGTTATTATAATAGGGCTCTTTAGAATTCACGTTATTTATAAAAATATCAAAGTATAATAGATTCCATACATTTTTTAAATTATGATATTTTAAAATAATTTTTAACTGATAAAACTATTCATTAAATAAATAGCTAGACAATTACTAGTATAGCAGTTTGGATTTGACGATCTAGGAAATATTTCACGCCTCAATATATTTAATACTTATAAGAATGTGTGTCGAATAATACTAAAGTAATACTTCTTTTGGCTTGGCTTGGCTAGGACCAGAGGTGCTGCCAACAGAAGAACGAGAAACAGCTTCATGTTTGTTGTGTTGATTTGTTTGTTGATCTCTAGAAGACTAGTAGCCAACTGATGAACTAACCTCACTCCGACCATGTTATTTATACCCACTTGCATCACTTCACTAGCGCAGCCACTAAATGAGTGGTTTCATATTAAACTAGAAGGGAACAATCCCAACTTCAAGTATTTTTGAAGTATAAGATAAAACCTTACATTTTATTGACCATTATTTTTAACTTTAGATTTTATTTGCATTTAATCTTATCTACTTGAGTGTATTTAATTAATACGAAGCATTATGGCGTTGGTCACAATCAAAGAAATACAATACTAATTTAAAAATATCTCCATGGGGTGAGCCTATGAGCGAGCTATTCTGAACAAGTGACCGCCATCATTAGTAATGATAGTTCTATCATGTTCTGATAAAGGGTGTCATGTGGTCAGCACTCCGATCCCTCCGGCCATTATTTACAATTTTACAAACCCGAGCGTTTACTTCTTTGTTCAAAGTAGCTCTTCATTTGTCCTCACTAATTTGAGTCTGATCCCGTTCAAGTCCCACTGTTTCACAAATAAATTTTGGAAACGCCAAGGATTGAACCCGGGACCTGTGGTTATGTAACCAAGTGCCCTGACCACTATACCACAGACGCATTCATACAATATTAGTAATTAGTTTAATTGCAGAGTTAATTCCACTTTTCTGAACTTGACTCCTTCAAGGAAGGTATGTCCTGGGACGAACTTACAACCTTGCCGCCTGTAAGCCCAAGAAGAAATGCCGTCCCTCCCCTTCTCCACCCTTGCCGCCTGTAAGCCCACGACGAAATGCCGCCCCTCCCCGCTTCTCCACCCTTGCCGCCTGTAAGCCAACGACGAAATGCCGCCCCTCCCCTTCTCCACCCTTGCCGCCTGTAAGCCCACGACGAAATGCCGCCCCTCTCCTTCTCCACCCTTGCCGCCTGTAAGCCCACAACGAAATGCCGCCCCTCCCCGCTTCTCCACCCTTGCCGCCTGTAAGCCCACGACGAAATGCCGCCCCTCCCCTTCTCCACCCTTGCCGCCTGTAAGCCCAAGAAGAAATGCCGCCCCTCCCCGCTTCTTCACACTTCCACCTTTCCTGAAGGAGGGCGATATACTTTTATGTATCATTTTAAGTTTTTTATCATAGTTTTGGTTTTAAATTGAATTTTTAAATTATACATGTATATAACCAATAACCATGCACAATTGTATATCCTACCATTCCACTATTATAAATTTTAATCTACAAACAAATGAGCGTAAGAAATTACAGGTTAACAGGTAGAGCCTACAGAATTTAGTAAAAAAATAGCTACGAGCTTTAAATATTTTTAAATATTGAATATGTAGCAAAATGTATGCTACTAAACAATATACATTAAGTTATAACAATACGTACTCATTTAATTAACTTCTTATAAAAAGGCTAAAATTTACAGATGTTAATATTAAATATGAATTTAGCTCACTCCATCACTTGTAAGTTTGCTGTCACTTCCTATTTTGGAAAGGCATTCTTTCTTGCCTTTCGTTGATCAAAGGCATAGATAATGCCGTTGAAATCCATATCCATCAGCATCTTTCCCTCAATGTTCAGCAGTGTCATGTCCGATAACCTGTCCTCACCCATTATTGATATGCCTTGTAATATGTCTTTCTTTGTAAGGGTACTTGCACTTCGAAGCATTAAAAGTCTACGTCCAAGTTTTGTTCAACACCGTGAACTGCCACATAATCTCGTAATTAGTCATTAATTTCCCGTCACATGCCTGGGTCCTTACAAGGTGCGAAAAATACGTCCCTAATGATTGGCAGCTGCATTTTCTGATCTTACTCCTATTGCGATCGTACATTTTACGTCATCATTGGGATATAGAGCTAGAGGTATGTTATTGTCACTGTTACATAAATTAACACCTGTTAATGTTGACGATATCTGCTCTGAAAGCATTTCTCATATAAATGAAGGAGCAATTAATTCATTCCTATAGCAGCGTAAGTCGAAGGATGATGCACAATAGCATTGTTGTGATGGAACGACCCGAGGACGATACGCTTCCATGTGGTAAATGAAATATTAAAATATGAAATATAATTAATACAATTGTAAAAATTTGCTGTAATGCCATGCCGCACCCTGAATAGTGCCGCTCTAGGCCTAGGCGGCCTGATGGGAAATCCGTCCCTGGATATGTCTGGTTTCAAATCCAAAGCCCAATGCCGTTTGCTCTTGTTTCCTACAGATTTTTTTTTTTTTACCAATCACACCTTTTTATATTTTGGCTTGGATCGAAAATAGACCATGTGATCAACGTACTACCCTTTTTATGTTCAAAAATGTACGTTTCAACACAGTTCAGTTGAATCAGTTCTCGATTCATTAGAAAAATCTTCATTTGTATCTATAACATTGAAAATGTTGTTATTCAGAACATAGACATAATGGGTTTGATAAGGGTGAATATTATACATTTATTGTTTTTAAGCACCTGGTCTTACTACCCGTTCGGCTTATACGCATATTTACTAATTACAATAATGTGCTAGGCTGGGCTTACATTGATACAACATAGAGAGTAGTAGAAAGACTTAAGTTGATTTAACTGTATCTTCTTATGTGTTATCGATGGACTTGAGAATAGACGGACCTTGCATCAGCCGGTGATAATGCGAGGAGTAGCTCTAGACCAGGCTTGATAAACTCGTTCGACCATGAAGACCACATTGAAAAAAAAAATACTGAGGGAGCTCCATTGCAGTATTTTTTTAAAAAAAACTGTCTTGTCATGATCTTGAATAAAAAATAATTACAATTTAATATTAATTATTATAAAAATAAAGAAGTAAGTACCATATTTTAAACAAAAAGACCAGCCCTATATATTAAACAAAAAATTGAAATTAATTTGTAACAATGGTGATAATGATAGATTAAATAGCTGAGCTATTGTAATATAGTTGTTAATTAATATTATAGCCACATCCATGGATCATATTCTTTAGATTGAAAGCTTAGACATGGATACGAGAATCGAACCCAAGACCTATGGTTTTTTAACACCAAAACTTTTACCACTGATTTATCCAGGAGTCACCCAATATCTAGGGCCGTTTTTCACTCATTTTTAGGCAGAGTCTGTGATGGACTTGTGAAACTCGTCAGCTACATATGAGTAATCAATTAAGACTGTGAGCTATCAAGTAATGCGGCCCCCTTTGACCTGGGAGGGCTTTATGTTTGCAAGTGTACGAATGCACATATCATGGTGGATTTAATAACAGTGTTAATGTTGCAACAATGGTTTAAATCTTATGCCCAAGTCATTTTTTTTATCTCTCGGGTGTTTGGTTTCATTCCATATGATAAAACATAATGTTAACAAAAGTATGTGTTGTCAAACAAAACATATGGGTGTGCGAATTCAACCATTATTTATCAACTGGTCCATGTTGAAAAAAGGGTATAGATTTGGTAGGCCTATACCAACCTCACATGTCATTTATCTCCAAATGATGCCCAATCCCCAAAATATCACATTCAAAACTGTTGTACTTTTTAGACGTTTATAAAAATAGGAAACGCGTCACATTGTCCACCATAAAAATTGCGGGAAACACAAAACCATGGATAGGGCTGTAAGTTTTTTATGCCAGCTTTAGACAATCAAACGCCAGTACACACAGAAGACGTGAATTAGCCTCACTGTTAATGTTTAAAAGTACTTTTGTTAGCTATACATGTTTGTTATTAAGAATTTTCTTTGTTCTATAATGACCAACTTCAATTGAATATATGTTTTAAAATAAAAGTGAAACATTACATTTTTAATTTTGTTAGGTTATGTTAGGTTAGCTTAGGTTAGGTTAAGTTAGGTTAAGTTATGTTAGGTCAGATTTTTCAATTAATTAAAGATTAGTATGTATCTGTAAACATTTGATGTGAACGTATAAATTGAAGTTACCAAACTAATTATTGACGACCTTTTACTCCATTTTTTTGAATCTAGGCTAGACTCTTCAAACACTTTGTTAGGTCCTTGGGCGTATTTGTTTTGTAAGTGTGTAAAACAGTGTGTGGGGCGCACTTTTACCACCTAATGGTGTGATGCTTGCTAGGAGGGCGCAATTTTCCCCTTTTTTATGGGAAGGTGCAGTTTTCCCGGCCGTAATATTTTCCCTAATCTTTATCAACAAGTCAGCGTTTACAAAATTAAAAAACAAAAATTAAATTTGAATGCGCTCAAACTACTGTACGTTTATGTTACCAATGATTTATATTTAACCTAAAAAATTAGAATAAATCACAAGACCCCTTTCTACGTGGTCAAACGAGACTGATTTCAATATTTTGGTTATCTCTTAGCTCTGGAATAGGAAATTACTAACGAGAGTTTTCTCTTCACTGTTGATTGAACAAACTGCACGTATCAGAAATACCCGACCAATGTCGTTGTCAAGCCCAGCGAGCAATATTGTGTCGGTAGCAAAGTCAAATTTTGATAGTTTCTCCCAAAAAAAATTCCTAGAGTGGGGCTGTAATAACTCGCCACACCTTCCTCACGACTCAAAGAGCCTTCTAAGACATTTAATGGAATCGATGCATCTTGAAAATTTGCTTTTGTTTTATTAATTGAATTGCTATTTTATTTATCCCTATCAAATTGAGAATAATTATTTGTTTTTACAAAAAAATTACACCTCTATTTGCGCCAATACAATTTCTGACCTTTTCAATAGAATTGTTATAATGTTTCCCTCCATAAAATTGAGAGTATTTAATTCGTTCTACCCTAAAATTGCACTTTTTGTGGCTCTTATACAACTTCTGATCTTTTCGATGGATTCAGCCTAGTAAAAAACATAAAAGAAGACACATCTCACCCTCATATTAGAAAAAAACACCATTAATTTTTTAGTCATAGT
>CABFWO010000071.1:516918-567780 GCA_902155825.1 Timema genevievae
GGGGGGGGGGGGAATGGTGGCTATTTCTTATAAATCACCATAGGACATACCATATGAACAATTATAATTATTTAATTTTTATTTCTATGTTTAATAAAAAGTGTCTAATAAAAAGAAACACTCTGCACCTCGAAAATCCAACAGAATTTTCATAGCTATGACATACTTTTGTGGAGCCCACAGAAAGGAATATATATTCTTTTTTTAAACTAAAAACCAAGAGTATCGCTGAAACCAACCCCGCATCGCAGGCACAGACCACTATCAGCAAATCATCTTCAAGTGTAGCTTAGTTATCTAAGTTATCTCTAATTATTATTTTAAAAATGCACTTCTATGCACTTTTGCAACCTTGTACAGTTCATTAAAAAATACGTATTCCTTCTGGTGATAAGACATTTTCTTACGAAACATTATCTGCTAAATGAGACAATGTCAATGTGGCTTTGTGTCTACTTGAGAACTAGTTGCCATCCTGGTAATAAAAATACTGTTTTCAATTCAATTGATAATATAGCTCAAAGTTGAGAATTCACAAACATGTTCAAGTGAGACACAATACATTGAAAGATTTCATTGGAGATTTTACAGAATATGAAAAAACGAGACACCTTTTTATTTACTTTTTATCAGTGGCGTAATCGGAATTGCTAACTGGGGGGAGGTTAAAAATAGATATATTTTGTAATAATAATAATAATAATAATAATAATCATAATAATAAAGTAATACCACTTTTTGCTTGGCTTGGCTAGGACCAGAAGTTCTGACAACAGAACAACAATAAACAGCTTCATGTTTGTTTGTTGATTTGTTTGTTGATCTATAGAAGGCTGGTGGCCAACTGATGAACTATCCTCACACCTACCATGGTATTATACCCATAGGCGTCAACTGCGGGGGTGCTTTGCATACTAAGCACCCCCAAAATATTTTCAGGGGTGCTCAGCACCCCCAATATTTCAGCCTTTTTTAAACCTTAACAATACAGCGCTAGTTCTATCTTTGTTGAGATGCGAACAGAGTTTTGTAGCCTAACTGTGGCAGGTGCTGCCATCTGATATATAAGCAAGCGTGATTAAGTTGGTAGCACTCACCACTCCTGAACTGACAGCCTGTCATTTGTCAACATGTTTCTATTATAGTTTGGATAGTGGCAGTACTCGTATAGTAAGTTTTATTTTCATGTTGTGCATGTTTGTTTTATTTTATTGCATTTATTTTCATTTTATTAAGCATACGGTACATTGAGACTAACAAATTGCACCTTAATTTTGGCAATTTTTTTAAAAATACGGTGCTTGAAAATGTGCAAATATTATACCACCCCACCCCCTTTTTATAGAGCACCCCCAATGTTTTTAACAAGTCAGCGCCTATGGTTATACCCTCTTGTACCACTTGATTAGCGTAGTCCTTTCAGCAGAGATTACACGAGAAACAAAAATGTATTAAAACTTCAAGTACCTATCTAATTTTTGGTGCCACTCATCTTACACTACATGTAGGTCATCCAAATTTAAGTACCTCTTAAATTACAGATAACATTATTTTATTGTATCATATGTGATAGGCCGATTGATTTTGTCAATATCTCTAGTGGAAAATCCAATTTTTTTTAATACATAAAATAGTGTAGGTTTAGTAAAAAATTAAAAAGCAAGTAATGTAAATTATAGCGTACTTAATTATTTTCACTAAGCTTGTAAAATTCCATTTCAATATCATTTTGTATGGCCACCTAATTAACACACATTGTACACATCGAACCTGTACATATTTAAATGACAATATTACAATAAAAGATAAATATATCCTATTAAATGTTATAAAATCATTTAATGTTCGTTCCAGTCAACAAATACTAAAATAACCAGCGAAAGCAAGGAAAGTGGACTTTATTCAATATTAAATTGCGATAGGAGTAGCTTACCTCTTCCAATTTGAAGTTCGCCGACAACGGAGGCCTACCTTGTGGGTTTCTGTGTCAGAGTAAGAAAAGATGGGAAACAAGGGGACTAACTCAGCGGCATCTCTCCAACGCTTGTGGTTTCTTGATAAAGGAGGTCACTTTAAGGCCTGTAACACCCAATTCACAAGCTAACAATGATTTGTTCAGCAATTAGTGCACCCATTATGGCAGACACCCTATGTTAGCTGACTAAAAAAAGCGGTGAATTGAGCTACACTCTCCAAAGACAAACGACCTTCCTTCCACCTCCCCTTCAACTCCAAAACAGCGGGAAATGTCCAACGAACAAATAACAAACATAAAACCAATATAAATAAAGTAGTATATCAAAATAAACAAGGTTTAACAAATTATTACACAAAAGCTATTTTACAGTATTAAATATACAGGGGTTTAGAAAACTCGACGCCCAAACTGCACAAATAGTTTATTTGAACAAAAAAATAATCGAAAATCCCTATACACCTATATCCGGAAAACTATGCTAATACCTTTGACTGTGTTCAAAGTTTCGGCGTACAGCGCCTGGAGATCAAAGCTATTCAAGCATGCGTGTACAACAGGTTGCATGGAAGTTAGGCGCGTGGCACTGCACACCTTGACATCTTGGACCATGGCAGCAGAACATACCACAATTTATAGTAAACAACGCACCAGTCCATCTAGAAATGGGAATACTTTCTGAGGGTCATCATTAAAGGTTCTACATCACAGAAAGTGCTTGCCATTGTTACATGTGCAGTGCCACGCGCCTAACTCTTATGCAACCTGTTGTACACGCATGCTTGAACAACTTTGTGTTCCCGGCGTTGTACGCCTAAACTTAGAACACAATTCTAATGGTATAAGCATAGTTTCCGGATGTAAGTGTATAGAGATTTTGTATTACTTTTGGTGCAAACAAGCAAAATGTGCAGTTGGGTCTATGTGTTTAAGAACACCTTGTATACAGTTTAGATAAAGGAATCAAGCCCGGGTCATACTAAATCTTAATTTCAAAAAATATTTTTTTAAGTACCAGCCTTCTTTTCAAACAATAGATAGGTCAAGTAAAAGAGTTGTATGTGTTTTAAAAAACTTCAAATAGGGTGTCAATGTAAATTAATAATTAATATTATAGCTGTAGAAGTATTTTCTCACGCACCACATAACATGTTTGATAATATAAGTTAATAGTCAAGTAAATGTCTGGATGTGTAAATAAATTGAAGTGAATGTTTCTATATCATTCTAAGTGATAATATAACATTCAAATTGGTAAACTTTAAAGCTGTGAAAATTCCTGTATTTATTAAAGAAAGCCAAACAACTCAATAATTGACAATTTGGTAGCTCTAAGGAACAAACACGTTATACACCAGACACTCAGTCTAGGACAGAAATAAGGTATATAACAGACACTCAGTCTTACTAGAGTTTCGCTACTCTCATTGAGACAAGTTCAGTCCTCGGACACTGGGGAGTGCTAGTTGTAGTTCTCAGTGATAACACTTTCAAATTGTTCGTTTTGATGATTGTTTACAAATATACAATTCACTTAAACAAAACAAAAAACGGACCATTGTATTTTTTTTTATTTTTTTTTGTAGTTTGCGATCTGAGTAGGCTCGTTTGGGAGGTAGGGCTGCTAACTTTGTGAAAGTTGATTTATTAACACTAAAAGGTAATTTTTGTCTGTTTTATATTAAAATCATCTTTAACCATCTTTAAAGTGAACTGTTTTTAAAAATGTCTGCTGGATAGCGATATCGTCACTTGGGACTGCACGTAGCGATCCTCGTTTTGAAGGACTCAAGCTCTCTCAATGAGCGTTTTAACCTGGAGGTTAAGGGTCTGGTGTAGACCATCTGTGCCCTTGAGCCATTCGTAGCCCGTAAGCTACTGCCCGTACAACTTTCCGATAATGTGTATTCCTAATATTTTTAAATTAAAGCCAATGTAAGGAAATTTTCGATCATAAGAGCGACAAATAATTTATCCATAATATTAATAAATAAAACTGTTTAGGAACTTTTTTTAGATCAAAGAGGGCTTAAGCAAATAACATTTTTTTAAAAGGTTCTTTGTTCATTGGTTACCAGCCGTTCGGGTTGAACATATATGTACTAATCAAGCTAATGTGTTATAGATGAGAAGGGTTGAATTTTGAGGAATTGTAGTCGAATTTGCTTGGAGGGAGAGTGACGGCATAGACCCCATGGCCATCAAAGAGGGTCCTTATCTTATTAATGTTACATAGATTTTGTAAATACTATTTTATCTTTAGCAAATTTTTATGAGATTTAAAAAGTATTTTTTAAAGTTATTGTTTATTTATGTTAAGAAAGGATACAATTATTATTAATCTATTAATAATTTTGTAATAGATTTTTTATAGTCATTAATGAATTTTTTATTATAATATCAATGTATATTACAATAATCAATACATTAACCAGCCCTCTGGTGTAGAGGTCAGTGCACCTGGCTAGGAAATTAGGCGTCCCGGGTTCGATTCCCAGCTGGTTCCATGGGTATTTTTCCCTAAAGGCTACTTATCCATACGGTCACCAAGGTTTGGTTAATCAGGCTTACGTTAGGTTTAAGATCACCCCTGGCTCCACACCTTCATAATCACCATCATAACATCATCTCATTTCGGGTACGACGTGTGGACAACGTCCATAGGTGTACCCTGGGCAACACACTGTTCCTATTGAGTGGCTAAAAGTCTACACACACACACAGGCGATCGAACTAGATACTATTTCTCTCCCGGTTAAAATTGACATGGGCAAAAAAAATACCTTTTTAAAAACCACACTAGAATAAATTTTATCTGATAATGCTATACATTAAATATATATGCGTACAACCTGAACAGATAATAAATACTAAGTGCTAAAAAAATTAGCTAGTATAAGTACTTCGTATAGTATTTTAGATTTGAATATATACGAAATATTTCATGCTTTTCTATTATTAATACTTATAATAATGTATGTTGAATAATATTAAAGTAATACCTCTTTTGGCTTGGCTTAGCTACGACCAGAGGTGCCACCAACAAAATAACAAGAAACAATTTTATGTTTGTTGAGCTTTGAAAGACTAGTAGGAAACTGATGAACTATCCTCTTTACGACCATGGTATTTATATTCACGTCCGCCAATTCACTAGCGCTACTACAGAATGAGTAGTTTCATTTTAAACTAGAAGGGGAAAATCACAACTTGAATTACGTTTTGAAATATATCTTAGATTCTGGTTTTTAAGTATAAGATGAAATAATATATTTTATTGACTGTCGTTTTTAACTGTATGTTTTACATTTGCCTTGAATCTTATCTACCTGAATTTGTTTATTTAAAATGAAGCATGTAGATAATATAAATTTAATTCCACCATATTTTACTTGCTAGAAGTTAAGGCCTAAGATATACCGTATACGGGTTTGACTACTTTTTAGTTCCATTGATCAGACATTGAAGCCAAAATACGTTAGTCTCTTAGATTGATTAGCACGCGCACAATTCAAATATTTTAAAGAAGTTTGAACCACAAAGCTTTAATTTTTTTTTTCTTTTAAGTGCCTGATATGAAAACAAGAGAAAATAATTAATAGCTTAAAAAGTAATTTTATTTTTAATAAACACGTCAACTACAATAATTGTTTGCTAATGAGTGTAAAACATTTAAAGTTGCTTGGTAATGAGAAGTCCTTTGAAGTGTAAGGAAGTATTGTACAGGTCATACTGTGTACCTATTTTCACATATGCAGCAGAAACATGGACAATGAATGTAGGATAGACTAGAACATTAGAGGCCATGAGAATGAAGTTTGTGAGGAGTACGTTAGCTGTCACGAGAAGAAACAAGATTAGGAATTTCGTTATCTGGGGAAGAGTTGGGGTACAGGGAGTACATGAGACAGTAGAGGAAGCAAGACTGATATGGTGTTGACATGTAATGAGGATGGAAAAAGAGAGGATGCCAAAGAAAATGTTGGAAATTAGGTATGTAGGAAAAAGACCACAATGGAGGCCAAGAAAAAGATGGGAGGAGCAGATAACGGAACGTGTTCAAGTGAGAGGAGAAGAATGGAAGAAATTAAAGGAGGAAGAGTGGTGGAAGGATAGAGGAAGATGTAGTCATTTTACTAAACTGACCCCGCCACGTGCTGGATTCAGTTGATGATGATGATGGTAATGCTAAATATATATCCTCTTGACACAAATTATCTCTGTACATTGGCGAAGGGGGTGGGGGGACGTTATACATATTGTATTATATTTAAATAGTAGGGATATTATTTTTAAAACAAAATATATTAGAGTAGTGGTTTCCAACCTTTCGCCTGGTTTGACCCCAATTTTTGTCCCTGGCAGCATCACGACATCTTGATCGCCTACAAGCATTTAGATCATAGTGCTCAATTATTTTTTTCATTTGACCCACAGCTACCCGAATTCAATTGCAGCTGCTAGATAGGTAGAGTTTAGAGGAAATGTACCCTTATTTAATTGGAATGATAAGTGTAAACCATTTAGGAAATATCACCCTCTGTACACCCAGCCAAAATTTGAATCCTGACCTCCCCGTCCCCAAAAAACCAAATGAGCCTGACGCTAGGCCCGCGTGCCTACCGATACTTGTTTTATTTACTATAAATAGCCAGATTATATAATAACTATATTAATGTTACTAATTTGGTGCAAAAAAGAATCATTCAAAGCAGTGGGTATTTTGGAGGGTATGGTATCAGCACAGCCCGCCCAAATACTGGGCTGCTAAAGTCAGCTAAGTCAGAGCTGTGTATCCAAAGGGAACACAAACAGTTTTTTATCATTTTAACCGCTGACATTTCTATTAATTCGGATTTTTCACCGTTCTATAGGCATTCTAATAGATGAACAAAGTAAATATAAAGCTATAAGCTCGTAAAATCCTGTGACCACACCCGAAGTACACCATGACCCCAAATAGGGTCGTGATCCCTTGGTTGGAAACTACTCTGATCGAGTTGGAGAGCGGTGAGGCACTAGTCTTATCAACTATCTTACGACATCTGAGGGAATTCGTGTTTGACTCCTATATAGTGATATTTTGATTAATTTGTTTGTATATTACGACCAGGAAACGATATCAGAACATTTAAAAATGAAGAGGAATATATATTTTTTTAACTAGGCATACAATTGAAAATAAAGCAATGTAATATTACTACTATTTTAAAAAGTCTAAATGAAGGCATAAACATGCCCCCTCACCTCCCCCTCCACACACATACACATACAATGTACCTAGCTAAAGTTTATCAAAAACATATATTTATTACATAACCAAGCAAATCTAAATGCTTAAATTTTGAGCAGTCAATTATTATAGTTGATAATACATATTCCACTAATACGTTCCTATTTTTGTCATCTTTTTATTTTTTCTCTTCTCCCCATATTACCTAAAACCATCAAATGAAAACGTAGTTGTTCAAACGTCTTTGCAATTTTTAAATTGCGTGCGTGCTAATATGCTAAGATTCTGGGGCTTTTTGGTTTCAATGTCTGATCACTGGAACTAAAATATTTACCTGCTGTGAGTAAGGAGTGTTATAGAGGTGATAAGATGTCATAGCTTTGAACTCTTATCCAGGCTGTTGTTGCGGTAAATGATATCATGAGGTATCAATGAACAGAACTGCTAGATCGAGAAAATGACACATGAATCTCCCTAGTAAAAATATAATTTATACCTAATCTCTCTTCCGAAATACCCCAATAAATAAACAACTTGAAAATCTTAAGAAATACATGACATATAACAGACGGCTCACTTATTCTCAAAAGAAAAGAGTATTTACGTGCTCAAAACATCTAAAATACCACGAGGATAGGGCACATTCAGACAACCCTATGTGGGAAAACAAAAGGGGAGGTTTTCAAAGAGACTGGGAAGAACTCACGACAAAGAATCTAGAAACGGTAGACAGGAAACAAAATACCGTAGAAACACAAAAGCAAAAAAGACCACGAAACTCTTTGTACCCGGCCAAAACATGAGATACCGAGAACTGACGTTAGACGAAGCCAAATTCCTGATGGAAAGACTTTTCTTAAATTTCTGATTTGCTTTTATCACGAGATAAAGAAGGCTACACCCACCTGATTTTTGCATTAGACGCGTTTCCTTAATTCGTGTGGCTTATTACGGTTAGGAAGGCCTCAGCCAACGCCACAGCGAGAGCATTGAACAATGACATTTTTAGGAACTTTGGATTACCATGCAACGTAGTGTCGGACAATAGTAGACAATTCATAAAACTGAAAAGTGCACTAATCGCGTTTCATAACGTCCACCACAGTCAGTGGGACTTCAACCTCACATGTATCCAGCTAGCCCCTTCACGAGAGTCACAAGAGCACATCCTCCAAGGTATTACAGGGTTACAACTCTATCTAACACATAGATCTTGAGGGGGGAATCCTTCCTGCGAAATGGGAATAGACCTTTAATCAAACGTGCCAGGAAATATTGGAGAGAAATTGGACATAGCTTTAAAAAATAGCCCATGAGGTGGTAGCAAACACTACAACAAGAACAGACACCCTATACCGTGCAAGGTGGGAGACAGAGTAGTATATAGAGTTATCAACTCAGAAAAGCAGCTGAAGGAATAGCCGCAAAGCTCTGCTTCCGATGGTCAATGCCGATTAAACGAACGTTTCTTGAACCCCACCATGGTTCAACTGATAGACCCAGATACAAGTCTATCAACCAGAAAACCTAATGTGAGCCAACTAAAACCTTGCCATCAGGGGTAGCGTGTTTACCTTTTTTTTTTACGTTTTTAGGGTTTTTGCATACTGGCGCCTTAATAACTTACTTACAAAAGTAAATTTGGCTAGAAGAACTTGGAACAACCCTTTATCCCGAAAAAATTAATATTTATTTCCCAAATTTTGGTTACCATAATAGAATATTTTTGTTTGTATATGAATATGGTTGCATGTTTACTTCCTAAAGCATTGTCTTTAATATGATCTAAGTATAGTATAGGCTTTTGTCCATATCAACATCTAGATATATTGATCAATCAGTTTATCATACATGTTAGTAACTAAGGGTCCAAAGGTATGTAATATGTATGTAAGTAATGTAAAATTTTGTAATCGTGGAACTTCGTCCAGGTATAAGGTGAGCTACCCGCGTCCCTTAGCTGACGATCATGAGAGGGGAGAGTGTGTAGACTCAACGTCACTGTTCAATGAAGTCGTTCGCACGCTCTGAGTTTTCTAAAACTTCCACGGGAGCGCTTAGTTCGCTCGCTGAAGGATTTATTCCCACCGATGGAAAGAGTTCGGGCGAGGGACGCGAAGGACCTCGCATGATAGAATCAAGGACCAGTACATTTGTTTTGGCGTGGTGGGTCGATTGATACCCTACGACAAGTGTTGTTAAATATGGTATCAAAAAATAGTGCTGACTAAGTTTGTTTCCCTAAGAAACACGAACCTGGCGTGTTTATTTGTAAATTAGGTTTAGGCTGTGGATGATTGCATGGGATTGTCTAATAAACAAAAACCCATCACCGAGTTTCATGTCGTGCAATTACTAAACCTGTGTAGATAACATTAAAATTCAATATACTAGTAAATGGTTTTGTTTAGTAAATGGAACTTATATTGTCTAAAGTAGTATTTCTGGCAAAATAGTACTAATGGTGGTTCTAATGATAGTACAAGAGAAAAATCTGAATGAAACGAAAGTAGTAAATTATAGTAAGGAGCAAATTAGATTAAAAATGGAGGAAGACTGCAAAGTGATTTTGAAGGAAATAAGAAGCTGTTATGAATGTGGGTTAAGAAAGCGAAACAAGGAGTTTAAAGAAATATCTATGGCATTCAGAATGAACGTGGTGAGATTATTTAGGGTGAAAACAGTATAATAGAATGATGGAGGGAGTTTTTTTAGTAACCATATGGTGAAAACATAAAGTAGCATAAAACAGGGAAAATGTTATGACGAGTGAAAGAATTAATGAGGCTGCGGTGTTAAAAGCTATGACAGTGTTAAAGAAGGGAATAACCATGGTGTGGATGGGATCACAAGTGAAATAATATTTTTCACTGTAATGATATTATTTGGAACAATTTCAGATAATTTTGGATAAAAGAAATAAACTTGTTCACTTCGTTTACTCCGAGAGGTAGCAAGCAGCCTTTCCTTGACTGATAACACTACGTCATCATCCTATTATTTTCTGTAGGCCCTACTGTATGTGTGGCAACCTTGAGAATAAAGAGACACATATGCCTTAATGTTTAAAAAATATGTATCTGTTAAGATGATAAAACAGTTTATTAATTTTGAGCTGGAATAAAATGTTTTAAGCTGGTTTTTTTTAAAAACACAATATTCAAAACATTTATCGTACGTTTCAAAGGGTGTTTAAAAAGGTGTAGTGACATTAATAAAATGTTATTTGAATAAAATATCTTATTTTAATAAAATTCTAAAATTTTTATTCATAATGAAAGCATATATATTTGTTTTAATATATTTTGAAACTAAATTATTTATGCTACATAATTTATTTCTCTACAAAGTCGGAAACATCGGTTTTATGGATGGAAGAGTCAAGGTAGCCGGTGAGTCCTTCAACGGCAGCAGCAGCCACATCAAGGTTGTAGTTGTTCTTGACCGAGTTGATAACCATGGTCACTGCAGCATCGTCGAGATCATTATGGCTCACCTCAACATCGCCGATGGTTCTGGAATAGGAACAATACAGAGTTGGTGATAGTTTGTTGAAATCTTTAAAGTAAATCTTTAGCCCAATGATCTAGAGAGACCCTGTTTATTTTTAAGGACTGTGAATGACTATATAATCAGTGGTTAATGATAATGTCCAGTTACCCGAGAGCGGTGGTCTCCACGTCTCCAAGCTTAGCCTCGTAGTTGTGGCCATTACTGTGGATGTGGACAAAAAAAGAAGCCTCAACTCCATTGATATGGGAGTTCAACTTTCCCTCTTCAACTGTTCTACCATCCTTTTCTTTCACCCTGTAGTTGTACGTCAGCTGTGACAAACACATTACATCACGAAGTGAACTATAGAAAAGAGGTAGACCGTCTGATCCAGGCTCTACATAGATGATAATCACCGGAATTTGGGGGGAAACATTGGTATATTGTCCACCCCCAGCCCCTGTAATCTAACAGGTAAATCAGGAGGAACAGGGCTCAGGAAAAATCTGCAATTATCTGTTTATAATGTTCATGACTAGTAACATTGAATTAGCTTATGTAGACTTATTCTATAGTTACGTGGCTTAAATAACCAAACGCTTGTTTGATTTTTTAAAAATTCAAGTTCATGTAAGTTAGCCTATCATACCATCAATAATATTTTTTACAATCTAATAAATCCTACGGTATCTGTGTATTTAATCTATATTGAAAGTTGCTAGTAAATAAATGCAGAATCATATTTTATGCAGCGTTCTTTAATCGTCCCGTAAAGGGATAAAAGTAATATCACTATTCTTTATCGATTATTATCACGTACGTTGGATGGGTAATATTATGAGTAGAAATGTTTTATTGAGTGACGTCATAAAAGGCATGGTGGAAGAGAGATGGGGACAAGGAAGACCACGAATGCAAGTGATAGATGAACTCAAACAAAGAAATAAGATTAAGTTCCAGGATCTAAAGGAGAAAGTTACTTTTGGGATAAGTTGGAAATAATTTTGACAGGCAAAGTACCTACTAATACAACGATTACATATATAATATGTCCCTTCTATCCCTGCATTGTGCCAAGCTATGTGCACGTACTCTTCTATGTTTTTTACTAAACTTAACTTGACCCAGACATAAATATAATTTTTTCCCTGGCCAAAAATTGATACGGCACCCATGTCTATAGTTGTCGATATCGCAGATATAATAATTCTAGAGGAGGATGTCTCTTACCACAGCTCCGGAGATGTGGAGGTGGCTCGAAAGAACACTGGTCCCATCATCACCTTGACCAACCTCAACATCACCTGCGCGCTTCACACCCTCGATACTCTTCACACTCCCAGCACTCACTAGCAGCTCATAGATCTTCTCCTGGAAAAAAGTTCCCAACAAATCAATGACACACGTCAATAAAGGACAGAGTGGTTTTTTTTAAATCTCAGGATAAAATTGCCTGTTCAATTAATCCTTACGTTGGATTCGAAAGAGTCCTCGTGGCCGGGAACGGGAATGTTCATAGGAGAGCTTTCATCTTCGAAATTAATCTGGTGAATGAGTTCATCCAAGTAGCCCTCGCCGTCAATTTTTGGGACATTATCTCCGGGCTCTGGGTCGGGCCCTTGGCGCATGCTGAGGGGAAGAATCACACATGTCACATCAATAATCGACAATTTGGTAGCTTTGGGCCATTCGTATCCCGTAAGTCATTACCCGAACACTTTACCAATAATTTATATTATAAATTTAAAAAATTAAGCTAATGTATGGAAAGTTTCTATTATAAGAGCTAAAAATACATTTACATAATATAAATAGATAAAATGGATCAGATATATATATATATATCAATAGAGGTTCAAGTAAATAACTTCTTTTTAATCTTAGCATTATCTTAATAGTATTTAAAACGAGGTTCTATGTTTATTTGTTGATGATTAAAAGCTATATATTTTGTTATTTGTTGTCACCACGTATTTACACCCGTTCGGGCTTTGTATTAGTTACGCTAATGTGTTAGTGTAGATTTAAATTGATTATTGAGGTGACGATCTAGGAAATATTTCACGCCTCAATATATTTAATACTTATAAGAATGTGTGTCGAATAATACTAAAGTAATACTTCTTTTGGCTTGGCTTGGCTAGGACCAGAGGTGCTGCCAACAGAAGAACGAGAAACAGCTTCATGTTTGTTGTGTTGATTTGTTTGTTGATCTCTAGAAGACTAGTAGCCAACTGATGAACTGCCCTCACTCCGACCATGGTATTTATACCCACTTGCATCACTTCACTAGCGCAGCCACTCAATGAGTATTTGCATATTGAACTAGAAGGGAGAATTCCCAACTTCAAGTACATTATGAAGCATAGTATATTTTATTGACTGTCATTAATAATTATATGTTTTAGACCTGCATTGATTCTTATCTACTTGAATGTATTTATTTAATACTAAGTACTCTAATATGTTGTCATTCATAAGTGTGAATATAACACTTTACTTTCTTTTTCTTTCTTTTATCATTGGGTTTTACTAACCGTTCGGGTTATACGCATATTTTCTAATAACGATAATATGTTAGGCTTGGTATACATTCATGCATAATCCATAACAAATAGCAAATAGGTCGTAGTACAATATGTGCAATAAGTTAAAACACAGTATTTTCAATCATGGCGTTTATAATTGGAGAGAGAATTATTGTGACCATCAATAAAATCTAACTCGAGATTTTGATAAATGTTGACCTTTCATGACCCCCTGAAATCAAAAAAGTAGTTTTTGCGATTTCGTCTGTCTGTATATATCTAGGCCTAAGGCTGAAACCATATCACCGATCGGGCTAAAACTTGGATCTAGAGTTTTCTATAAGGTTCCTCCGATAATTTTTTGGAAATAGATATATAATCCTAAAATTAAGGTTAGTCTACTGAAGGTTAAAACTCGAAGAAGAAAAAATTGATTTTCTCAAAATCGGCTAAAAGGATTTTGATTAAATTTCGTATCCAGGCACTGTTTAACAAACCAAATGGTGCATCTCATTTTTCCGTAAACTGACTTAGAGGGTACTTTACATAAGTGGATATTACCAGCTTTGATCATATCAACGCAAATATGTTGTAGTACAATTTTTTTTAACTTTTATTTGTAATATATTTTTATAAAACCAATAGTTTATGAACTGTTGGCAAAACTAATTTTTAAACTGAGTTCTGGAAAACTGATGATTATGCGCCTTGTTGAGCAGAGACGTAAATTTTCTCAATATGTTGCTGTAAAAGTGTATATTATTTCATTTATACTCTTTGGGAGAATGTTTCTTAAACAATGTCAATTATTTTGTATCACATATTTTAAAAGTTTTGAGTAAATGTCCCCATTTTTAGGTAAAAGAGCAAGAAAGTCTGTGCGGTGCACCGTAAATTTTTTTACACGTTATATATATATATATATATACATATATATACATATATATACATATATATATATACACTTGTTAAAGTGATTAGTGCTACGCATAACCTGATGGATTCTTTTATTTACAATTAAAAGTTAAAATGTCAACTCTCAAGTCATGGTAAAAATCTTAGTTTATCCCCCCCCCCTCAAACTTGAAAAGATTTACCCCCCCTAAGTAGGTAACATAAATTATCAACTTTATAAGAGTCTTAACGTTATTAATAGAATTACAAGTTTATAAAGAAATATCTAATATAAATTCGGGGGGAAGGGGAAGAAAATGATTTTGTCATTTGATTTGCCATTTTTTTCCGCTGATTTTGATGACAATCTCGCGAAGGTGTAGTTTAAAATATTACTTATTTTTTCAAAAATAATGGTGAAGGGGTTGAATATTTCTGTGTAAACCACATCACTGAATATTTTTTTTACTAAAAACCAACCCCACATCACAGTAACAGACCACTATAAGCAAATCATCTTCAAGTGTGGCGTAGTTAGTTGAGTTATCTATAATTATTTTTAAAAATGCACTTCTTTGCATTTCTACAACATTGTACAGTACGTTAAAAAATATATACTCAATCTGGTGATAAGACATTTTCTTACGAAATATTATCTGATGAATGGCTACTTATAAAATAATTGCAAACCTGGTAAAAAATTGTTTTTAATTCTATTAATAATATTGCTCAAAGGTGGGAACTCCCAAACATATTCAATTGTGTCGTGAAATCCGGGGAAATTTTATTGGAGATTTTACAGAAAATGAAAAAATTAGACGGATTTTTATTTACTTTTTATCAGTGGCGTAAACGGGATTGTTAATGCTGGGATCACGATCAACTTAAAGTTAACTTAACGTAAAGGACCCCCTCGTGTGCTTGAAGGGTATCACGTGATCTAGCCAGCCAATCATTCGCGAGTGACGTCAACAGGGCTATTTAGTAACTCATTTGTTGATATTATGACCAATGTTTACTCTTTAGCGTAAGTTCTAATGATCAGACATTGAAACAAAATAATAAAACTATAATAGGAAAGCTAAATTTATCAAAAAAGTGTTGTAATAGATATTTATTATATCGATTGAAAATTGTAAACATTCACAGATCATCACTGTAGGCCTAAAACTAGTACAAATCACAGATCATACTTGAGAATGAAGACGTTTGGCTCGAGTTGTTACGTTAAGTTATGTGAATCGTGATCACACATACGTTAAGTTAACTTTAAGTTAACTGTAAGTGAACGTTACGTTAAGTTGATCGTGATCCCGGCATAAGAGGGAGATTCTTTAGAAACAGACCTTTCTGGGTTTGAGAGTGAAACATCCACATTGTCAAACATAAGTATCTTTTTTTGAACATATGGAGGCTAGAGGCATGGAACGACAGCAATTTTAGATTTAATTAGTGGCACATAAGTTGAGAAGTAGTATTTAAAAAAATAGCATCTTGTAACATTTTAAATAATATGATGGTATAGCACTTAGAAAAGAAAAAAGCTGACGCGTATGAAAGCCTATTCAACTAATGCTTCCTCCACATGTGCAACCAAACTAAACCCTGATCAAATTACGAATAGACTTATCTGACAACCTACTAGATCTACTTTAATACATCCATACGCCAAACCATAGGATCTCCAAGACCAAATCTAGAGCACTGGTCACTTTTGACATTCAAACTTTCACAAAAAACGATTTGTTTTAACTATTTTTTTTAATTTTAATCATTTTAACATTATTGAAATATGAAATCATGAAAATATCCGTTTGGTTGTTTCTTTATTTTTTGTGGTAGCAGCGTCTGTAGTTTGCTTGATAATGATTTACCAGCATGAGCTTCTAAAAGGTTGCTTTTCCTTCGTAGATCAAGATGGCGAACTGCGGACGAGATTAAGGCGATATCAACTCAACCAATGTAAAGAAAAAATAAGGTAGTGAGCGCCCAAATGGAGAAAGACAACTGATTGGCTGAGATTGTGACGTCACTCAATAATACCCAAGCCAGAGCATTACATACACAAAGTTATCTGGAAGAAAGCCTAAGTTGTTAAAATTCAGGAAATATTTTGCAACTTAAAATAATAAATAAACCTTTACAATCGACATCAATATCCAATGAACGTCATTAATCTACTTTTAATTTTTTAAACGTGTATGTAGCTGTTTTACAGCTTTGCTTTCACTAATATTGGTTTGATGTATAGAACAGAATTTTGAACATGTTTTTGTGACTTTGGTTAATTTCCAAATGATATGCATTCCCTACCCTCTATTTCCCACGGTAAACTAAGGTAACAACAGCCTTTTCGTGTAGAATAGAAACAGTTTTCAGAGGATAGTTTGTTACAGGTTTTTAAAGGGTATTTTTTACTGGTCGTGGGCTTTGTTTTTATATATGGGGTCTCTCTGTTAAATCTTCAATAAAATTCAGGAAAAACTTTGAAAACAACTAAAGAATGGACGTACATCTAGAATGGACGTACATCAGGAATGGCTAGTACGACGCGGTGGTGGGGAAAAAAACCCCTAAGGAATGTGTGAGTTAAAATGTTAAACTCGACCCGTGTGTATTCGTTCTATTCACAACTTAAACGAATCCGATATTAATATGGTCGATAGTTACTTTAGAAAATATCCATAGAATTAAGTACACATAAAAATATATCTATATTACATGTATTAAAAAGTATATAAAACACAGAAATTAACTATTGTTCTTTACCACACCAAAGTTTGTGTTAGCCTTTATCTCATTCCAGAGTAAACAAAAAAATCAAATAAGTTTGCAAAAATACTTCAACCACTATTATTCACTGGAAAAACACACACGTGGTTCACATTGCGTGTCTTGATAAAACTAATAATACCCCTCCTCGCTTCAGTTTCATTATTTCTTTGCGAGTGAAACCGGACCTGTGATAAGTATAAAAGCCAAAGAGAACACAACATTTGTATCAGTTCAAAGTTGTTTGTCCGTTAACAAGATACATCTATAAACAACCATGAAAGCTTTCTTCCTCGTCCTGTTGGCCTCGCCACTTGTCTTTGCTCTGCCCAGCCACAAGGGGTGAGTTGCTGCACCAATATTGTAGTGCTTAGACAAAAACCTGTTGTAAACGTAATATTACCAACAAGAGTAAAAATAAATTCAAGTTATTAAAAACATGTCGACCCAACAAAAGTTTGGGGTGAGATATAAAACGTTGGTATTATGAAGTGTATGTTTTAAAAGTATTATTAAATTAAATTTATATTATTTAAAAGGTGTTCACAATTTTAAATACAATTTAAAAATACATTATTATAAAATGTTTAAATCATAAAAATTTGATTAACTAACTAAACTGTAAACTATAATTAGTTAGTTCTAAAAATTGTAAATGTATTTTAAGCTATTAAAACTATTTGATAAATTATATGAGCAAAGTTAGCCTAAACTTTAACTTAAAAATTAAAGTTAGTATTTCATGGGTGCTGGGAGAGTTGGGTTTTCAGGGAGAGGGAAAGGGGTTTCAAAGTCGTAAGTCTATGACATGAAATTAAGAATGATTTTTTAAAAATCTAGATGAATTTATTTAGAGAGTTCCTCACCTAATTTTTTTTAACTAGATGCCTTTAGAATCTATCTAAAGTGATCTTCCCATAGCAATTTTTTCAAAAAATGGGATGCCTTCAGGAGTTATTTAGAATACTCCCACAGGATTTTTTAAAATTATATGCATATACAGAATATATTATTTGAAGTGACCACCACCTGTTTTTTTTAGCTGAATGCCACTAGAAGCCATTTAGAGTGATATTGATCTAGAAAGATTTTGGAAATTAAATGCCTCTAATAACTATTTGGAGTGGTTTTTTCCTGACCAATCTTTGAAAAGTGATTGCCTCTATAAGTTATTTGAAGGTTGATATAGATCCATAATAATATTCGTATTAAATACCTCGGAAATTTCGGGAGGGGGTTCTGTACCCCATAGGCCCCCTCTACACGCCCATGGGTTCTTTATCCATCAAGGATAAACTTTCACTGTGTTCAGACTACGTCAGGGACCAGACCCATAGCCATCGCCTAATCAAGACTACGATCTAGAAGGTTACGCAGACGAGCTCCTCGGTCACGTCAAGTTCGACCCCAACAACGCCCCCTTGGACGCCACCGTCCCCGAACTCAGCCATGTCTTCGAGTTTAAGGTACGTCTACACACCTTATCCCGGTCGGAAGCTTCGTGTGGAGGCTCTAAGTGACCAACACATGATTATAATGTCTCCTAAACATTATTATAATTAAATATGCTAAATAGGAATTCTGGCGTGAGTCAGAGATCATACTTGTTATTGTTATTAGCAACGCGTCTTACTACCCGTTCGGGTTATACGCACTTACGCTAATGTGTAATGGTAGGGTGATTGTGAGATGAAATGGAAGACCTACAGTTTAACGTGGGATCCGAACCACGGTGGAGGCCCGGCATTCCTCACATTTACAAGTTGTGATTAATACACATCTTGTCAGAGGTGAAGGAAGGGTTTGGCAATCAGATAAATCTGTGCTGGGACCGAAGATTGAACCCCGGACCCCCAGCACAGAAGTCTGACACCTTACCCCTAGACCACCAGGTCACCGAGATCATACTTGAAAAAGAAGTAAAGCACTGCGTCTTACTGCCCGTTTGGCTTATACGCTTATCACGGCTTATATACTAACTACTCTAATGGTTTTAGGTACATAATAGAATGGTTACATTTAGACGAAGTGTACTCGCATTCCCGTGGAGGAAGAGTGGATAACTGTTTTGGAAAAAAACTCGGTAAACCTGACCGAGATTAAAACCCCGACCTCCCCATCATCCGCGGACTAGTCTAACACGAGATTAGCACGTTAGACCATGCGACCACCGAAGCGGGTAAAATATATATTAAATGGGTAGACATTAGTGTTGTGAATAAATGGTTGTAATTAAAAACCTTTCACAATGTCTAGTGAATTCAACTTAGGTAGATGGATTTCATTACATAAGAGTTGTTATGTGTGTGATGGATTAAACAGCTAGGCTGTTCTAGTTGTTAATCATGGTTGTAGCCGCATCTAGCTAGAATAGTCTTTAAATTGAAAAATGACACCTGGACACGCCAATCGAACCCGGGACCTTTGTTTTAGAGCATTGGAGCACTAAGCCAACAATCCTGGGCTCGATTCCCGTGTCTAGGTGTCACTTATATATGGTCGGGTGTATACTCAGTGTAGGTTATTAAAAACTGAAATTCAATACGTACACACCGAAAGTTTTTGTTTTTGTTTGCATCAGGATGAAACTGTGGACTTGGAGATCAACAACGGTCATGTGACCACCATCGAGAAAGTGGAACGTTCCGGGGAAGTTCATCATGAGCTCAAGGAGAAACACGCTTTGACTTTCGACGTCATTTACGGAGTTTCCGTGGTAAGGTGTTTATTTTATACGTGGTCCCTTAGCATTTGTTGTTGTGTTGACCGTTTGCTTATTCACTAACGTGATAATAATTGTTTTCAGTTGACCTACAACTACGAGGTTAGGAAATCCGACGGCGACGTTCTTCATTCTGGTCAGGTCGATGTTGAGATTGACGGCGTGGAACCCACCGTCATTGTAACTACCTACCAAGACACAGACGGGGTCTTCCACGGAGAGCTGGAGAGCATCCAAGTCGGTGAAAAGCCCGGGTGATAATTTTCTCCATATCACTAATCAATTAGCAAATAGACTTGATCAATTTTCGATTGAATCTTACGTTTAACTTAACAATAGCATACTTTACTGACTTGTGGTTAAATTAGAATAAGTTGAATCGAAACATTTTCATCAAAGCTGATGTTGAAAAAGTTTAATTCTTCGACTATAACTGTCTCAATTTTGAATTTAGGAATTATTACGTGTTAATTACAGAGTAATGATATTCAGAGTACAGCCTTATTACTTTGTACAAAGTAAAGACTTTTAATTGTCTAAAAAAACCACTAAACATAATATATATTATAAGTTTACTTAACGGCTATCTATCTATCTTCTTCTCATGTCACCTAGTAGTAAAGATGTAGAGTGACCATGACATTTTGTGGCTGTAGGAAAATCACGGATGTAGTCATCGATGACGCTGATCTCCCCATTGAAATCGTCAAAGAGATCACTGACACCGTCAACACTCACTACACTAAAGCTGAAGCCGAAGTCATCGCTGCTGCGCTCACCGAACCTTTTGTGGGTGCCGTCTCTGACATTGATTTCGGCAAATACGCTAAGAAGTAGGACTTTTGATATTCAGCCTAGCGTTCATGTAAACTAATATCTTGGTGATTATTAGATCTTGCTTTTAATAAAGGTTGAGAACACGATATGTATGTTTATCTTTTTGGATTAAAAATATACTGACTGATATTTGATCAATACTTACCTCCTTACTTCCTTTCTTACTCGATGTATTTAGAAACTTGAAAGTCCATTGCCGCACCTACAAAAAAACGCCACCTATCTCTATTTTGAGCTAGTTAAATCCAGTCCCCCTCATTACAATATAATAAAAATAAAATAGTAAGAACCGCACATGGAAGTATAATTTCAACAATGGCTTCAATAGAATGAAAATTACTAGCTTGAAAAGTTAATATCCTAAAAATAAGGTTAGTGGATTGAAATTTAGAAGATATATTGCTTACAGCTTTGATCATGGCTTGGGCTACCTAAAATTAGCATAGAACACCACACTTAATTATAACTAAGAAATTTAGATAAACAATTTATTAATTATAAGTAAATACTAAATTAGGCCTAAAATAGACAAGATAAAAGATGCTGAAGCCCATTCAGACACAACAGGCCTAACTATTTAAATAGCAGTAACATATAATTAGGATGTATTGTTTCCTCATTTTAATGAATTTGCCAAATATAATTACAAAGAAACTTGAGGAAGGAGAAATAAGTAAAATGAAGTATAAACTTGTCAAACGTCCTAGGATATTATAATCAAGGGGCATTTGCAAGTAGATTGCATAAACAAATGAATATAAGTGTTTAAGAATAATATTAAGTTAGCAAAATAAACAGAGGAAAATAAATATATAGATGAAATGGTCGAGGGCTAGGATATACAACAAAAAACTGGCCACTTTACAACTGAGTGTAGAAATTGTGCACCATTTTAAGATTTCCCAAGAGCGTTTAGAGTATTCAATCTGTCTTTCAAGAGGCTTCCACTATAAACCTATGATTCTTGGTTGTTTGAGAGTTGTCAGGGTGTCCTTGTTTGAGAAGTGGTTTGTGAGTTAGTTGTGATTATTAAAGGTGGTGGGGGTGGAGGAAGGATAGCGTGTGTTATTGGCAGGGCATCTCGGCTGCTTGCAGATCTGGAGTCTAGGTTTGCTGACAGAATGGGCGTAGTGCTGGAGGTTTTGAAAGGGAGTTGATAGTTGTAGTTCTTTAGGGGAGGGGGGAGTGGAACAAAGGGTGCTGTTGTTGGCTGGACATTCTTGGATGATTTAAGATCTTGATTGTTGAGAAAGTGGGCGTTGGAATGGTAAGGATAAACATCGATGGTCGATGTTTTACTTTTGATGTTTTATATTTTCACCATCGATGGTGAATGACCGGTGTTTTGAGACCATCGATGTTTTACTGTACTATTGATGTTTTCTTTTGTAGATTCACAGTTCAAACTAGGGATGGATATCGATAGAAAAACATCGATGCAAAAAAAACTACAGTGGAACCTGGTTAATTCGAACTTGAAGGGGCTAGGAAAAAATTCGAATTAAGTAAGTTTCTCAAAAGGAATTCCCTTTTCCACTTCCTTTATCACCGCTACTTTTTCGGCCAAAGTGGATGATTTATAGGACTGTGGCTTGGACAGTGACATCACTATATACACACACACACACACACACACACATACACACACACTACTGTACAGTATGTACTAAACACAACTAAAACTAAACAACAAAACAAAATAAACTCGCACATCACAATAATATCGCTACGACCTAATCACTAAGAACAGTGCAAGTAACCACTAGAGAGGTTTGACCTTGACTAACGGAGTACAGAACTGTACGTGTAAACAAAGACGTATGGGTGATCGGGGGAAGGGGAGGAGCGTGAAGAAGGGTACTGATCGCATTCCAACGTCGCCTCCCCTGTTTCCAAAAAGAGAACAACACGGCACCGCAACTAGAAGTAGGAAAACAATACTGCACAGTACATTACAACTTACGAAAAGTTCGAACTAACCAAAACAAAATTCAAACTAACCACGATTTTTTAACATTGTTTTAATACAAAATGTATGGGACTAGGCGAAAAATTCGGATTAAAGACGATTTCGAATTAGTCAGGTTCCACTGTATAACCAAAGAATAAAAAAGTAATTTTTAATAGTTGCAAAGCAATTTTAAAATACTTGCCGTAGGCCAC
Organism: Timema genevievae; assembly: GCA_902155825.1. Taxonomy (NCBI): domain Eukaryota; kingdom Metazoa; phylum Arthropoda; class Insecta; order Phasmatodea; family Timematidae; genus Timema; species Timema genevievae. Next base: position 539,535 of record CABFWO010000071.1, read on the forward strand.
TGTTTGTAAAAACATGGATTGGTAAATCTTATTTTTTTTACTTTTAGATCAGTTTCACTTTCTTGTCTTTGTCAGTGTTTGTCTGGTTCCAACTTGATAAAAAGATACGCTTCTATAGAATAGATTCTGAGACAGTAGTAAAGAACTTTCTTGCAATTTCGGAAAGAATGGGATATCGATGTTTTCAAAAAATTATGTTGAAGGTTCAATGTTTGCCTGATGTTTGCATCGATGTTTCCATCATTATCTAACGTATCAATATACAGTATGTATATAAAGAAAGATCATGTATTATGTGTCTGCTTAGATACATCGTTGGATAAATGTAAAACAAACATCGATGATTATGGTGTAAACATCGAAACAAAAAATGTTTGTAGGGCTCACGGGTGTCAGCCCTACCTCTTTGAAAACAGTCTTCAGCTACAGTTTAATTGGTTTTAAAATAAAATTGTCGATTTTTGTTATATAAAATTGATGGTCCTAAAGTAATAATATTTTTAATCGATGTTATTGTATTAATAAGGGCATCGATGTTTTTCATTCGATATCTTACCTGCCAGAAGTTATTTTTATATTAGTTTAATAATATTTTGTGCGTATCACAGCAATCATTTAACAGCATTCATATTCTCAGTATAAGAGGTTAAATGTTTTTTAAACTAAAACATCGATGTTTTGCTATCGATGTGCATCCTTATGGAATGGTTCATGGAGGAGATGCGGTAAGAACTAGATGTTAAGCAGCGAGGGGTAGGGGGTAAGATATTTGAATATGGGCGAAGGGAGGTAAGTGGAGGGGAGGAAGCGTGAATAGGGAGTAATGAAGTGGAAAGTGAACAGACCTAATAATACTTAGGCAATTGGATGGGTAGGAGTGATGAGGAGACTGTATCCCAAATTTCTTTTATGGCTGAGAAAAAGGTAGAATGTGAGAGATTCTCATAAGATAGATATAATGAGACAACGCTAAGGTAAATCTAACTTCGAACCGCTGACGAATTTAATTTAATTTAAATTAATCATCGTTACATAAATGGGTTCCACCAGTGAGGGATGACTTCCATTCTCCCCACTGGCTGCTCTGATTAATACTTATCTTAAAATTATCTTAAAATGGACAGACGTAAAAACTACCCTCTTATTTTCTAGTTTTCTAGATGTACTACCTTAAAGTTATTTACTACTCCCTAGGTATACAAATGCTACGTATTAAATTTCTGTACACAATGTAATATTTTTAAAGTAAAGTTCCCGTACTTCCACCTAGGTAACCGTCTGGCCCTATCGCAGCTGAGTCCGATAGATCACTTGGTATAAGTTTCTCTGTGGTTCGGGTGACGGTCGCCAGATAGCACTAGTAGTTCTGTTTGACAGGTTTGTGAGGAATAAGCCGAAGTAGAGGATTTCGATCACTAGTGATATGTCGACTGCAAGATGTTATAGGTGTCGTCAAATGGGAAACTTTCAAAATAACTGCCCTTCGGAAAACGTGTAACGTGCAATCAGGGTGGTCGTCTTGGTTCACGTTGTTCATGAAAGCCACCTCTCCTCCCACTTCCTTGTAATTTTTTTCCATTGGTTCGATTCTTGTGTGTGCCCTGCTGAACACCGGTTCCTGTGGTTCTTTTATTAAATTTAGATTTTTTCACCGAGCTTTGTAAGAAAAGGAAGAAAACAATTAAATTTGAAAATATTATACTTAAGAAGTTTGTTATTGGTGATGGAAGTCTCATGACTGTGCAGAGTCAAACTATTATGCTTGCGAAGATAAAAGGGATGTCTTGGAAAAGGAAGATGTTTGTTGTCCCATGCCTTACTTATGACGTAATTCTAGGAAACGGTTTTCTGTGGGGAGTAGGTGCCATTTTGGAGCTGGATGCGATAAAGATCTACTTTAAGTTGGCACCTGGGGTTGATGTTGCCTTCTGTAGCCGAACAAGTCTTGTTTCATTTTGTGTCTCAGAAAATACTGATTAGCGTATTGATAATTTGATTGAATGTACTACTCCGTGGCAGGTTTATGAGTTCAACCGTGTCCCGCTATAAGCCTCCATAGGACCATAGGAGGTCAAGCGCTAAGCCGTGTGCTTGATCACGTACTTTCCGATCTGAGGTACAAATTTGTCTTCAATTATTTGGATGACATTTGTGTCCACAGTAATTATTTCGGAGAGCACTTCGGAGACTGTGGTTGGGTCGCTTTCGTAGCTTAGGATTGTGCTTAATCAATAAAATGATTATTGGGTGAAGTCTTCAATTAAGTATTTAGGATATGCTATCTCTGCTGGTAATATGATTATTGGCCCCGAGAGGGTGGAACCCATTATCGATTAGCCTTCTACCAAAAATATGAAAGGGGGCACACGCTTTATAGGTATGTGCGCCTGCCGCGCTAGATTTATCCCCAAGTTCTATGAGCTAGCGACTCCACGTAATTGGTTGAAAAGGAAAGGTGTTCCCTTTGTGTGGGGTACTGAACAGAGTGCTTTTGATGCTTTAAAGAGCAAACTTATCTTCCCTGAGGTCTTACTGTTCCCCTTGTCAGATTTCTTTCTTCCCTTTCTTCTGCGTGTAACTGTATCACCTATCGTTCTAGGTGCTGTATTGTCTCAGCGTTTCTCGGGTGGCGTTCAGCCTGTGGTTTTTGCCAGTATTACGCCCACCGAGGCCGAAGGGAGGTATAAGCATATGAAAAGAAATGCCTTGCGTGTATGTTTGGAGCTGATAAATTTGGTGATTATCTTGAGCAACGTGACCATACACTGATAACATGGTCTTGGCGTGGATGTGGTGCTACCTCAAGCAATTAGGGAAAATTGGATGGTGGGTGTGGCCTCTTTCTATATTCTAATTCTCTAATCACCATATCACGGGGAGACTCAATGCTACTGCGGATACACTGTCTCGGATGGCTGAGGATCTTGATCATATTGCACCAAAGGAAGATAATTCTTTCTGTGTTATCTATTCTATCCAGAATAGTTTATTTCTATTCGTTAAAATCATAAGACCGACCCTTGGTGTGCGGAGATAATTGGTAAACTTGAGAATGGATGGCTCATATTCCATGTTCAAATATTTATTAGTTGTGGGCGTTGGTAAATGGAAATTGAGGAAGATTGTTGTTTCCGCAGTTGTTAGACCCATGTTACTTAGATGTTTTCATGACTTCATTGTAGATGGGCACTTGGATATCTTTAAAACTTAACACAAAGTGTATAAAGAGTTTTTTGGCCCGGAATGTACCTGGATGTAAAGTGGCAAGTGATTCCATATGAGGGTTATCACAGAGAAAAACCTGCTCAGAATTCCAATGCTAGTCTTCATTCAGCCGGTGTGGCCCAACACCCTTTTGAAAATGTTTTTGTGGACTATGTGAAACCATTTCCTCGTTCTTCTTTGGGTAACACTTGTATATTGGTTATTTTTAGAAGCTTTTTCGAAATTTGTTATGCTTATTCCACTTAGTAATAACAAGGTTCTACGACCGATAACACGCAAATTTGACCCGTGTGGTCCATTTTTGGTTGTTAGCCCTTCTTTCGGTCTTCTACGTTTAAGGACATGTGTTTCAGGTGGGGCACTAAGCATGTCACCACAAGCCACTGCTATCTCTGCCGTAACAATGTCGAGTGGTTAAACAGAAGCCTTAAGGCTGCCCTCACCATCAGTTTATGTGGGACCACGACATAATTTTATGTCGCATTTCATTCTTCCTTCCATGAATCTAGTAGTTCTTCTCTAGCCTCTGTTCTTCTAGACCGAGAGTTTAGACTCGACTTCTTAAGAATATTTTTGTGGCGCATTGAGATTAGGCTTGATGAAAAAAGGCTTTAGACTTAGCTTCCCTTTAACAAATACAGTAATTTTGTTTACATGCTCACAACAGTTATATTTGAGAGCTAGCAGCGAGCTTGCCTCTTTATCATGAGATAAGAAGTTTCGTGGTTTTCTTTCTCTTATTTCTTATTGACATGACAAAGCTAGGCTGTAGATGAACGGTATTATAAGCTTAAACAAAATATAGATATAGTTTCAGAAAACGACCTTTTATTATAATCCGTGTGGCCTGAAAGCGAGTGATACTTTCCTGCTGACCAAGGTGTCCACCTTAAGAAAAAGATTGAAACCTAGTGAAAATAATTTAAGGGACCTCTATAACGTAATTTCTGTCTCACCCAGTGAGATGCATCAAAATATTTGTCCCAATGTAAAGAAAATCGAAAGGCAGAAGCGCCCCTTGGAGTTTTCTACTATAAAAAAGGTAAAGTATAATTTTAAAAGCTAGAAATCCCACTAGGCGCTGTTTGATCATTTTACCCGCCAGAGCCACTCTGAATGAACCCAGATCTGGCGGAAAACCCCTCCGTTGGCAATTCTATTCAGTGTTGCCAGCTATACGATCTGGATGATATAATTTCACCACCTATACAATACAATTTTAGGATATTTTCTAAAAGTAATATCCTGTGGCCATGCTATAAAGTAACAAATTTTACTTTAATTACTAATTTTGCTAATGAAAATCGGTGGGTTCATCAATATTATGTCAGAAAGTAGTATCCTAACGATCAAGATACAATCAATCTTAGGTCCATATACTATCTCTAGAGATTATAGGGCTGGCAACATTGATTCTGTTTTACTCATTGATAGACTGTTCCTTAAATTGTACCTAATTGATCATTTACATTATTAGAATCGATTATTTGATTAAGGTCGACCATTTTTCTGGCATCAACTATCAAATTATGTTACTTTTTAATCTTTTTACAACATAGAAAAAATAAGTTAAACAAAGATAATCTATAAAATTATAAAAAAAACAATATCACTTCTATCATCCAAAAATAATAATAAAACAACTGACATTTCCGTACATTTCTCACTTAAGTTGTATTCATTTAGTAAAATGTCACTTGTTTTTTAAGAGTTAAACAGTTTTAACCTCTCATAAATATCGCGGGAAATAAACAATATTTTTTAAAATACTAACATATCTCGAAACATTATTATTTATCAGATATTTTCAGGGGACTGGTTAGTGACATGATATTGTTTTAATAATTTCTGTAATAACTTTAATACACTTTTTTTATTTTACAGGTTGTCAACAAAGATGAATTTATGTTTACCACTAGCTCATTGATATGGAAGATCTGCAGGAATTTCTTTTCGTAGACTGCGACTCGAGTATCAAGATAGAACCTCAGGTGGATTTGTTGGGGGGGTTCAAATTACCATTATCTTGTACTAATATAAGCGGGGATGGTGTGAAAAAACCAGAACGTTACTTAAAATACACTTTTTTTTAATAAATGTCAATAAATAGTTAATATTATAATTACAGTCACAATAATAAAATCAATTGGAACTAAATTTATAGTTATTGATTTTTTAATGATAAATCGGCCCAGCCTAGTTGAAAACCAAACTACTTTTAAAGCTATGGGGTTTGTTTTGGTGGTTTTTTTNCCTAACATAATTATAGGAAAAACTTTACAACCAAACTTCAGACCAGTAATTTAACACTTAACTGAATGTATGAATGTTATAATAAATGTTTTTAACCCAAAAAAAATATTTAAACTACCATTTCACCTGCTTCTGTAGCCAAATGATCTAAGGTTCTACTCTCTCAATAGACTAAACTGCCGAAGACAGCGAGATCGAAGTTTGGTCTCGGCGGGTGTACTGAGGGTTATTTTCCTTAAGTGATTTTCCGCTCTCCCACCACACAAATTTGGGTACACTTCCTCTAAAATTCAACCTTTCTAATCCCTAACACATCAGTGTGATTAGTACATAGACATATAACCTGTAAACTAAAAAAAATATTCTATCATTCTGTTATAGGCCTATTCCTATTTATTCTTAAGTTCACAATTTTTATTCGAGATTTGAGATTCTAAGGTAAAACGATTTAATTTCGAGATTCATATTTGTAAACCAATGGATCCTCTATGATCACAGTAGTGTTTGTTTGTACCGGGCGTTGATAATAGCTCATGTACATATAACCTGATAATATTTTACAGGTCAAACCAGAAGAAACGAGCATCGATAACATCTTGGAACCAGAATATATATTTCCAGACTCATTTCCACAAATAGCACCACACATTAAAACAAGGACCAAGGTACCTCAAATAAACAACATGAAATCTCATCCTTCTTGATGTGTGCACTCACGTTAGCAATCACGTATGCAAAGGGGGCAGTGGCGGATTTAAAATTTCCGCGTCCCTAAGCACAATTATAATATGTGCACGTCTCCTCCCCTCCCACACCGCCTGGATATTGTTTTGTCAAGGACTTTAGGAAGTTTCGGAGGAAAGAGGTGTTGGAGGGGGAGGGGGGTGTCAGAAGTTAGTATTCGAGAAATTATTTCTACGAAAGATAATCAGTCATGTAGGTACATGCCCTACAGTAGCTTGAGTTATCATTATGAAGAAGGGCACACTGACCTCAGTTACAAAGCGTTTGAAAAGTACAGTTATTTAAAAAGAAATGTTGTTCTGACTTTAACTTGAACTATTTCGATAATATTAGTCAATCATTTTTAAACGTAATTATTAAAAACAAAATATTATAACTAAAATAATGTCACACAAAATTTGCCGCCCCTAGGCTCATGCCTAGTGGGCCTACACTGTAAATCTGCTTCTGCAAGGAAGGGGGGGTGTTTTTAGGCTCTAATATGGGAACAACCCCTTACAGTTGTACAACATTGTGCTGGCTATTAAATATTCAAACTATATCTTAGTCAACAACAAAAAAAAAGGTAAATTAATTTGATGAAAGTTTACAATCATTTGCTCGGTGATAGGATGTAGCCATTCCTAGTGCATTTAGCCAGAAATCGAACCGCATCTTCAGAGTCCAAGCCAATAAAATTAGTGCTAAGCTAATGTATCAGGGGGGAATGTGAAATGCTTAAGAAACCAAAACACACAAACAGGATGAAAAGTAAATTTGTAAAGATTGATAGGACACTTAGATAGGAACATGTAAAAGGAATAACATTAAGGACAAACACAGGAAAAAACATTAGATGCGAATATATAATATAGCTCTTTAAGGAAAACTTCTTTTCACTTTTTGAGGTACTTACCTAGGTGATGGTATAGTATAAGTGTTTGGTAAAAAAAACTGTTAAACATGAAAATACATTTTTAAAGACATTCTTTCACTGCAAGAAGGCAACTTCTTCAGTTTCAGAGTATAAACGGTTGTTCTTGGTCAGACTGCAAGGTCGACTGTCAACAGCCGATTCTATTTTCTGGTTGGGGTTGTACTATATGGGTAGCAGCACTTTGACTAGCTAGATAAATAAAAATAAAAAACAATCTAGTTTTTTTATAATGTATATAATAAACACATTTTATTTTAGAAATACACATTCCTAACACCAGTATTTAGAATATTGATTACTTTTGCACACACATTTTGTACAGTTTGGACAGACGGGTGGGGTGAATGCATCCCTGATAATAGTTGGATACATGTGAACCATCGCAAAGAATGAAGTATCGTAAGAGGCAAAGATGGCAGTATATAAAAGTGTGTTGACGTAAACATAGTTCTATGGATGTGAAGCGTGGGTTTGTTAGGATAAACACAAGATCAAGGTGAATGCGGTTGGAATGAAGTATCTAAGAAATGAACGTGGAAATACTCGTATGGACAGAATCAGTAATGAATGGGTGCTGAAGGAGTGTGGTTTGAAAGGGAATCTAATGGGTCAGTGTGAAAGAAGCGTGTTACGTTGGTTTGGACATGTTGAGAGGATGAGTGTGGATCTAGTTATGAAGCAAATATATGAAGGTAGTGTGTGTGTGTGTGTGGATCAAAAGGAAGGGGTATGGCACGTAAGAAGTGGTTAAATGTTGTAGATGAACATTTGAAAAAGAGAAACATTAAGACTTTAAAGAATAAAAGAGCATGTATGACTCGGTGTTTGGATATTGTTGAAGTGAAGGGAGTATTTAACATGATAGGGAAGTGTGGAGGAAGTCAGTGAGGATGGATTAAGTAGGAGTCGTTTTTTAGCTATATTCACAGTTTCTTGCCTATCCCGTAAGAGAACAGCATGATTAGGTATGTAGGTATATATGTATGTATGTTAACACACACCTAAGGAACTGCACTTGTAGTCATGTGTTCTAAGACGTCAACTTGCAATAGACTCAATTGATAGGGAGTTTGAGTTAACAATCTTGGTTGAGTGCTCCATAGGTTGGTTTTCCTATCCCTTCTCCACACTAATGCAGGTGCATTTCCACTAAACTTCCCCCCAAAATCCCCACCCCTTGGTATAAACTCGGTGTTTAACATACTAATTCAAAGAAGTTAGGGTCCAACCATGCTCCTAAAAACAAATCAATATCTACCACAGAATCAGTTTTGTTACCTAGTGTCATATTTTTTTAACCAATTTAAAAATCATGGAATGATCAGGCTTCATGGTGGTTTGGTTTTTCTTTTCTAGAAAGAAACACATAAATATGTGACCGCCTCCAATCCAAATAAATCTGATAAACATATTAATAAAGGATTAGAAGACAAAAAGGATATAATTGTATTGGATACAATTAGACGCATCACAAGACCCAAATCACATGTGGATAATGAAGTCGTCTGTTTAGATGATGAAGATGACCCTGTAAACACATTAAAGCTCAAACAGTACAAACAGAAAGATGGTGTCCCCTTTGCTAGTGTTTTATTCCCGATCAACTCGGTAGTAAACGAGTGTGAGATTCCCTTGGATAAACAAACGTCCAGAGAATGTTGGCCGCTAGCGGTCGACAACCCCTACCCATGCTGCGACTGCACCAGGTTGTTCCTCTCTCGGGGCGACGCAGCCCTGAGGCAGTTGCGTCACCTCAAATGCAAAAAGTGTTTCAAGAACAGATTGTCCCTGAAACTGAGGTCGCTGCTCCACAGTGGTCCACTGCAGTGCAAGGAGTGTGGCTGGTGTTCCGTTGACACCTACAACCTGACAAGACACCTGCTGGTACACAAGAGATCAACGCAGTATGTGTGCCCCAGGCGAGAGAACCTCCAGGTCCATATGTTCAATACTCACGGCCCGACAGAGTCTGACATAAACATTTTGGAAACATGAACGGTTAACAAAAGAATTTTTTTTTTTATAAATTGAAAAATTGTTTGAACAAGAGGCAAGGACAAAAACTTTTTTTTTTTTAAATGACTTATAGAGTAGACAATATAAACATATAACCTTTTGTTAAAGATATAATTAATTGCTCTTACGCCTTAACTTAGATGATAGCGCTTCTGCCTATTTAACTAAGTGTAGTGGGTTTTATTCACAATTTGACCAAATACAAAATATCATTGGTGGAATTTTCATATTCCAAAGTGATGTATTAACAGATGTATATTGTAGGTGCTGTGTTTGTTCTAGAATTAAGTTTTTGAGCTGTGTGCTGATATACTTTGTCAGTTTAAAAGTGCATCTTAACCCATTCCCTGGCCCGGGCATTGAACAAGTCTTTCTTTTCCCGAATGTTCCCTGGCGAGACGCGAATTGACGTTTCATTGCAACAAGTTATTGTAATGCCATCTTTCAATGAATCACTGAACTTTTATCCAGTCTGAATACTTCATATTGAAGCTGATAGATGGGGCTACCAGTTCAATGCTATACTATGACCAGGAATAAAGTAATAAATGAGAAAATAAGTGAGTAGCGAAAATATGTGTTGGATAAAAATATATGAGTAGAAAAATAGCTGCTGGGCCTGTGTGTATCACTGTTCTAAACACGCGCCAGAGAATGGGTTAAATAGTATATCTCAAATTAAAATAATAAACAAATATAAGAACCTTGGACTTCAAACTCTAGTGCCTTTCCTAGTATCTCACAGACAGAATGTAGACTGCTATAAAAATTATTTGAGGTATTTCAACGTGCACTTTCTGAACTGACTGATTCTATCAGCGCACAAGAAATTCTATGAGCAAGAGTGAAAGTGCCCACCAATTTTGCCGAAAAATGTATATTCACATAACTTCCAGGGTTCTTATACACACTATGATCAACATGGGACTGACGGCTTTACTTCTCCTTTGAAGGAAGAAGTTCTTCCACAGATTTTTATCACTCAAGAAAAATCCATCGACCCCAGCTGGGTATGAACTCACGAACATCGGGTCATGAGGCAAGCATTTTAACCCCCAAGACCACCGAGAACGACGACAGTTATAAACTGGCAATGCATTTTACCCAGCTTTTGTTATGACGGAACTTCAGCAGGAAGTGTTAAAGAGGGAAAGTGCGTTGTGATTGCTGTGGATATAAAATATGAAAATATTCAACAACAAAAATTACACTAAGACATTTAACGAAAAAGAAACACAAACGAGTTAAAAAAAAAAAGAAATCTTTTAGAAACTACTTTTTGCCATCAATCTTTCCTGTAACTTTTCCCATTTAAAAAAACTAATGAATGTGATTGTTTTGTTACATTTGACTCGAGTCTAGATAGTTGGATTAATAGTACCTACCTAACACTATTGTCTTGATATCAGCATTGTGATACTAAGAGAAAACACATTTTGTTGAGATGAATCTATTATTTTTCATAGTTTATATAGTATAATGTATATATTTTATAAAAAAAATTATGTGCCCTGTTGTGTTCTTAGTTTAAGCTAATTAAAAACACTGACTGATTTACCTTAAAAATAAGAATTTGCATATGTTTCCTTACCTAATATGCTCCTTGACTGTTTTGACAAGAATATAATCCTACGACACACATAAACCTCTTGCATAACACCACTTTCATCCAACCATGTGTCCTAGTTTGTGTCTTTTCTTAGTGCTGACCTTCTTTAAAACCTTTATCTGTCTTGTCAAAGGTCTGAATTATTTCACTGTTACAGCACAGATCATTTCCCCTCTCACTCTAAATTGTAGCTTCACTTGGACTGTGAATTTTATCTTTGTTGTTACTTTACAGTAAAGTATATTAAAACTTCAAAATTTGAAATGTTTTAGATATAAAAAATAAATACTTTACGTCTAATCCAGGGATGAAGAGGGGAACCTGCAGCCTTTTCCCGTATTTGGTAAATTATGTATCTTCATAATTTTTAATATAATGTTTGGAAGAAGGCACAGGGAAGGTGCATAGATACATATAAAAGGAACGAACACAATATGGCTTTTATAAGGAAAATACGAACACAGTTCACACTTTACATTGCTACCATTGGACAAAGAGGTAATGGCTGCCTCTTGAATAAAATCGATTGGTACCGCCCAATCCCCCGACCTAGGTTTCATTCTATCGGAACTCATCAGGAGTAAGTGTTATGTGCAGCACAACTTCCTGTACCTTCTTCCAAATATAATATAATTAATTAACTCATAAAGCGAAAAGATGCTTTCCTTGCATAGAGCTCCATCATTTACATATTATACATTCTCAAATAGCCTGTATTAAAATGAAAGTAATTAGAATTTTAAAACACAATGTTAAAAAAATATCCGCTTCTATCTTTGGTTTGTTCACTTCCATATTTTGGGAAAATGTACTGTTCATGAAGTGTGCGACCTTATGACGAATCCATGAAGAGACACGCTGTTGCCGTTCTCTGCCATAAGGTTCCCCACCACTGGCCTAATCCTTTTCTGGAGAAAGGGGGAAGGGGTAAGATAAACCCCTCACCCTAATTTTAAAAAAAAGGCTTAGCGACACCATCAATCTACATCATATTAAATAGTTTTGTATTCAAACCTGCAAAGACCAAACTGTTAAATTATAGATGTAGGTTGAGTTACAGCCTAAAGAGGTACAGTAGTTGTAGTTATCAATACAGCCCCCTTAATAATTATTATACACAACCATTTCCTGTTAGGGTTTATATGTTCACTAAACTTTTTTTTTTAAACTTGATAAACAATACCAACACGATGTGACAAATATTCAAAATTAATTAATGGATTTTGAAAAATGTACTTTCATAAAGTGTTTACCAAAGGTTACATGATAAGTATGTCGACTAAAACCCAATTTTTCTAGTGAATTTTCAGCTTTACTGCTCTGTGCACAGTGACTTGTGCAAGCATTCTTTGTTTACATCTCCATGGAAACCATGATTTGTGTATGATTGTATATCTCTTTGGATGGTGCAACAAATAAATAGATAATTGGGAGAGGGGTCATTTTAAAGTTCTTGTCGTTTGAAGGGGAAGATATACCTTTTGCTTAAAATTAAATAGTGAAATCTCAAAATTGATGGAAAGTTGATGGCATTTGACGAGTAAACCTTTAACTAGAAAGCCGAGTGAAGCCTCATTCTACTAACGTTTTCCCAATAAACTGTTGTGGATACATTTTGTTGTGATAATCTGCAGACATCGTTGCAACAATCCACTAATAGTCCTATGCATAGTAACATACTTGACATTTACAAAAGTTTGTGAAATCTCAATACACTAGAAAATATATTTCATTTACCTTGAAAGGTAACCAGCTTACCTTACATTGTTACATTATGGTGTAGCTTATAATATAGGACCATACATAGTACAGTTCATCAAGGTAAGACTGCTATATTTCAGGGAAGTGAAGTGTACCTGGGCTAGACCAGATTTTAGTCTTTATGTGGTACAATTCTAGAGTGTGAATGATTCTATGTTAGCTATGGAGCAAGTCCTAACCGCTAATAACCCTCAATTAATTAATTGCGTGTAAAACACTAATGAAGTACAAATTACACTTGCAGTGACAAACATGTAAGTCCACACAAGTTAAGACATATGTACATTTTATTAAACTGACGCCTACAAAAATTTAGCTTAAGCAAATAGAAAACACCAATAAAACACTTAATTTTCTTGTCTTGCATGGATGGCAAATAATCTCTTTCAATTTCCCTCAGTTGAACCAACTTAGCAAGTGACTGATGTAGCTTCCCTCTTCAACTGGAACAAAGAAACAACAGTGAATGTTAAACTTTTACAAGTTCTTGTCAAATTTTTGGATTTAAAAACAGGTTAAAATTGTTTGATTTTCATTGTGGTAATTAAGTAGTGCAGTGATATGGTGTATATTGTAGCTAACAGGTAGCAGCAATGACATGGTGTAGATTGTAGCTAATAGGTGGCAGCAATGATATGGTGTAGATTGTAGCTAACAGGTAGCAGCAGTGACATGGTGTAGATTGTAGCTAACAGGTAGCAGCAATAACATGGTGTAGATTATAGCTAGCAGGTAGCAGCAGTGGTATAGTGTAGATTGTAGCTAACAGGTGGCAGCAGTGACATGGTGTAGATTGTAGCTAACAGGTAGCAGCAGTGGTATAGTGTAGATTGTAGCTAACAGGTGGCAGCAGTGACATGGTGTAAGATTGTAGCTAACAGGTAGCAGAAGTGACATAGTGTAGATTGTAGCTAGCAGGTAGCAGCAGTGACATGGTGTAGATTGTAGCTAACAGGTGGCAGCAATGACATGGTGTAGATTGTAGCTAACAGGTAGCAGCAGTGGTATAGTGTAGATTGTAGCTAACAGGTGGCAGCAGTGACATGGTGTAGATTGTAGCTAACAGGTAGCAGAAGTGACATAGTGTAGATTGTAGCTAACAGGTGGCAGCAATGACATGGTGTAGATTGTAGCTAACAGGTGGCAGCAATGACATGGTGTAGATTGTAGCTAACAGGTAGCAGCAGTGACATGGTGTAGATTGTAGCTAATAGGTAGGTGATGAAAAATTTCAAATTCCTATTTTATGGATAATATTGGGAATTTAAACTCTAATTCATCTTTTGTGGTATTTTTATGTTATTTTTTTATGAAAGTTGGATATATAATATTTCCCTCAAATATGGTAGCATTGTGTTCATATGGGAAATTATTAGTAATAAATAATAAAAGCACGCTTTAAAATAGATTTGTTTAAATCTTGCCTTCATGAGCGAGGTTTCCTACAGTACCATTTTGTCTATGTATGAAAGTCACGTGATGAATGAAGGAATTATATTATTTTAATATTGTGACTTTTGTCTAGCGCCCATAGTTTAATATTTAGTAGGAAACATTCATAGGGTTCTGTGAAGCTTCAATAATAGCAATATTTATTTGAATTTTATATTATTCGATTCCTTAACTCAAATCAAAACAAACTAGAAAAAAAAATCAATGAGGTTTTAGGCCGTTGCAAATCCCATAATGTGTCTAAAATATGTTAATAAATTTTAATAATTCTTGTGGAGTAAAGTAGACCTTGTTGATCAGAAAATTAGCCACATTTTTTTCCTAAAAACAGCCCTTATAAAACTGCGCCCTTGGATAATAAATAATAAATATGTTGACTCTGAGGACCATAAATATTTATTGAAATAGTTTATAATCATCATAAGAGATGGTGCTCTTTACTGATTAACTTTGACAAGGTGTACTATTGTTGCATGAACGTGTTGAAGAACTTATATTTATGAATGATAACTCAAGAGGACTAGGGTCCAAAACTAATCTAATGTTTTTTTATAATGTGTAACTCTTTTTAATTAACACCACAATTTTAGCATATTCAATTCTTATATGACTCGATAATTATTTGAAATTCGTGAATAATATTTGCTTCGATTTTTAGGTCAGTAAACCTTTACTCCTATGCACCCTGAGGGGCTATTTTTTTCAAGTTGATAATTTATCTGCATCCAAATCTCTCACCACAGCCACTGGTGCTTCCTGTGATAGAAGTGTTAGTCCCTGGGAACCACTGCCTGTGGAAGTCCCCGCGAGGCCCCACAGTGATGTTATACTCGGTGCAAGCCTCCAGACCAGACAGCGTCACGGACTTCACTCCGGTACCGCCATGGTTTGAGCAGGTCTGTTCCGACACGACGCTGTAACACGCTGTGTACGTCGCTACACAAGGGTTGTCTTCAGATACCACATATGTGAAGCGCAAGGAGTTGTCCCCTGCCCGGGTGATGGTCAAGTTGTGCACCGCACTAACTGGAACAATACAATCGCCAGATAGCTTCCAAAGAATTGTGACACATGCTTAAAACACCACAAAAAACTATTGAAAGATTTTCTGTTTTTAATTAAACTCTTAACGTTTAATTTAATTTTCAAAATGGTGTATTCAAGATTTCCAATTTCAAATCAAAGCCAAATATTAGCTTAATTTCTTGAATGCGTATAACCCAAACGGGTAGTAAGACGCGGTGCTAATAATAATAATAATAATAATAATTTCTTGAATGGATTTTGATTCAAATAGCATGCTTCCAAAAATGTTCGATTAGAATTTGAATCAAACATTTTATAATGAATTGTTATTTTATAAGAGATTAGGTTAGTCCTATGTTATATAATTTTTAGTCAAGTTAGATAAAAATATTAATGTCATTAGAACTGTGTCCAAACCATGAACCATTAAAGTAAAACTACTGGCTACATAACAAACAAAAACTGTTATTATAGAATTGTTTATTGTATTTTAATAACATATTAAGTTTAATTTCTATTTAATGTTAAATTATTCAAAAGTTTG
Organism: Timema genevievae; assembly: GCA_902155825.1. Taxonomy (NCBI): domain Eukaryota; kingdom Metazoa; phylum Arthropoda; class Insecta; order Phasmatodea; family Timematidae; genus Timema; species Timema genevievae. Next base: position 555,081 of record CABFWO010000071.1, read on the forward strand.
ACTTTTAGATGTAGATCGAATCTGAAATCTATGTTATACTAAATCAAATTGAAACAGAATCTTTTCAAATTTGGATTTTGAAATTTCAAAATTTCACAAAGGCTTAAAAATGTTTATTTATATTCTCTTGAAATAGTAGGTTTCTTTGAATATTGAACGATGTTTGTATAAGATAAATAATGAAGAATAGATTGAAATAATCAGCAAATGCGGACTATGGCCATTTAATGGTATGCATTTACGTATACAGTCCAACACCTTAGCTAAGTCGGTAGTGTGTCTATCTACTGAGTTAAGGGTTCTGGGTTCGATACACAGCATAGCCGAAAAATTTGTCATTGGTGAAATGTGGATTTACCCTTTCACAGTGATGAATTAACGGCCAAGGACTGGATGTTGTGTCTTTCCTAGTCCTAAGTTAGATTATTAAGGCATATGAAGCTACGACAGGTCTAGCCAGCCAGTAGTGGAAAATATATGGCTTGAATAAAATACTAACCACAGGCTGGAAACAGTAATGGATGTAAAGTAAATATATATAAAATAGACTCCGTACTATCCGATGTTAATGGGACTGAGGAGGGATTGGATGATATGGAACACTTTAAAATGCATTACATTAACTCTGAACATACTAAGCTTTCACAAGTTTAAAAGATATAAATAATCTGCAGCCGTAACGCTCTGTGGCAGGCAACTGACTTAAATCAAGCGGTGGACATTAATATTTACGGTGCCACAGTATGTGTAAAAGCCGAGCTACCTTGTACTTAACTACATCACCCATACCAGACAAATGAACCAGTTTAATGAAGATCATTTCATAGACAAATCTCACGAAACATAAAATGTGTTAAAAACACGGATAATACGGACTTTACGGTAGTTAAAAATGACCTAGACACAAGAATCAAACTCAGGACCTTTTGCGTGTCACCTCAATTATCTACTAATGTGCCATCGAGGATTCACCCTCGAATCCTTAAGGATATTCAAGATTCGAGGATTCATGAAAGTTTCAGATTCGAGACTCAAATTCTTAAAAAAAAGTTTCAAGTAAAATTTATTTTAGAGCTCTAGTACTACTTACTTCTTATTGGTGGCTCAGAACCTATTATAGGTATAGGATGAACTTAACCACCAGACCCCAGACCAGTAATTTAACACTTGACTGAATGTATGACTGTTATATTATTATGAATAGATTATAAGAGATAATGTTAATATTTAGTTATTATTTGTGTTTTCTATCATTCTAAAATATTTATATTTCTTCTTATGTTCATAATTTGTCCCGAGATTCGAAGGTAAATTGGAGATTCAGTTTGGAAATTCAGATTCGTAAAATAGTGGATTCCACCCAACTATATATAAAATAATACGATTCATCCTATTTTTTTTCCCCAGGAATTTGTATAGTTCCTGTCAATCAATATTTAAAAAAAAATTGATTCTTTGTTAAAGGTGTATTTCTACAACTTTGTTAAAAAAGCAAAATAGGCCGTCATCATTTGTTAATTGATGATAAAGTCCACTGGCAGCGAGTTTGACGAGCCTTCTCTATTCTATACTGCCACAACAACTCTTGTGTGAGGGGCTCCTTGTAGTACTCACCGTTGTTGCCCGTGTAGAAGGGAAATGTCCCCCCGACACCCAAAGTAGCCTCCGTCCCTGTCATAGAGATTATGAACACATTATATTGGGTACACATGTCCAACCCGGTGATGGTGTACCCCGAGAGGCTCGTGGAAACGTTGTCCGCCCCAGCATTGCTCTGGTCATCCAACTGGTACCACTGCACTTTGTAGTACAACACACAGTGAGAGTTACGGGACGAAACGTTCCAAGACAAGTCCACCGACGTCGCCGTGTTGTTGGTCATAGAGAGTGAGGTGGCCGAGTCGGCACCTGGCGCACAGACAACCGTGATCATCACAACATCTGGACAAGACACGTCTTCAGCCCTATCCTGATATTACAGTTCTTTAGTTTCATTTTTTTTTGTCATCGCGTCTTGTTACTCGTTTGTGTTGTACATATGTGTTTTAAATATGCTAATGTGTTAGGGATGAAGAAGGTTGAATTCAGAATAAGTGTGGCCACATTTGTTTGGAGGAATAGTGGGAAAACATTTGGGGGAAAAAACCCTTCAGTACACTCGACCAGGTTGCAAACCCTGTTATTTTAGTCATCGGCAGTCCAGTCTATTGCGAGACGCCTTAGTCCATGCGGCCATCGAAGCGGTTTTGTTTTAGTTAGTAATTTTAGCACTAGTGTTATAAAAAGTTTAAAATTCAAGGGGCAGGAATGAGGAAGATTGTTTAATTAAAAGGGGGAGCTCACATTGTTAAATCGCAAGTGTAAAACTGCCCTTAGTTTACCTGGCTTGGATTCGAACCCTGAGCTCCACAAATAAGCAACATTTTATTTAGGAATATGCAGCGACCTTAACATTAAACTTAAGTGAACAGGGTTATGATAATGAATTGTGCCAGTGTAATAATGGCTATCAATGACAAAACTATTTACACATGAGGACAGAAGGATCGTGACTTCTAGGAAACTGCATCTGCAGTTTCATGAAGAGAGGAATGACTAACCCTGTTTAGTGCCACGCGTATTCTGGATTCGTGTGCGAAGAATGCCACGGCTATTTAATAATTTTCTGCAAGGGTGTACAAGAAAGATGGTCAAATTGTTATTTAAGAAGCAATTTCTCAGAATGTTTTATCAGCATGTACTTTTCTGTAATAATAACAAATAAATATTTTCTTATTCAAAAGTAAAGCTAATTCATACATGTTAAATAAATTGCTATAAGCATTTCAATATTATTATAATATAGTGAACTTAGTTTTTAATGAGAAAATAATGTTCAGAGTACCTATATATGAAAACAACTAAAGACTAGAGGAATTTTTATTTGACATTTTACATTAGAAATGTTTGTACTTAGCGCCTAATTTCAGTTGGAAATACAGCTAGTATCTATGTTGCCAACCTTGTAGAAAACAATAAAGGGAAATGTTCTTGTTTTAGTGATCATTACACCCCTACCCTATCTATCAGGTAACACCAAAACTAGCTAAAATCTGATAAGTCGACCTCATTGGCTCTAGCACTTTTAAGGGTAGAGGATGGAACCAATCAGATTTGATTTGTTATGATAAAAGGGTTAACCATCCTGTACCTTTTAGTGCACCCTGAATTCCCCAAGTACCTCCCCAGTATCAATGAAGCCAACCCCTGCTTGTCGGAAGAGTACGCCAACAACACATGGCTCACCTGATAAAAAGGTGACGTAAGCAGACTCGGAAGTGGCGTTGTCAAAGCTGACGGCGTACAGCTGTGCTGTGTAGTTGGTGCAAGACTCGACGGGGTAATTCCAGCTCACCCAGTAGTCTCTGTTTGGGGACCTCGCGCATGTCTGGTCCTCCTCGCCACCGTCCGTCTCCCAGTAGCACCCCACGAAGTAGTCAACGCAGAGGGTCGAGTCCTCGGGGAAGTCAAAGAATAGGAAGAACACTTGTCCTGTTAGGGAAACCTTCAAGTTGCGGACAGAACCAAACTCTGGAATGGCGACAAATCAGGAGCGGGAATCAGTGTGGGATTTAGTTCTACATTTTGATTGATAAAAAACACAAATCCAGAGTAAGTGGAGGCTTCAAGACACATCCTCCATTCCTCACCGTCCAGCCCTGTCCTGATGAGGGTAGTGTTTCTGATAGACTGACCGTCATCTTGTCCGGTGGTCCTCACCACCACACGGTTGTACATACAGGGCTTCAGATTGGTGATGGTGTAACCCGTAGTTTCCAATGTCAGATTGACAGTCGTGTATTGACACATGTCAATGTAATCGTACTCTACCGCGCACCACGACACCTCAATCTGATCTGCACACTCAGTGTCACCCTTCGGGACATCCCACGTTAGCCGTGCAGAGCGTGGGGTCACATCGCTGAATGCCAAGCTAGACACGCCGGGGGGCCCTGTAACACGCATGACCATTGCAGGTTTGTACATTTCAAGTTAAAATCCCAGTAGGTGTATTGTCCCTGTATCAGTTGATGGGGCCCACATACCGGTGTGGAAGCTGACGGTAGATCCCGCCGAGTAGGTGATATTTCCCTCAGTGGCGGCCACATTGACGGTGTAGTTGGTGCACTGGCCCAGTGTGTCCTTGGGGCTGAGCCACATTGAGTAAGGACTATAGGAGCACACCTCGTCTTCTGGACCCGACTGGAAACATACTCTGTATCCTGTGACACAGGCACTCGCCTCAGGGGGGTTCCAGTCGAGGGTGAACTGGTCCGAGTCTACGTAGCCCACCTTCAGGTCCTGCACAGGTAACAGATCTGGAACAGAACCACTTTCATCTCAACATGTGAACACCAGATAGATTTCAAAACAAATATGGTGTTTATTACGGGGTAATTTGGAAGGTTGAGAGAGAGAACCTTAATGGTCAAGAAACAGAACCTTGTTAGTCAAGGAGTGGAACCTTGTTCAGTCAAAGAACAGAACTTTGGTTCCCAATGAATGGAATCTTTTTAAGTCAAGAAATGAAACCATTTTAGTCAAGAAATAGAACCTTGCTTGTTAAGGAATAGAACCTTGTTTATCAAAGAATAGAACCTTGTTTGTCAAGAAATAGAACCTTATTTGTCAAGGAATATAACCTTGATTTTCAATAAATAGAACCATGTTTGTCAATTAATGAAACCTTGTTAAATCAATTAATAGAACCTTGTTGTAAATAAATAAAACCTTGTTTGTCAATGAAGGGAACCCTGTAAGTCAAGGAATATAACCATGTTAAGTCGATAGGTAGAACCTTGTTTGTCAATTAATAGAACCTGTTGTCAATTAATATAACCTGGTTGTCAATAAATATAACCTTGTTTGTTAATGAATGGAACCTTGTTTGTCAAGGAATATAACCTTGTTGTCAAGGAATAGAACCATGTTAGTCAAGGAATAGAACCTTGTTGGTGTCATACAGCCAGTTACTGAGTGAAACCTTGCTCTAGTTTTAAGATACTAAACTTACTCAAACATATTTTAAAACTAGAGCAAAGTGATTTGTTTATTTGTACCCCCAACTGTTTTAGAACCCCTGATCCAGTCAAGATGTGGTGAGGATGGTGTTTTATGACTATTGTGGCAACAATATTCACCATCGATGGTTTATGATAAGAGTATTCACTGCCCTTGGTTGAGGTTACAATGAAAGCACTCACCCTTGGTAGTGGCTGTGAGCGTGAGCGTGACGCTGTCGACCGCTCGAACCTCGCCAGAGCCAACAGTGGCAAGTGTGATGAGGTTGACCTCACAGGGCCTCAATGTCTCAAGAAGGAGCTGGGAGTCATCCAGGGACAGGTTGTAGAGGGAGGGCTGGTCCTGGCAGTCAGACAACCATGAGTACTCAACGGTACACACCGACACAGAGTAGTGGTCTGCGCAGGACGAGGGGGAGGGGTCCCAAGTCAACAGGACACTCGTCGAACTCTGGTTGGACACCTGAAGGTTTCCTACCGCCTCCGGGGCTGAGACATGTCAAGAGAAAAAACACACTCTCGTCAAATTAAACTGCCCATTTTACCTTTATTTAGGACTCCTCCCCAAAAATTATTTATGTTGGTCAGAAAACGCACATATTAGACTTAATGATCCAAATCAACTTAATTCATTTCAAGTCATGAAATTTATGTGACCCGCTTTGATGGTCACATGGTCTAAGGCACTATTCTCGCAATAGATTAGACTGCCGATGACGGGAAAATTTGGGTATGAATTCCAATCGGGTATGCTGAGGAAGTTTTTTCTGAAATGATTTTCCACTTTCTCTCTTCAAGCAAATACAGGTACAATTTCAATAAAATTGAACCTTCATCATCCCTAGCACATTAGTGTAGTTAGTACATATGTGTATAGCTCAAACAGGTAGTAAGACATGGTGGAAAGAACCCAACAAGATCAAATAGCCCTGACCTGTGCGGAAAGTGACGGAGGAGTCTGGTGAATGGGTGCCGTTAACGTCCACCGCAGCGACGACAGTGGAGACCACGGTGCAAGGCTCCAGAGTCGCGTTGCTCGTCCACGAGGTCCGAGTGGTGATCTCGCACACCTCCTGACCGGACACGACATAGCAGACGTTGTAGCCGTTGAGACAGCTCGAGTTGGCAGAGGGGTCCCACTCCAGAGAGAACTGGGCAGAGCTTATCTCAGTGGCCACCAGGTTCGACACCAGACCTGGGACTTGGAGAAACAAGTGACAGTCATCATTCACCTTATAGATAGAGTAAAGAGTATCAAGAGACTTTCTAAAATTTCAAAGAGCCAAAGAGCACTGAGAAGTCCAACATTCCGGGTTGATCCACTTTGTAAATTTTGGTTTAAATTAGGAAGAGCTGCCAGCACACTTTCCTGAGTAATACTGGATTTTTTTTTCATTGCATCTCGCTGTTCAGGTTACATGTGTATGTACTGATAACACTACTGTGTTAGGCGAAGATAAAAGTTGAGTTTTAGAGGAAGTCTACTGACATTTGCGTGGAAAGAGAAAGTGGAAAACCATTTAGGAAAAAACCACCCTAGGTACACCCAAGTGAGATTCGAACCCTGATATACCCGTCATCGGCAATCCAGTATATCAAGAGAGTGACGCATTATACCATTCGACCACCGAAAAGAGTGATATTGATGTAGAAATTTTTTTTAAATATAAAAACACTAAAATAAAATACATAAATATATGTTTAAAAAACTAGCTTTTACTACCACAAATAGCTTATTCAGGTTAAGAGAGTAAACTTATGTTCTTGGTTGGACTGCGAGGTTGACTGTCCACAACTGATTTTGTTTTCTCGAGAGGGTTTCACTTTGTAGATGGAAGCACTTGGTAAACAGATCGATAGAAAAACTAAGCTGTTGTGTTATATAATTGTACATATTATTTTTCTCTATTTGAGGTATTTAAAGTGCACTTTAAGCACCGACTGATTATATCTGCACATGAGAATTTCTATGAGCGAGAGCGAAAGGGCCTACCAATTTTTCCGGGAAATGTATTTTCACATACCTTCCAGGATTATTTTATGTGTCACAATCGATATGGGACTGATGGCTTTAATTCCCCTTATAAAGAAGTTATGATGTAGATTTTTATCGCTCAAGAAAAATCCGTAAACCACGGCTGGGTTTGAACCCACAAACATCGGCTCCTGAGGTGAGCACTTTACCTTGAGACCACCGAGGTTGACATTGTGACATACAAATGGATAAAAATGTTTAATGAGTGTGCTAATTAATGTTGTAAGAGCAACCAAGTCGCCGGTGGCTGTAGTATCATTAATAGTTCATACTAGCTGATGATTTCTATACGCCCATCACAGACTATGCCTTAAACTAGGAAGGAAGAATGACCTTGAGAACAGGACAAACCTGGATATCTCAGTGGTAGCATATTAGCACGCTAAGCCAAAGGTTCTGGGTTTGATTCCTGTGTTCAAGTGTAATTTTTTTTTTTCAATTAGTAAATGAAACATCCCAACGATTATGGGTGTGAAAAGCTTCAAAGTGTGTGAAGACAAAGTTCAAATATTCTTTGTTTCAACTTCAATACCATAAATAACCTTCGCATCTTGGAAACAATTCAAAGGAAGAAGAAAACATTGATATGTTGGGAATAGATTTGAAATATCTCAATAAAGATGACTTAGTTTGACCTTATGATCACTTTTAAAACATCCACTTTACATTAATTTTACACCTACTAGTGATTAAATGGCATATATAATGTGAATATATATACTTTCAAATATGTCAGCATAAAATAAAATAGTGGGCTTTGTTTTCCACTCTGAACCTTTCTCTTTATCTCAATGCCCTAAAGAGGTACCTAATTTAAAAATAGTGACAACAGTAAAAACCGTAAGTTTGACTTTACATGTTTCAAGATTTACTTAGACTTCAATTCATATTTAAAATGTGAACTTCACACATCCTTACTAATGATACTAGACCCATGTAACACTAATACTACCAGGGCTAGGAGATATATTCCTGTTTCCAAAACCAGTGGCATACACCAAAACTAACTGTGAATGTGGTTGAACCCCGTTTAGACAAGACGCACACAAGAAGTAACCATAAATTTACACCTTTCAATTATTATCTATTTGTGCGTCTCTGAGCTATGAGTCATCCTGTATATCAGAACTAACCTGCAGGACACAGAGCTGCGTTCTGAGCTGTTGCCAACCCACACATCCCTTGTAGTAGACACAGCACTGCCAACCTGAAAGAAGCTCTGATGATTGTTATCAACCCAACAAAGACTTAAACATCTACTTACATTTGTGTGTATAGAGTTCTTCATAATGGTTGTGGGTTCAAATCCATGGTCAGGATGTCAGTTGGATGCAGTGTATCAGAGTGTGTTATCAGTAGGTGTCAGGTGCAAGTATATTCAATATAGAATACACTTTAGATAAAAACAAATTTATATATTTTTTTAGTACTGCGTTTTACTAGCCGTTCAGGCTATAAGCTTAGGTACTGATTATGTATTATTATTATTAGTAGTAGTAGTAGTAGTAGTAGTAGTAGTAGTAGTAGTAGTAGTAGTAGTAGTAGTAGTAGTAGTAGTAGTAGTAGTAGTAGTAGTAGTAGTAGTAGTAGTAGTAGTAGTAGTAGTAGTAGTAGTAGTAGTAGTAGTAGTAGTAGTAGTAGTAGTAGTAGTAGTAGTAGTAGTAGTAGTAGTAGTAGTAGTAGTAGTAGTAGTAGTAGTAGTAGTAGTAGTAGTAGTAGTAGTAGTAGTAGTAGTAGTAGTAGTAGTAGTAGTAGTAGTAGTAGTAGTAGTAGTAGTAGTAGTAGTAGTAGTAGTAGTAGTAGTAGTAGTAGTAGTAGTAGTAGTAGTAGTAGTAGTAGTAGTAGTAGTAGTAGTAGTAGTAGTAGTAGTAGTAGTAGTAGTAGTAGTAGTAGTAGTAGTAGTAGTAGTAGTAGTAGTAGTAGTAGTAGTAGTAGTAGTAGTAGTAGTAGTAGTAGTAGTAGTAGTAGTAGTAGTAGTAGTAGTAGTAGTAGTAGTAGTAGTAGTAGTAGTAGTAGTNCAAAAAAAAACTCAGTACATTCAATCAGAATTGAAGCATGATCTCCTCATCATCTGCAGTCTAGTCTATTGTGAGAGTGACACCTTAGACCATGCGGCCACTGAAATGGGTTGTGCTAACAAATTTTGGCTTGTTCCTTAATTGATATTTACTATCCAAATATCCCAATTCAAGAAATGCTACTCACTTTATTCCAAAATTTTGTATTTTTAGTAATTTCAATTTGTTGATATATGGGCAAGAGTTGGGGTACAGAGAGCACATGAGATAGTAGAGGAAGCTAGGGGGAGATGGTATGGTCATGTGATGAGAATGGAAAATAAATGGAGATAAAGTTTGCATGGAAAATACAGGAAGAACGACCAAGAAAAAGGAGGAGTGGATCCAATGTTTCAGATTTGATGTAGTGTGATAATATTACAGAAACCGTATCCCATTATATTTATGTGCATTTATAGTGGTTTTTTAAAAAAAATTAGTTTCAAACTACATTTTTATTAAAATAAATATTAAAACAAAGTATCGCTTTCTAAACAGGCCCTTAACAGGTTTTAGACAGTTACAACTCATTCATTATTACAATCTCGAGTTACCAAGTCCCCAATGTGTCACCAATTTCAAGGTCAACTTATCTTACCCTCGAGATTGCGATGCAGGGGATTGGATTGTAACATAATAACTATAGAATATTTGATAAGGTTTATCTGTCATATCTTGTAGAGATGGGCAAGTAAGTATTCAGGTTAAATGCACCATGTTACCATGCAACTGATAAAACCAGACTTAAAACAATATTTTGAAAACATTTTCTATCTCAACTGAATAGTAAAAGAAATACACTTGTTATCTATCTGATTAAAGGGGAGAGTGAAACACTCAGTGTTGCGCTCAAGGGCAGGGGGAGGGGGGAATTTGCCCCCTTCCCTTTCCCTTCAAATCTCCCATCTTCCTGAACTTTGGAAATAGTTTTAATAAAAGCTTTATTTTTTTTAGCATCATGTATTATTACCTGATTAGCTTATATGCATTATGTACTAACTACCCTAATGAGATAGGAATGAGGAGGGTTAAATTTTAGAGGAAGTGTACCTGCATTTGTGTAGAGTTAGAGTGGAAAACCATTTTGGAAAAACTACCCTAAGTACACCCGAGCGAGATTCAAACTCTGATCCCCCTGTCAAGAGCAGTTAGCACTAGAGTGATGCCTTAGACCATGCGGTCACCTTTGACTCGGGAGGGCTTTATGTTGCCGATAGTACAATGACAACTGTACAAATGAGCGTATCATGATGGATCATTCATATGTAGCCGACGATTCCCACACGTCCATCACAGATTCTGCCTTATTAGTATGCACGAGACGATTCCTGGATAGCTCAGTGGTTAGAGCATTGGCGTACTAAGCCAAAACTCCTGGGTTTGATGCACATATCCAGGTGTCATTTTTCAATTTAAATAATATAAGTTTGCTTATTACATCCTGGGTATACCGGCATAAGAGAGATCAACGCCACTCCTGGATTGTCCGCTGCCAACAACACAAGAATAATACATTTAGATCTTCACAGGCAGTCATAGCAAGGATCTTAATAAGTTGGAGGTGGTTTAACATCATCGCAACGATCGTGGGACAAAGTCAGGTACAGTTGAATCGATGGGGGAGGGGGAACAATGTCGTCTCCCCTCCCCCTTTCCCTCCTCCATAAGATTTGGCATGCGAGGAGGCAAAGATATGTAAAACGTAAGAGAAGAAGGAAGGAAAGTTAAAAATAGAGAGAGAGAGAGCGAAGAAACTCTCATTATAAGTTTAGTATGGATGTTATCAATTAATCCTGATTGTCTAATGGTTGTCCACTGATCCAAGAGTCCCGTGTCAGATTCCCTGGCATGGTCGAAATATTTATCTTTGGTGAAATGTGGGTTTTTCCCCCTTTCACAGTGATGAATTAACGGCCAGGGTACTGGATGTTGTGTCTGTTCTATATTTAAGTTAGTTTATGATATGTTCAGAATGTTCACGTTAGATACCTCAGATAAATAATTATTCCTGACAATCCCTCCCAGCGTCATAAAATAGTTCCAACAGTACAAGGACAACAGGACAAGGCCTTGTACATCACAATTCCTAGAGAGTTATGAAAACATGTAGATAATCCATTTTCTATATTCTTCTCTTTTGTTTGATAAATTCCACGAAGGAGATGTTATGTGGACTAGTGTAACTAATATCCTGTGTTATAGCAAAGAAAATAATGTCCCGTGTCCGAGTCAAATGCTAGAAAACATTCCCCCCACTTCCCTTATATTTTCCACTGGAACGTCTTTTGGGACTTATCAAAAACTGTTACGTTGTTCAATTTCTTTGTTAAGTTGGCAATGTGTGTGTCTGTCTGCTGGACTAAGGTGCACGGGCTCAATTCTCAGAATGGCTGGTAAAACCGAGGCTTCCTCTTTCAAAGTGATCAATTAATGGCCTTGGGACAGGATGCTGTGTCTGTCGTAAGTTTAATTTAGTTTGTAATCTGTGAGCTGATATAATCAGTCATTTCGAAGAGTGCACAGTAAATACACCAAATTAATTATAATCACTAAAAGTTTTTCACTGCGCCTTATTGCTCGTTCGGGTTGCATGCATATTAACTAATTAGGCTAGTGTGTTAAAGATAGGTCAGTTTTAATTCAGAGGAAGTGAACCCTCATTTGCATTGAAGGAGAGTGAAAAACCATTTAATGAAACCCAACTTCGGTACAATCAGCTGGGATTTGAATCCTAATCTCCCAGTCGTCAGCAGTCTAGTATACTGAGAGAGTGACACCTTAGACCATTCGACCATCGAAGTGTGTTTATAACTAGTTGTAGCTATTTTGACCCCCATTACTGATCTATAAATGTCTAATTATTATTATTATTATTATTACTACCAGACAGTAAGCCTATTCAAACCTTCAAAATTTTGAAACCAAATCTTTATTATGATTCGGATTCAATTCAAAATTTTGAATCTTAATATTGGAAAATTCAGGTATGATTCAAAATTTTGGATCCAAATAAATGTTAGATTTGATTGTGATGTGTTTGGCTCAAAATTCTAATCTATTCATAGTTACTTAACAAATGAATATAATCAAACCGGAAATCAGTCACGTGGTTTAGTCAAGAAAAAAATAACTTGAGTCCAGTCATAAAGGAATAACACAGTCAATATCTTGTATTATGATTAAAACTGTGGTGTGATCTTTATTTAATTTTTGACTTTTTGAGATAAGTACTATTACTCTTTTAATAAACCTAAAATGTGTATAAAATGTTAATCAGCATTTTTTGAAATATTTTATTATTGGACTGTATTTGGAAACTTTGCATAGTAAAATATTCTAGATTCGATTTGAAACATTATCATAGTAAGCTTAAAACAAATTATTCCATTCAGATTTGAACATATTTTAAAATAAAATATTTGATACAATTTTTTTTAACATTGGATTCGATTCGATAAAATAAATTTAGCATAAGATATAATTCAGATTCGACCCAAATTTTTTTTTTTTTAGGCATGAGATTTGAGTTGCGTAAGTTTGCCGTCTTC
>CABFWO010000071.1:567914-578999 GCA_902155825.1 Timema genevievae
TTCAGATTTGATTTGAAATTGAAAATGCTGGATTCACACAGGCCTACCTGACAGCCAAACACCTGATCGCCGACATCTTAAAACGCTGCTTGTCCAAGACTAAATTATTGGGTACAAATAATCATTTGCTCTACTCACACAATTGAACATGTTAAAAAAAATCATGATAAATAGTAATATGATTTTATTTTATTACAATTATATCATTTACTATCTTGCTGATAAGATTTCAAGGCCCTTCATTTTGAACAAATTAAGATAAGTTCAACCAAATTTGTTTCAGGGAATAAATTAATTACCTGGAGACCCTCAGGGTTGCTAACTATTGCATACATGCATGCATACCTAATCACGCCGTTCCCTCACAGGGTAGGCAAGAAACTGTGCATATAGCTCAACAAACAACAACTCCGTACTTAATCCATCCTCACTAACTTTCTCCACACCTCCCTATCCTTGCATACTCCCTTCGCTTCAACAACATCCATGCATCGAGTCATACATGCTTCAACAACATCCATATGCCGAGCCATACATGTGCTTTTCTTCTTAAAACTCTTAATGTTTCTCTTTTTCACACATTCGTTTACCACATTTAACCATGTCTTACATGGCCTACCCCTTCCTTTTGATCTATACACACTCTACCTTCATATATTTGCTTTGTCACTCAATCCACACTCATCCTCTCAACGTGCCCAAACCACCCTACACCATACATACAGGATGATATAAGGTTGATTAGGAAATACATCTTCCGTCGCTTCACAGCCCTTGTTTAAGGGATAATAAGACAGGTATGAACCAGCTTTCTTAATTCTTCACTTCACTTCTTCGTCCATCCAAATACCTGCTACTTTAAGCCTTCATTTTAATGTCCAAAATTAACAAATATTCCAGTATTTTTACTAGATTTTACAAAATTACTAGTGTTTCCAAGGTTTTTTCCAAGACACAATACATTTCCTGTTTTTTCCCGGCTCTCCCAGTTTTTCACGGGCATTGCAACCCTGATTGGTATAGCCAGATTTTTTGTAAAGCTGCTTATCAATCCTTATAATAATATTTAATGAGATTTTAGTCATATTTTTTATATTTATCATTTAATGGCTGAGAAGTAGGGACACCCAAAATATTTTTAAAGTTTATTGTAGCATTTTTGAATGTATTATACATATGCAGAACAAAACAAAATTGAATCTTTAGGATAAAATTATTACTCGGGCTTTTATACATGAATAATGCTCAATTATGTGTATTTTGATGTGAATAAACAATATACAAACTATATACATTTTTACTTAGCAGCAGATGACATTAATCTGACATCTTAGCTTAGTTGGTAGCGTGTATGCCTACTGAGCTAAGGCTCCTGGGTTCGATTCCCGGCATGCCCAAAAATGTATAATTGATAAAAATATGGGTTTACCCTTTCACATTGATAAACTAACAGCTGTGGACTGGATGTTGTGCCTGTCCTAATCTTGAATTATATTATAGGGCATGAAACTATGACAGGCCTAGTCAGCCGGTAGTGGAAAATATGTGTCTTGAATAAAAAAAACTGACCCAGGCCGTAGGCTGGAAAGTCATGAATGTAAAAAAAATTTATCACGTCGAAGGGTCCCCCTACCTCCCTGCGCCAAACCATTACTATTAATGTAAAATTTTTAGTTTTTACCAGGGCTGTGGATTCTGGGTCGGAAGCAGTTTTGGGTAGAGTCGGCATTGGAATCGGTAAAAATGTACCGACTCCGATCCTGGATTCAAAATAAAAACTTATAAAATTATAACAATATATTATGGTAAATATATAATTATAATTTTATACTTTTTTATTATTTAGAAACAATATTTGTAATTTTATACTTTTTTATTATTTAGAACTAATATTTGTAATTTCTATTGACAAATGTATTTAAATATAAATTCACAATGTCAATGAAGATTCTCACAAAGTCTGTATCTGTATTGGAGCATTTTGCTGTCATAAATTTGTTATTACAACTATACTTTTAGACATTTATGGAATTTGAGTCAGACAGTAAAAAATAGAGGAGTCTGAGTTGAAGGCTTGGCGTCTCGACTACACAGTCCTGGTTTTTACTTACAAGCAACATAAATTTTAATATAGATTGGTCTAATCCTATATTTCTCAAATATGAATCTTAAATTTTCCTTCAAATATTTAAAAATGTACAATTTTAGTTAAAGTGAAAACATTTAAAATTTCATTTAGTAAGAGTTGTTAAGACTTGGTCCCAATGACAAACGCTATTTTGTTATTCTTCCAACTACACAAGTCTGTATAATGCCTTATGCCAAAACTATTGTTCTTTAAGGAAAACCTCTTTTCACTTTATGAGGTACATTTTGTTATATAGAGAAGAAGGTGCAGGAAAAGGAGATTGAAATTTTAAAGCTGGTACATTTTTACCGACTCCAACGCCACCCAAATCTACTTCCGACTTCAAAGCCCTGATTAAAAGAATGATTCCAGGTGCTAAATAAATTAGTACAGGGTCATTCCATGCTAAATCAACAAATTTTAATAAAAAATTTTGCCACACCATTTTTGATTTTGATGAAATTAGGTAGGAAATTTGCACCAATCTTTTAGACTTCAAAACAATTTTTGTTATATTTTTAAAAAAATTACTCCTTGAGATATAGGCTATTTTTTACATCACGAACAGGCAAAAAGTGTCATTTTAGGGTTATTTTCGAAAATCTGCATTAAGTTTATTTGAACTAGCAGGGATGACAGCTAGGGCTCATTTGAAAGCTTAAAGAATGAACTTTTTTTTTAGTTTTGACGAAATTAGATTTGAGTTAAAGCTAAGCTTAGTTTTTTAGGCCTAAATTTTCATTTTTTAAATGGATTTATTCGGAATTTGGGCTTGAAAAATATAATGAAGGATTTATAGTAACATGTCAATATTTTTTCCTGTTACACTTATGTATGAGTAGTATATGCAGAAAAAAAATTGAATTGTTACTGATAATCCTTCAACCTAAAAAAATTGCTAGAATTTGGAAAATGTTCAAAAAATTGCTTTTTCAGAGCCCAACAAAGTCATGTGGGACATGTGTTAAAAATTTGAAATTGCCAGGATAGAAAGTCCCTATAGAGAACTTTAAAACAAAAAATAGTACATCTTGTTACTTAAAGGGGTTCAGGTGCCACAATCCTTTGAAGTAACAATAAAACAACGCTCAATCACTATTGAAAACTGGGCTAAGCAGCCATAGACATATTTTTGCTGAAAATTACAGTAGGCCTATAATTTTTTGGCAAAATTCAAATTTGACAGAATTACTGAATTACAAAAACATAATTCAATCTAAAAACAAAGCTTACCTTAGTGTTTTAAGTTTATCGCGTTGCCGTCTTTTTTTCATTAAGAAGAGTCGACAGGTGCTCATTCATCTGTGGTGTGATATTATGACCTCTTCTAGTAGCTGCCAAGAACAACTCACAGGGTGTGAGAATACACAGAATATTATTTTTTTGGACCCATGTGTTGTAGTCACTAGTTGATTTTTTGAAAGACGTGCCAAGACCATGAGGATGGAAAAAGTGTATTCGATATTCTTCTTCAGTATCATGAACTTTTATTTCAAGAACCTCGCCCAACCACCAATCCTCATTATACACACAACAGATGTAATCCCTAAGCTTTAGCAGTAGGTCAGTCTGTTGTTGAACCTGAACTTCCTTATTGACTGTAACAATTCTGAATTCTTCCGACAGGGATGTAATGCGGACGTGAAGAACACTTTGGCTAACGGGAATAAAACTATGATATGATCTAGTCTGTGGTACGGAAATGACAAGTTGGTACCTTGTTTGAAGTTGCAGTCCAACCTCTTCAATGTCTTGTCTTGAACTAAAGAAAAACTCTATTTTTTTATATTGTCCACGCAATATTTGTACATATCTAATGGTGTGATGATGTGACTTTTTACTGTCCTCTGAAGACTTGTCTTTCTTACAATCCTTTTAACTGTCCCACCAATTCCATCACATGGTCCCTTGCCAAAAACAACAGTTTCTTAACTCTCCATTTTCTTTGAAGTACAACACAAAGGGGTGTAACGTTGCCTGGTTACTCGACCAATGGTAGGATTGTACCTCGTCTTGTACTACGAAAGAAAAATTTTCAGAAAAGTCTCCCATTAGTATGCATTCTTCCTCTTGCAGATTTGTCTTCTTTGTGTTGAGGAATTCTGCTTGTTTCTTCACAATAAAATGATGGACCTTAAGTTGCTCAAACCTTTCCACTAGCCTATCCAAGTAATCATCAAATGGAAGAACACAAGTAGATAGCTCACAGCGGTCTGTTGAAACCCACTGTTTGAATTTAAGTTTTGTTTCAACTTTTTCAAAATCTTCCCACCCTTATTCCAGTACTGCGTGCAGCCCATAACTTCCTGGACAATAATTACACTTTGACAACATGCACAACACATTATCAATATTGCAGACCATATAGGTAAGGAGATGTTTGTAGTCCATTCCTACTTTTATGGCTCCAAGCATCAATTTTACATTCTGGTGTATGATACACACACAAACGGATTGCGTGCCTGATGCACCAGTTAACACGCAGAATTTGGGTCTCAGTTCTGCAAACTTGGAAAACCCTATTTTTATGTTTGGGTACTTTTATTTTTAAACATGTGTAAAGTTTCTTAAGATTACATAAAATTAATCGTTTTTGAATGTTAACCTTCGTTCCATCAGGTACTCTAACAGACACACAATCCTTTTTTCCTAGTCTACTTGTGTTGAGCACCTGTACAAATATTAAGTTTACTTTACCCACCCATGCTAGCTTCATATGTTGAGTTCATTATTGGAGCAAGGCTAGGTACAGGAGGAAAGAGGAAATGTACCCGCCTTTGTGTGGAGAAAAATTGGGAACACAGCTGAGATTTAAACCTCAAACTTTCCTAAATGCAATTGTTTGAATACCCGCCAGTGCAGCTCTTAATTTTATGTTTTAATACATATTGTGTGCTGCACAACAATAAATTAGAAATTAACTCGTTTTTAATTCCATCACTAAGAAAACACAATAATTAGTTTTTACGAAACGAGCGTTTGTGAATTAGGAATGGGCGATTGTAATCGACTAGTCGATTATTTTGTTATAACTAATCGACTATCTATCGATTCAGATGCTCGCAATGCATCGAGTGAATCGATCGTCTTTTCCACGATTATTAAATAATTGAATCGAATAATCCGTTTAGACTTTAGAAAATCAATTTTTTGTAAATATTTTGTTTTTAAAATAACTTTAAACAATATATTGATTGTGTGGTAAAATAAACTAAGTAAGTGGGCGCGTGAGCTTGATTAAACTAAAATATGCCAGAGAGCACGAAGAATGCCATAGGTCTTTCCTTGCACATCTTCTTACGTTCTCTTAACTCACTAACTGAACACCTTCTTATATCATTAAAAATAACTCCGCATTATTTCTCCTTCCTTTTTTAATCTCATTTACTCTTTACGCTCCTTTACTACTTTGTTGGCAAGATCACTAAACTAAATTAATTTACTTCTATTCTGCAACAGTAGCTATTTTTATGTTTTTATGTTGGGAGAATGTTGTTAGCAGACGAGACGACGCGTTTTCGATTTGTTTTCAATTTACACCTGCTCTTCTTCTCTTCGTGTCAAAACAAAACAAAAGGAAAGCTTACAGCAAACATAATTTAGTTATAGAAAACACTTTAACCCTTATATAGAATCTAAATTATCTCTGTATAAATTGGAGGACCTATAGACAAGACTGCTTAAGCATATTTTATGTAGAAATTCAGGTATTGGAAGGCTAAGAAGGTTTAGAACTTTTCGAGAGTTCTCACCTCAACCATGTCATATGGTTCCAATTAATAAACAAAATTGTGTTTTAATGCTTTACTGTGTGTCCCATCCTTATCATGCCTGTGTCTCACCCCACAATCGTCTTACGTCAAGAATTAAATACATTTATAACCACAATGAATTTTGTTATGTGTCTTAAACTTGATATGTAGAAGAAAACATAATTTGTATAAAACGTGCTCATGAACGTTTGGGATACCTTGTATGTAGTAATTACGCTAATGTGGAAAACAATTTAGGGAAAACCACCCTCCTTACACCCCACCAGGATTCGAACCTTGATTTCCCTGTCAGGGCAGTCCAGTCATTTGCGAGAGTGCTTAGACTAGCATTTCCCAAACATTTTAGATCACGGAACACTTTATCTTTGTTAATATTTACTAAAATGTAACATAGGCCTAGTCATTAAATAAAAAAATTGCAATATTAATACTCAAAATACATTTTGTTTTAGCTAACACAAAATCAATCTTTAAAACATAAATAAAGCTTGATTTTAATGGGTTTGATATTTCTGCTTATTTTCATTTCATAATGGTAGGCTATAGTGTTTGGAATAGTGTCAGAAAGTTGAATCCTAACGGCAGGTGCAGCATCATGTGTCTTTATTTGTTTTTTTGTCGCAGCATAACATGAACATCCATTTGTCACATAAATAAGTTGTAACTAAAGGTAGGAACACTCAAACCGCACACCTTGCCACATTTGGCTACCTTCTCTTCTTTTATACTTCCCCCAAAAATATTCAATATAAGATCCTTAAATTTTTGTTTTAAATCAGTTAGAAACTCAGTCACTTAGTCTTTTATAATCATTACTTATTCTGTGGCATAAGGAACTCGAAAGTGCATTACCACACTCACAAAATAACCCCACCTATCCCAATCTTGAGCTAATTATATCCAGTCTCTCATACTACACCCTGTCTCTTTCAAGTCCATTCTAATGTTATCCTCCCATCGGGTTTGCCATTCAATATCTTGAACACGGTTCTAGGTACTACCATTTGCGCTGCATGACATCTCGACCATAACCTGCAAGAATTTATTACTTTAACAATGTCTGGTGATGAGTACAGGGTATGCAGCTCATAATTATGTAGCCTCTTGCACTCCCCACTATCTTCATCCGTTTTTAAACCAAATATCTTCCTAAGCACCCTCTTTTCAAACACTCTAAATTTATTTTAGTCATTTAAGGTAAGAGGCCAACCTAAATAAACATCATCATTAGCAACTTAGGAAAATATTCCGATAAATAATACTGCAAGCCCTGTACATGTTGTAAGATGGTACTGGAAACTTCTTAATTGACTGCAGATACAAGACCTCTAAACTCCCTCTTACTAACCTCTAACATATTAATATAATTAGTACAACCCAAACAGGTAGTGAGATGTGGTATTAAAAACAAAAACAAAAAAAAACCCACTTAATATGAGATATGTTGGAAACCAGATGAAAGGTTGATAAAAAAAATTATTATATTAATAGTATTTGAAACTACACATCTAATATGTTAGATTTAAATTTAATAATAATTATCTTTGAGGTGTGAGGTTTCTTGATTATTTCACAGAACACCTAATTACATCTCACGGAACATAGTCAGGGAAACGCTGCCTTAGACCATTCAAATACCAAAGTGGGTCCTCACCAGAAATTGAGCTATGAACACATTTAAATACTGTATAGGTCTCCCATTGTTTCTTTTAAGGAAGGGGCTGGGGAACTCGATAAAAGCAGAAGCGAAAACCAACCAAGTCTTGGTGGAGATGGAAGATGAGGTCACATTGTGAGAGATGTCCAAGGACATCGCTTGTGACGGGACTGTAGGACCGAATGAGTGAGTGAGTTGGATCAGAATATGAATGTTAGTTATTTTTTTCACATAGGTGGTGTATTTTATAAACTTGTGGCAATGAACTTAGAGTTCCTAATGCCATAGAGTAAGTAACACAGATTATACACTTGATGTAAGGGTTAGGGGTTAAAAGGGTATATTTAGGGGAAATGAAACTGTATTAGTACCACCATCAGTGGTTTCGCGTCCTAAAGCGTCACACACTCATTAGACTGGATTGCTGATGACAGGTAAGTTTGAGGTGTAGGCTACTGGAGGGGGTAATTTGTCACAGTGGTTGTCCCATCCCCTCTCCATTCTAATGCAGTTGCATTTCCTCTAAACTTTTTTTCTCATAAATTACGCTTGTGTTAAGCAGGAAGCCGAACCAAAATATTTATTGGTTCTGGTTCTCCAAAAAATATTTTAAGGTTCCAGTTTAGGTTAGAGAGAAATAAAAGTTCCTGTTCTTTTCTTAATTGTGTTCCACTTCTTTTAAATCTCCATTTGAATGTCATACCACCATTATAAATGTATAAATATAAACATATATTTAAAAAAATAATTAGGTAGGCCCTACAACAAATTAAAGATTATTAATATAAAAAATACTAAGGGATATATCATAATTCCTAAGCTAAATAAATGCAAAGTGTATTTATTATTTACAATCGGGCAATTTCTCATTTCTCAGTGCTGGCCCTTCTTAGACATGTTGGTTGTAGCTCAAAGCTAAATACATCTTTGTAAGCTTTTAACTTGAAGAGTAAAATGAGAAAACCCAACACTATATGACTATATATATATATTCTATTTAGCACCACATCATACTACCCGTTCGGGTTATATGCTGAAGTACTAATTACGCTAATGGATTAAGAGTTGGGAAGGTTGAATTTAGAGGAAGTGGAGGGAGAGTGGAAAACCATTTAGGGGAAACCACTCCCCAGTTAACCCGACCGAGATTCGAACCTCAATCTCCTCGACCTCGGCAGTCTAGCTCAACACGACTAGCAAACTACACCACCGAGGTGGGTTGTTATATGACAATAATCATTGCTAATTAGTGCTTAGTGCTAGGTGCTCATTGACACTTTTATAATCCCCTTTGATATTAAATACACCCTAAATTGACAAAAAAAAATCCTGCGAAAAGCTAAAATAAAGTATTAGTTTCCAAAATAAAATTAATTTAAATAAAGAAGGCCATAAAATGCAGTCATAAAAAATAATTATATAAATTTAGAACCTTAAAGAACTGATAAAAACTTTATAAACATAAATATATATTGATTCCAATTCTAGTTCTGGTTTTCAAGCAATTCATTTTTAGGAAATTAATTAAATTCACTTTAACTACATGCCTTTTTTAGTAAGAGTCCAAATAATTAATAGACTGTCTACCTTTTGAGGGTTCCACTGAGGATTCAAACCAGCGTCCATCTTCATAAAGTCTCAAGAAATTGGTTGGACAGATCTGTAATCTATTATACCAATATTCGTGAATATGTGGTTGGCATCACAAGTAATTTCCTGGCGGGTTTCAGGGATGGGACTCTGGACATTGGTCACCCCCTTGCCGGTAACATCTCAAGGCCCAGTCACAAAGCTCCGGTGTGTGAGCATTGTGGCCGCTGCTGCCTCACCAGGGCGGAGTTGAGGAAACATTTGGTCACCCATTCAACCTTGCGACCTTGGCGTTGTGAGCACTGTGCCAAGTCATTTAAAAGGAAGGATAACTTGAGGCATCATGTGAGGACCCATGAACGCTTAAAGACCTGGCGCTGCGAATACTGTGGCAAGTCTTTCAACAGCAAAGCTGTCAGAGAAGAACACATATTGACGCACAATGTGACGGCTCTGTGGTCCTGTCAGACCTGTGGTAAAACCTTTGCGAGGAAATCTAACATGAGAGAACACCAGTTGACCCACAATAGATGTTGGGTCTGTAAACGGTGCGACCGCGCTTTCGAGAGGAAGCACGATCTCAAACGTCACAAGGTGGCGCACAAAGTCGCCGAAACATTCGAGTGTCATTATTGTCATGAACTGTTTGATAAAAAGGGGCATAAGATGGAACATTTGGCGTCACATGCTGGCATGAAGACGGCGTTTAGATGTGAGCAATGTGGTGAGTCGTTCAGCTGCAGAAGTAAACTGGATATCCACTTGGCTCATCACGACTCTACCAAACTTTTCAGCTGCTCTGTCTGTGGTAGGTCCTTCAAGACAAAGTGGAGTGCTAAGGACCATATGTTAACACACAACAGTTGGAATCCTTGGGAGTGTCCTCATTGCGATAAGTCCTTTAAGAGGAAATATAATTTAAACAGACATTGTACAACTCACACTGAATCAGTCAAATAGAAATATCATGTTTCATATGCTTGGCCTTATTAGATGCTAACAATATGTTGTTTTCAATCAACATTAATATAAATATACCTAATCATCATCATCTACTGTTTATATGTGTATAACCTTAGCAGATAATAAAAATATGGCGCTAAAAAAATCAACTGATTACAGCCTGTGGCTGGGTTTGTATAATAAAGTACTTACATCTTCCATTATTCTTCTCTCACTCGCATACTTGCTTTAATCTACTACTTCCATATCTTTATTGGTCTCCCTTTCGGTCATTTCCTAAATACTACATCGCCATCATTCTCCTTGGGATCCTTTTCTTTTTTATCCTCAATACATGTCCATACCGTCTCACCCTTGCTTCCTTTACTATCTCATGTACTCCAACATCCTCATTACATGGCCATAATATCTCAGTCTTGCTTCCTCGACTATCTCATTTACTCTAACATCCTCATTACATGAGCATACCATCTCACCCTTGCTTCCTCTAATATCTCATATACTCCTGTTTCTCGTCATGACAGCTAACATGCTCTCCATGGCCACCACATACTTTCCTCGTCTCTCCCACATCCAACATCCAGATTTCGGCTGCATTTGTAACTATGAGTACAATGTATACCCTATATCATTTCTTTTTTCTTATCACCTAATAACAAATAACAATATTCCTGTACTTCTTGAGGATGATATTTTTTGGTGGTGTAGGAGTGTGTTAGGGTTTTGTACCTTATTCCCTACCATTTTATTATTATATCATCTTCATCATCATCATCATCATCATCATCATCATCATCATCATCATCATCATCATCATCATCATCATCATCATATTATTATTATTATTATTATTATTATTATTATTATTATTATTATTATTATTATTATAAGGCTAAGGCTTCATTTGGGGACGCCACCCTTACAAAATCTATATCTGCTCCCGCTCTCCCAGAGTGGCCGATGAAGCCGCCTCA
>CABFWO010000072.1:0-23273 GCA_902155825.1 Timema genevievae
ACATATCACAGGTAGGTTTACAGTTTTATCAAACTCCACTTATCTTGGTCATATAGAGACAGTGTGAGAACATATCACAGGTAGGTTTACAGTTTTATCAAACTCCGCTTACCCTGGTCATATAAAGACCTTGTAGTGGATAACATATACCAAATAAAATTTTAGCAAGCATTACTTAATCTCGTTAACTGGGGACGGTGCAGGGGAGAACCGATTACATAAACAGTTTAAACCAGGTCTGCTTACAATGGTAACATTCTACGACATGTCACTGAGGATCTTTGTGACCTGGTGCTCTAGACCGTATTTAATGGTTATCCAAATAACGTCGGCCTCTAATTTATAGCCCTTTTATGTCGCTGCGGTATCACAGCCCCAAGGCGACAATAGGAAACCAACAGTTTTATTACATCACTAAGCTGACGTGTGGATAATAAATGTTCGTTCAATTGTAAGCGCCACCCTTAGAAAGTCAATCCGAATTTTAGAAACGACCGTATTCAAATTCCGATAGACTATTACCGTTGGACAAATAATATAAATAATTATTTTTATCGTGCTCATTATTTTACCTTTAGATTATATATTTTATTTCTTATAAAATTTGTTTACGATTAATAATATTGGGTGACATGGCGGTCTAGGGGGTAAGGTGTCGGAGTTCTGTGCTGGGGATCCAGGGTTCAATCCTCGGTCCCGACACAGATTTATCTTATTGCCAAACCCTTCCTTCCCCTCTGTCAATACGTGTATTAATCACAACTTGGAAATGTGTGGAATTCCAAGCCTCCACCGTGGCTCGGATCCCACGTTAAACTGTAGTTCTTCAATTTCGTCTCACAATTAGCCTACCATTACACATTTGCGTGAGTATAACCCGAACAGGTAGTAAGACGCGATGCTAATAATGACTAATAAATATTAATAGATAAGATATTAGATAGACTTAATGGTGTAGTAAAGGCCTAGTGGGGCCAAGGCTTTTTATTTTAAGAGACCTAGATTCACTAGCTAACTTTAAGCTGCAAATGTGTGTATTAATAAATGAGATTTTTATTAGATTTTTTAAACGTGAAGATACATCCATTAAGAAAACACTAGTGAAATATTTTATTTATTATAATCATCTTAATGTTTTTCAAAGTGCAGTCTGCATAAGAATGACTGAAAATTGAAAAGTGTATTCGTGTAAATCGGCTATATCGCCAGAACTGAGTTCAACATGTATTTAGGCCACCAGAATAATTATTTTAAAATTTAAACATACAATCCGAACGGTTGCACGCAGCGGGAGAAAAAAAAAAAGAAAATTTGAATGAAACACAGAATACATTCACAAAGTAATTGAAGGGTTTATCCTTCTCGTAGCCATCCTACATGGAGGTGTTCACGTTTTCAAGGCCATACAACCCTGTGGTGATATAAAAACCGAGTTAATGATCCTCCATCCACCCACCTTTTTTTACAATCGCGGTTTATCTTACTCTCAATCCTTACACTATAAAATTACGTCCACTTGGCATTCATCACTCTCATTCTAAAGGTTTATGAACATCATAAAGTAATTTTTTTAATGTAGTTGATTGAGCAGGCAGGACCTCACATGTTAATTCTAGTCACTAGGTCATCCCAGAATAGAACGCATAATTAGTTGTATTAGGGGTCATCCATAAGCCACGTAACACTGTTTTTAGGATGGAAAGGGGAGGATCTAATATCTATATGGTGTTACGTAGCACAGATCTTATACTTAAAGTTACAATGTTGTAAAGATCATTAAAATTTAAAATTGATTCTGATAATGTAGTGTTAAATTTGATTCTCATTTTTAGTGTCACAAAAGCTTCCCTATGAAATAATGACATTCATTCTTGATGTAAAAAGTTATGTAGCACAGTTTGGAGGGGGGAGAGGGGTAAGGCTAAATGTTTACTTGGTGTTACATGGTGGGGGAGGGGGGAGTCGAAGTAAGCGTCAAAAGGTGAGCAAAAAGCGTAAAGTAGTTTATAGATGACCACTTAGTGTTTGTTTCAATTAGTGGAGGGTTAACAAACTAAATTGCTTATAAGGGGCAAATAGCTGACGTAAAAAAAAAACAGGTCTGGTGTAATAAAAACTCAATTGGCATATATAATCAAAGTGTGTTTAGTGTCTCCTACTTATAGTGAAAGCATATTAAGTTAACACTCATCTGATTTCCGACTTATTCAAACCTGTATTGGTGGTCACGTTGACAAAAAGTCAAGCTTGTTTTGCCTGGTTTGCTTTTGATAGGGATATACGGGTTCAAATCAAATGAGTGCATTAAGGGTATCTATTCCCCCATGAATTCAGGTACTAATCCCCAAAATACGATATCTTTGAACTTTAGCCCATATTAAGTATGCTAATGAGGTAGGGATGAGGAAGATTGATTTTTTTTAATGTATCCGCCTTTGAGTGGAGTCAAACCACTATGAAATATCAGCTTAAGTAAGCCCTGCCGGGATTCAATCCCCAAACATCCCTTTTTCTGGCAAACCAAACCAAATGTGCAGGACAATTAGACCGTGTGCCCACCGTTTCGGGGGATATCGTAATTAAAAGCTATAAGCCCGACGGGTAGTTAGACGCTGCGTAAAAATATATCTTAAAACACTGTGTGGGCCAAACAAATAAAGTTTGTCGGTCGCGAGTTCGTGACCCCTGATTTAATAGAGTGTAGGATTATAAAAAGTTAAAAGTGTCACGCAAAATTTACCTTGTCAAATAATCAGTAATTCACTTAGGAATATTAGACACTAGATATGTCCTCGAATAGCTGGAGTAGTTTAGCAACTTTTCACTATTAATGGCTTGCTACACCATTTACGTAATGTTATATTTAAAATATACCGGTGGCCCCATAGACAAAGACGTCAATCTTGTCAAGACAGGTTTTATGACAGGAGGTCGGACTTTGAATGCCGGCCAGATGCAACGAACTATTTTATCTTAAATGGTTTCTCGCACTCTCCATCCGCCAAATTCAGCTACATTTCTTAATAATATTTTACTCATCCATATCCCAACTAGTAAAATGTTGCTGATATGTCGCAAGGATAGTAATACGTAGTTCAATTAGAGAAGATTTGAGGTTATTAATATAACATAATTTTAGACCTTTATTTTTTACTTACATTTATTTCCAATTGCAAAACTGTATTCTGTCTTCCTTCTCCGGTGTTTGAATAGTCCGTACGGTTATACTTGTGTAACACTTGCTGGTCGGAGTTCAAATCCCGGCTTGGTGAACCGGGTGGTGTCCATTTGTATCTGATCATCATTGGGGCCTATACTCATCCTGCCTCTTCGATAATAAGTTGGGGTGGAAACAATTAGACGGTCTATGCTGAGGAAAGTGATGGACAACCTGCTGAGATTTGCCTGACGTCCGGTGGAGCTCACCTGAGTGACTTTATCTTCAAAAATTGATAAAGTGTAGTATGTAGTGTGCTTTTATTTAGCTAGTAAATATTTACTTTTCAATTAAAATGTTAGTTTTCAAGTTACTAATCGTCTAATTGTTTCGCCCCCACCCTGTTCAATGCATTTCATACGAAAATTATTTCTTTGACCTTAAAACTTTGATTAAATATAAAGCTCAAACTCCTTAATTTACACTTCCTCCTTCCATTATTATTAAATACTATAATAGATCCTCAAATATTTAAACAGATATACAACATTTAAAAAATATTATTTGCATTTAGAATAAATTTTTACTTTCCCTCGACACCTCGGTAGTTTACTAAAGGAAAAAAAGAGAAAAAATCGATTTTCTCTAAATTTTCCCTAACGATTTTTATTAAATTTTATATCTAGACACTGTTTATCACTATACACAAGATTGCAGTTCTCATTTTCTCATGAAAATGAATTTGAGGGTACTTTCCATAGGGAAAATTTTCCAATTTCCATTATTTCTCCTCAACTATTTGAGATACAAAATGACTTATCATTGTAAAATTGTAGTACCATTAAATATGAATTATTTTAGTGGAAGTTTATGTAAATTTTCAGAGGAAAACTATAAAAATTTTGAAGCTGGATGGATCCATTTTGATCATTTTTCCCCAATTAATACTTTCAAAATTGTAGAGATTATTGTTTTATTACTTAAACCTTTTATGAATTATGATGTTAGCCATAAAATTACATTTTTCTAAGACATGTGAGCACTTATTTTTACTAAAACACTTGAACAAAGTTCGTTCTTGAGTCACAGCTCTAGCGACATATGGTATGTACTGTAAAAATTTATTCGACCAAGAAATCGCCAGGCGACATGCATTTTCTTAAAGCCAATGGCCTTCTTAACACATCCCAAAAAAACAGAATGCGTCCCTTATATTTTGCAAACCAAACCCCTCCAAGCTCCTGGTCTAATTACTGTATCTCGGAATTCAGGAAATAATAATAACGTGTGGTATAGTAAATTCCCCGCAAAAAGCAAGCAAGGAACGTACTTTTAACGTAACATTTATTAGACCGACAGTGAGCCTGCTCCAACCATTCTATTATTTCACCCGTCCATGCGGTCTAATTGGACTTATTTCACAAGGCACACCGCTGCGCTGTGCCAGCAACTACAACGTTATACTCGAGTGCCTTGTTATTGCTTTCCTGTTTTATCCATACTCGCACGTTCATATTTATCGCACTCTTGGTAGAATGGGGGGTGGGGGGGGGGCGTAGTCTACTCGGGTCAATTGGGTGGAAAATGGGTGGAGGATGTCTCTACCGAGTAGTTTCCATTTCCTTAAAACACTTTCAATTTTTAAATTAAAACATATTTTATAACGTACAATTTATTTAATATCTATTAATTTATTTTTATACACCCAATCCTACCGGTACTACTCATCCTGGCTAACTCATGGTACCCATCCCGGTGGTAGAATGGTCTAAGTCATCACCCGTGAAATAGACTGAAATGTCGATGACGGGAAAATTGGGGTTTGATTCCAGATTGGGTGTACTGATGGTTATTTACCACACTCCCTTCGCGCAAATGCAGGTACATTTCCATTAATTTCAATCCTCCTCATTCCTAACATATTAGCGTAATTTGTACAATGTGTGTGAACCGAACGGAAATACATCAATAATTTTTATTTATGAAGGAATAAGGTAGAATATATAGTAAATGTGCCCACATTTTCGTGGAAGGAAAATGGGAAACCGTTTAGTAGAAAAATACCTAGGTACAGCTGTCCAGGATTAAGTTCCTAAGTTTCTCATCACTGACAAAACAGACTAGACCAGACTGGCGCCTCTGTCTTCATGCCCACCGGTACGGGAATTTTGTTTTATTTTATGTACTCCACAAAATCGCTTTGACCAACACAATAATTATTTTAATATAAAATTGTTATAGTTGTGTTAAGTAGGTGGTTTTAATGACTGAATCCAAGAAGTTAGAAATGATAAACGCAATGTCGAGGAAATGCATCAACATTTGCCTGAATGGAAGATTGAAACATAAAATGTACCCCCCCTTCCCTCTCTCCTACGGTCGTATAGAACAAGCAGGAAACAAAAAAGTAATATCAAATTTTTAATAGGAAGAGCATTTTAGAAAATATAAATCTGTTTTTTAAGCCAAAAAATATGTTACTTCAGTGTTAATGTAGTTTTACAGGTACCCGATTCAGTGGTCACGTGGTCTAAGGCGCTTCTCTCGCAATAGACTAGACTGCCAATGACGGAGAGATCTAGGTTCGAATCTCGGTCGGGTGGTTTTTCAAAATAGTATTCCACTCTCTCCACGCAAATGAGGATACATTTCATCTAAGTATTCTTACTAATCTCTAAAACCATTAGCATAATTAGTATATAAGCGTATAACCCGAAGAGGTAACCTATATATATATATACAGGTATCTATTATATATATATAGATAGATACAGGTATCTATTATATAGATAGATAGATAGATAGATAGATAGATAGATAGATAGATAGATATCTATAATATCTATCAAAAGTGACAGTTGCAGATCACATGATTTGACGTATGAATATATTAAAAGAGGTCTAGTAGCTTTATAACTTTTTGATATTATTATTATTTATTTATTAACATTGTGTCTCACCGCCCATTCTGTTTATACGCATATGTACTAATTACACTAATGTATTAAGTACTATGAAGGTTGAATTTAGAGCAAGTGTATACACATTTGCATGCAGGGAAAGTGGGAAACCATTTAGGAAAAACCACCCTCAATACACCCGACCGTGATTGAACTCCGATCTACCTGTCATTAGCAGTCTAGTATATTGCTATAGTGACGCCCTAGACCAGAACCGCTTCTAGGGGGCAAAAAGGAGGCAATCGCCCTGGGCCTCAAATTTCAGGGGGCCAAATTTCCCCCAAATATTATTAAATTCAATTAAAGTTATTATTCTAAATCTCGCATCAAATAGTGTACAGATAATTAACAGCAATAAGTATTCGCTTAGTGATAGGATTCCATTCCAGATTCCTGAAAACCCTAACGTTATGTAATTTAAGATTTACGTTATTCGAGTAATGTGCTGCAGGACAGTAGAATACGTCACCATTGTACTACCGCTGCCGGTCTACAGAAAACTAACAAAGAGGAATTTACTTCTGTTAACTTAATTGGATTGATTGTTTGCATTTAATAAAGTACAGACATTTTGATGGGTTGATCAATATTCCATAAAACATTAGCAATTATTAAGTAACACAAGTACCAAGCGCGTATCAATATATTATAACGGTTTAGTGCTAAAACTGAAAAACTACCGTGCAAAGGGGGGCCTCACATTTTTTTTACCCTGGGCCTCACATTTTCTTAAAATGGCCCTGCCCTAGACCATAAAACCACCAAAGTGGGTGATACTATTATTCCTATCTCATTCTTACTACGGATTTAGTCCATGAAATTGATACCCTCAAATCGGTTTTATATAATCCCGCAATGCTGAAATCTTTAAAGAACAAGGTCAAGTCCAGGATCGAATTTAATGGAGGGTGACAGGGGCTAGCACCCCAGGGCCTCCGAAAATACTTGCAATAAAAAAATTCTTTTGGATTTTGCAAAATCCTTAAAATATATATACATATATCTTACTATGTCCATTTGTATTTATGTCTGACGAGATTTTGTTTACTAATAGCACTTGCGCTAAATTAAATATTTCAGATTGTGATTTTAAAAACATATATACCTCTAGATCACAACGAGTCTAATGGTTGCACATGGCATTATATATATATAATTTATTTTAATTACAATGTTTCCTTATTTAAATAAGATATTTATCGTTGAGCTTTCAAACGGTTAATTTAGTGAGGACAAAATAATAACGTCAAAAACGTTGAAAAGAAAAATATTTGTATGATGTTTCGTCAATTTTGTTGTAGTCCCGGTGTTTCTACAGCTGGCTCTGGCCTTGTCCAATGAAGAGGTATAATATAATACAGACTGGTCAGGTCTCCGTGGACGGGAATTGAACCAGACACTTATGTTAGAAATAGTTATCAACGTCTGCACATGAAGCATAACATGTATTTAGTGTTAACTTTTTTTTATAATATATCTATCATAGCTGGAAACACGTATTTATAACCATTTTCTTTCACTTTCTCAAACCAGGGTAACAATACCTATTGATTTTTTGTTTTATTTTTAAGATTTATGAGCTTAACATAAAAACTAGCAACTGGGAAAAAGGATATTCTTATAATATTTCCCTGACGTGCAGTTTCTTAAGGCAGTGAACGTGACCTTAGACAATTTCTTTGAGTAAGGGAAATCTACCAAGGGGGAGTGGACCCTCCTTTACGGCCGTGAGGGTAACAGGAGACCTCGCGACTTCTATTGGGGTGGTACACTCACTGAAAAGCCATCAACCAGAAGGGTCATGTGATATTAAAACTGCATGGAGGTGACACAACCAATCCTACTCTGTTTTAGCATAAATAATAGTTATAGATAAATAATAATTCACACTATGTTAACCATGAATATATTTCAATAACCCAAACTAGATTTAAACTCAAATATTTATTTGTATGTTTTATACCCTCATTAATTAATAAACAATAATACTACCGTATAGTAACGTTGGCACCCCAACTAGGTAAAATAGCGTCGATTTGTTACAAACGGACAAGAATCAAGGACGATTAAGTCTTATACTAAGCCGGTCAGGATCCGAACCAAGGACGTCTGAGGCAGATACGATACGTGTTTTTAGAACAAACAGATGAACATCATCCGATAGCATTTTCAGATAAATGAATCTCGTGGGTAGGGGAATGCATTCATAAATGCATTGATAATAATATTGAAGTATTATCGACGTTGGCTAGAAGATATTAAAGTTATTTTGCGAAGTGGGTTGCATCTTAACTTGACTCATCTTGACCACCAAACTTAGACACCGATTTACGAAATAGATAGTGGGCGAAGAAAATGAGCAATTTAGCCTGCAAGGTCTCTTGTCTATCAACTGATAACCCTTTCCCTCTTCTTCTGACGAGTTTACACAGTCACTATACTATTTGAGCCTTGAAAACATTGATTTTTTTAATCAACTAGATAAAACTAATAACTTTATGAAGCTGTAAGGTTATTTTAGGATTACTTAAGAACTTGTAGTTTTTGTTTCAATGTTATATCTTTAAAAACTCGTAAAATAGAACGTAAATTCATTAACACGGGAAATCCTACCTTGACTTTCCGTAACATCACAACTAGTAGTGGCTTAGCTGAAGGGGGTGAAGGGGCAGTGGGGATAAATTTGCTTAGGCCTAAGAAAATTTATTTGGTCAACTAAAAACATGATTTTGTTTTGTAACTTTACTCTTCTTCTGCGCAGAGAGTCTTTTTTTCTATCAACAAAATCCAAAAAATCGTGCAGACCAGAGGAATCAGCTTTAATCAAGCATTGAGACTTCTGGAGACGCTGACGGACAAAGTGATTGGAGGAACGAGCTATGACTGTGTGACAATGTCATTGCTAAGGTTGATCGGCTGCGTAATAAATAGGTTGTCACTACCACACACACAAAAAAAAAGAAGGAAGCGCATGATGCTAAGTGAGTATGCTGACGATTCTGCACTAGGCATTCAGAAATAAATACGATACTCTCCATGGGACAAAAAAATTTCAAGTCATTTTTCAAACTTATCTAATCTAGAAAAACGCTTTAGATTCTTTTGTAAATTTAAAACATACGTGAATGATGGTCACATTTCTTATAAAGAACAGCTTCCCTAAATAAACACTAAGTGTTGTGTTCTTGCACAATTATATCCAGGTGATTAATACAGTGAAGAATTGTCCATTGACTTAAAAGACGTCATAGTTTTATTGAAAAGGGCAAAAA
Source organism: Timema genevievae (assembly GCA_902155825.1). NCBI lineage: Eukaryota > Metazoa > Arthropoda > Insecta > Phasmatodea > Timematidae > Timema > Timema genevievae. The sequence goes on from CABFWO010000072.1 coordinate 9,390, forward strand.
TGAACGGTGAATAATTTGACTTAATACCTAATGGATAGCTACAATACATTTCTTCAATGGGATTAGAAGCCTATAAAACACTAGTGTCATTTAAAAAAATTCTATCTTTACCAGTATCTGTGGAATCTTGTGAAAGATCGTCCAGTAAACCTAAATTGAAAGTCTTACCTACGATCATCTATATCTCAAGATATATAATCAAATTTGACGATCTTTTCCATTGAGCGTGTCATTGTTTCTTATTTAAATAATTGCAATAATATAATAGCGTTTGCAGCAATCAAGGCCAGAAATGTTATGTTTTAAAATGTATCACTTTAATTAGTCATTGTAAATCCTTTCTTGTGAAGTTTTAATATCAACATTTAACAGTTTTACATTCACAAGACATTAATACTGTATTCAGTATTAATTTGCCTGAAGCCGCTTATACACTATGCGAACGAGAGCGAACGAAGGGTAACGAATGCATTCGGTAGAATTTGTTCTGCGTTTGGTTCAAAATTCGTCTCGCCGTCCACACTTAGCGAACCGAATGTTTTCACGGATGTTCGCCTACTTCCACTGGTTGTCTGGTTGAAGCTTTGGCGGTTCTCTACTTTTCATTATGTTTGATGAAGATGTAATTTAATTTCCATTGTATCGTATATAATCATCAGTGGAGAAGTGGTTCAGCCTAGGAAAAGAAAAAGAAAACTGCGTTGATGGTTGACTTCACGTTTTACAAGTATAAAGGTATGGTGAGACAGATTTAATGCGTGATCTTAGACTCGAGATGGAATATGAACTTTTTTCAATATTTCTGCAGAGTGAAATCCTACAATTTAGAATATTTATTACCTCGGTATTTTTAGTTATCCTGACAGAAAATGTGTCCATCAAAAATAGCATGCTTTTAAAATAAAAACCACATAGATTTAAAGGTTTCATACGTACTATAACCAGTTTTACATTCTTGTTTTTGACATTCACGTTGAAATTAGCTCAATGAGGATTCAACTTTTGTTTTAACTTCATTTGTATCACACTTGAATGGTTCACTTATTTAATACCAGGCGTCTAGTTTTTTTTTAATCTACTCTTATAATTACTGAGTGTCGGATTCCAGAGACACTCATGTTCGTGGTATGAATCAATGAGTTGTAAGACAAGAGTATTACTCCACTCCATAACCACAAGTTAAAACTATATTCTATTCAGCTTGCTGTGGATGTTTCCTACTGCGCACACGCTATCAACAGCCTGCTAGCGAACATCCTTTGATGACGTATCGACTAATGAGCGAACCTTGACGAAGGCGAACGAATGCGTTCGGTGGTGTTCGTTTCGACAAGGCAACGTAACAAAGCTTGAAGTTGCTCTACCTTAAATGAAAATAAGTGATGATTAAAAATATATATACATAATAAATGTGTGTTAAATTTATAAATTATATTAAATGAATAAAAGCAAATAGAGTAGATATTTTCATTAATTTTAATTTGTTTTGTGCTATTTAGTTTTAATGTTGATTTAAATGCTTGTAAAATATTATCTGCTGGTTCTCTTGCACTATTTACCGCTCTTTTGTTCCCACTCGATTGTTTTAGAAGGGAGAGAGGGGACGCCGATTGTCTACTTGCCCCCAGGCGCCAAAAAACCTAGTGACGCCACTGACAGTCGGGCAACGTCCTTAGTTCTTAACATAATGTATTATATTCTGAAGTAGACGAGGGAACCCCAAAGTTAGTGACACATTTAACCACCAAACGCTGAGTCGACACGTGAGTTTGAGAGGAGAACTGAAATCACTATTATTGCTTTGTTGGAATTCATTTGATAATGTTTCCGGTGTTAACATCCTTAGAATAAATTACACTTAAGTGTAAGCTTTAAAACTTTGGATGTATCGATTAGATTTGTTCCATTTATAAATAGGAAATTTTACGTAAGAATGTATTAGAAACAAATTTTTTGGGAAATTTTTGGAAAAATTTTCTTCACGCGTCACTTATTACCTGCATCTATGAAGTTGTGCCAAATAAATGATCGATCCTATTAGAATCTATTTTTAAAATGTCTTTACTTTTAGTTTCCCTTTATCAGTAAAGCAAATTCTAACTTCTTTTTTTTTTAACCACGTGGAGGGGATTACGTGTAAATAGCCACCTTGTTAGTTGCCACCCGTGCAAGTAGCTACCTTACCTCAAGACGAGGGTTGACAGGCGCCCTTTCCAAGTCAACGATTACGTGTAAGTAGCCACGCTATATAGGCTAGCAGGTGGCTAACCCAACCTAACCTAGCCTAATCTTTTCAACTGGGAGGTACACCAGAGCTGCACACCATTTGCATACGTTGTAAATAGTACACATTCTCTTCCTATCCACAACAAGGTGGCTACTAACACGTTTTTCTGCAGGGTGGCAACTAACACGGTGGCTGCTAACACGGCACGGTGGAGGGTAAGTGGGAAATCATTTAGAAAAAACCCTTCCAAATACACCCGAATGGTTTGAATCCCGATCTCCACATCACCAGCAATCCGGTCTAGTCCACGAGTGGCGTGTTATACCATGTATCCAGCCAAGCAAGTTAGGACCTTTTAAATTCCCAGATGGAATAGATATAAGAAGTGAGTCTTCAACCCGAGGATTAGTCGTGATGTGGTTCCCAGACCTCCGGGGCTGGGCATGCTAATCCCCTAATCCGGTTAGTGATGGCCGCACAATCTGGGAGAAAATACATATCCTAAGGAAAGTCCTGAAAGTGCGGTAGTTTCCCGGTTCTTTCCGCACTGGATTTATACGAAAGATCTAGAAAGAGCCTACAACATTTGCTGGAAAGGTATTTTCATCTGTGTTATTTTAAATGCCACAGGACCAACGGCTTTAGTTCCCCTCCGAAGAAAGTTGTGCTACGGATTTTAATCTCTCATTAGAAATCCATCGACCTCAGCCGGGTGTGAGGCCATCAACATCGGGCTATGAGGCGAGCACTCTAACCCTAAACTAACGAGGACCACGACTAGATATAAAATAACTTTTAGTGATTGTTTTAACACTAAAAAAAAAGAAAGAAAAATAGTTGGAAATGTTCGGGATATGTAATTTATTTAGATATAACAGCTTTACGAGTAAATTGCATCGGTACCAATTGAATATATTCAATGGTACCGGTACTTAAAAATATTCCGTGTTAAAACATTTTCAAATAAATAATATCCTCTCGTAAAAGGAATTGAACCGAAACATAAGATGAATAAATTTCTAGCAAAATATAGGGAAAAGAGAAGAATGTAAGAAGGAAAAATTCACGGGATTTCTCCGAATGGTTTGTACGTGATGTAGGTCAAGAACACAGCTCTAAAGTGGGAATGGATATCTGAGATTGAGGATAGTGAACTTTGAGAAAAAAATAGACTTCACTGCCACCCGCTTCGGTGGCCGCATGGTCTAAGGCGGTACTCTTGCAGTGGACTAAACTGCCGATGATGGAGAGATTGAGGCTTGAATCTATGTTGGGTGTACTGAGGTTTATTTATAAATGGTTTTTCACTCTACTTCCACGCAAATGTTGGCACATTTCCTATAAATATAACCTCCCTAATCAGCAAAACCATTAGGGTAATTAGTACATAAGCATCTAGCCCAAATGGGTAGTAAGACGCGATGCTAAAAAAAAACTTATAAACCAGCATCGGTGGGAGCACGGACTAAGGCGTCAGTCTCTTCTTGTCTATATTGCTGGTCATTGAGAGGTCAGGGTTCAAATATCCTGGATGAATGTAATGAGGTTTTTTTTCTCTATCTTTCTAGTCCCTACACCCACGGGTTCCCAAACTTTTTGAGACCACGCCACCCTTCACATATCGGATTTCCGTGCGACACCCCTTTATCCAATATTTAAAAAATTGCCCGAATTCAATTTGGTGTCATTTTTTAAAAATAAAATGTTGTCGCTTAACCTTGTCTCAGTCCATTTTCATACTGTAGGGGAGAGAGTTACGCTCTACGTGACGTCACGCCACGTTTTAAAGGAGCATTAGAATCCGGAACTCAAATGAAGGGAGCGATTTCTCAAGGGGAAAAAATGGGGTGTGGCTGTGTCATGGACACGGCCGTGTATTGTACGTGAATACTACAACGCCAAACTGTATTATTGATAATATATTTTTATTCTAACACCTTATTATAATCACTGTCACTACTTTAAACTAATGTTTTATATACAATCGATATATTTTGACGACAGCTGACGATTAAAACATAAACGAACATCGTAGCTTCTCCGAGTCAAAAGTTATACTAATTGAAAATCTCGATACGCAGCAAAATAACCTCAAAATGGCGGCGATTCCCCCTCCACCGCGCTCAATGCGTCACTGTTCTCGCTTATCGTAATGAATTCTTTGATCCTTTAGCTATCCAGTGGTATAATTTAATTTTGGATGTAGAGGAAAGATTCGAAACTACAACACCAAACTGTATCCCCCGATTTTGTTATTATTAGGTTTTTTGGATTGCCCCCTTATGGTAGCAAATTTAAAGACGTATTCACGTCAAAAACTATTTGTTTTTTTGTATGATTCATTCCAATCTTTAAAATATGCACGAGTACACGTATTGAAAATTTGTATGTTGTATTTCACTATACATTATAAGTTTTGGTTTTTACTTATAGCCGTGACTCCCTGGACCAAGACCTGCAATTCCCCAGGGCATCGCGACCCACAGTTTGGGAACCCCTGGCCTACAGCATTAGTGTAACTATTAACATATCCCGGACGGGTAGTAAGACGTGTAGTACGGAATCACTAATGAACCATGACTTAATGATTGATGAGACTGATAAACTGTGGGAAGCCGATTCACAAGCCTGTGTTTTATTATACGTTTATCTCCATGGGTGGACTGTCTGTACCCATGGAAATATACGTAAAATAAAACACAATCTCGTGAAGCAGCTTCCCACAGTTTATCAGTCAGGCTGTCTCATCAATCAATAATTAGTCATGGTTCATAAGACTTTTGTAACTGTCACATAAAGCCCTTCCTATGAATTTTATTTGAGAGGTCAACCACTCTCTATATATCTATTTTTAACAAAATCGTTAAAGACACTATCAAAAAAATTTTGAATTAAAAAAGATCAATCTAAAGTAAACTACCCTTAATGTGAAGGCTAGAGTCAAAATAAAAAATAAAACATAATAATATAAGATCAGCATATTATCACTTTTGAACCAAATCCATCAAACCGGTTCAGATCTGGAGGCCAGGGACAGACAGACAAACAGACAGACTTGTGAAATACACATTTTGGGTTTCGGACACAGATTATAAAATGTGAGTATTCATTATAATCTCGAGATCTAAATGGTTAACGATTGTAATACTATCTCTTGACACAAGACAGTAAAGAAACTCATCATAAAACGTTGGTAAGAGACGTAGCTATACTCTGATATTTGATGGAAGAACAGTTTTAAACATATTTCTTCGCAGCCAACATTGATAGCATTTTACTTTGTTATTTGTGTTCTTGTAGAGTTATTAATAATATACATCAAAAGTGACAGCTGCAGTTAGCATTACTTTTTATTTCTTAGCATCACGTCCTACTACCTGTTAGGTTTATACCTATATGTATTAACTACCCTAATGGTTTTAGGGATTAGCAAGATTATATTTAGAGGCTGTGTACCCAAATTTGCTTAAGGATCGAGTGGGAAAACATTTAGTAAAAACCACCCACAGCACACCCGACCGAGATTCGACCCCCGGTCATCGGCTGTCTAGTCCACCGCGAGAGTAGCGAGTTAGACCATGCAGCCACCGAGGTGGGTCACAACGTAACTTGATGTATGATTATATTAAAATGGTTTTAGTAATTTTAGTAACAACTATAAACCATTCTCGCTAATAAAATCAGGGTATACGTCGTGGCCGAATAAAAGACAATAGAATATAGCAGCGACGAATAACTGCCACAGGCGTATTGAGAACGATCAAGGTATCTTTTGAACCAGTGAGGATCCAAACATGGAAGTCCGGCGATAATACGCCGCGTGCATTTAGTGTATTCCTCGACAGCGAGCTGTAGTGCAATGTTATGTTACTAAGGGATGTTACGATGATGTAGTGTCCCAAGGTGACAGTAAACGTGTCGCCGTAGAAGTTGGGAGACCTTCTTGCTTATTAGGCAGGTGTTCCTTGAAACGTGAATATTATGGAGGTAAGTGCTTTAAACGCTACGTCATCATTAGTACGAAGAGGATTATTCTGCCAACCAAGTATTGTCAAGGAGATGGTGTGGACCAAAACATGGTAGGGCATGAGTCGGCGTTGAGGATGCCACCTTCGTGAAGAGAAATATCGTCATACTGCGGCATTTCTTAAGAGCACAGCAATTCTGAAGCTTCAAAACCACTATGGCAATCCTCAATTACCTTAAAATCGTATGTTGTGACTTTAAATATATTTTCTCAGCGAGTCTAAGTTCCTGTTTGTGCTCTACGCACGCATTAATTACACTAATGGAATAGGGTTGAGTGAGTTAGAATTTTAGAAAAGATGTATCTGCATTTTCCTAGAAAGCCGTTCAGGAAAAAACACCTTCAGTACACCTAACCAGGAGTATAACTCGGATATCCCCGCCACCGACAACCATGTCTAACACCGCATACTAACAAACGATGTGGGTTGTAACTCTATTAAAAATGACTTGTTTTGTTTGAGGATGGCCACATCCATGTTTTTAACCAATTTACTTTAATTTAAAAAGTGCAACATTTCATGTAAATCAGCTTTAAAAATGAGATAGCTTTATATATTTTACTAAAAAGATATGTTTTTTTAAATATATAAGGATATGTCAATACTTTTTTCCATTTTTGTGTGAGTCATATCTTAAAATCACAAACTACTTATTAAATAATTCGGAATTTATGAACGTTTGCAACGCGTCTCATTACTTTAGTAGGCCCCTTCAGTGTGTTGAAGAGGGTTGTGAATTATTATTTTTATATTTTTTCCTCAACAAACCATTCATACTCTCTGAATTAACAACATTTTGTTCTAAAATTAGCTTTGTTTGGACCTTGTCATCTTATTTTCATTGCTATGAATTGAGATTCAGATAATGTATTGAAGTATTACTAGTAAATTACTTTTAATTAACTGCTTTAAGTAAGCCTAGTGTAGTATTTTAATAGTCTATTACTATCAGGTGTTCTTTCTTTTAACAAGTTTGTTGTTTTATATAAATTGAGTTATCCACCCGATACTATTGGCAGTGTCCTTTTTTATAGATCTCCTTGTTTATTTCCTTGTTTAATGTCGTAAATCAGCTTTATTGATGGTTTTCCTGGACCCTTTTTCCCTTTCACTTTACCTTTTAAGACATCACTAAATAAGACACTTCTTCTCATAATATGGTTCATCCAGTTGGACTTTCCTTGTATAATCATATGCAGAATGGTTCTCTTTTCATTCCCTCTTTTTAGAGCTTTCTTATTGATTACCCAATTCATCCACTATAACCTCTCTATGATCTTACAGCAACACACTTCAAAGCTTTCCAATTAGGTCTTCTCCTTTTTCCTCAGAGAATATTCATATTTCAATTCTCTGCAAAGTAATTGTAGCTTGTAAGCATTCCACCAGTTTCTTCCTCAGCTCCAGATTTAGTTTGCTAGTCAGTAGCATCCTCTTCTTGTTGGAAGTATCCTGACCATTGCTTTTATCGAATTTTTGTATAGCAATTAAAATATTAGAGAAGCTCTCAAATAATGTTTATTTTGTAACAAGAGTTTTTAACTAAGAGTGCTACAGTAAAATGTCTTCCCAACAAACAAAAAAAGTTAGAATTAATCCAAATCTCGTTTGACTACCCTGAACTGAAATACACCAAAATCTACTTCAGTTAACTTGGTTGGGATGTGTTTAAAACCTTACCGGTCGGCTGAACTCATAGATGTAATTACATTTTAGACACCATCAAAATGTCGTGATATAGCTTCAAATCCTAGCCGAATGATCTAAAGCGTTTTTTTTCCTCCAAATAGGTTCCAGTTTATTTACATGAAAGTGATGACATAGTTACCTCTAAATCACCTCTTTTTCATCCATGTCCTACTATTCAGTCCAGGTGATTTAACCCTTAATCACAGAACATGACATAAAATAAATTTACGGAATATTAATACTTTATAAATTGTTTCGGTATCTAATGTAACTAGATTATTTTGTTTCTTATGATTTATGTAAAACTGAATTGGAGAGAGCCATAAAGAACATAAAAAGAAGTTAATCTGTTGGAGATAACAAAATACCAGCTGACCTTCTGAAGAAACTGAGAAACAACGGATTAATATCTCTGACAAAAATTCAAAATAGGATCTACAAAACAGGAAAATGACTCAAGGATTTTCTAAACGTAGCCATGGTGGTTCTAAAGAAGAAACAAGCCAAGAAATGCAGTGACTACAGGACCAATTTAGATTCAGAAAAGGAACCAGAAATGCCATCGTGATGCTGATAATAGTTTCAGAGAGAGTGCTGGAAGTAAAAGAAAAGGTCAACATTGATTTAACCTACTGGTAAATGGCATAGGATAAAGTGACGTGAAAGAAACTGATGGAAAAACTCAAGAAGATCGGCATCAACTGGAGGGACAAAAGGCTGATTGAAAACCTGTGTTTGGGACAGCGAGTGAAGGTGAGGCTGAATTATGGAGAGACAAACAGCGTATAGATAGGGAGAGGAGTGAGGCAGGAATTCTGTTTGTCACCCAGTCTTTTCAACTTTTAGAGAGATTGGCTAGTCAGGGAAGCCATGAAGGTACGTGGCAATTTCAGGTTAGAAGGACGCGTCATCACCGCAATAAAATACGCAGATGATCTAGCATTGCTAGCAAAAAAAAAAAGAGAGAGAGAGTTTCAGAAAAGGATGGGCAAGCTGATGGGGATAGGAAGAATATTTGGCATGAAGATTAACATTGAGAAGTCAAAAGTGATGGTGATATCAAAAAATGAAGAGCTGATGAAAATTAAGAGTTGGCAAATATAGAGCAGTTCAAGTACCTGGTAGGTATGCTGACAAAGGATGTCTACTGTACTAAGTAAATTTGGTCAAGGATGCTTTCAACGAAAAGAGGTTATTTCTGGCCAGCAAGATGAGTTTGGAACTGAGGAAGAAACTGATTAAAAGTCACATTTGTAGCCTCACGTTGTATGGAGCAGAAACTTGGACTATTAGGAAGATGGAAAAATTACTTAGAGAGCTTTGAAATGTATCGCTGGAGAAGACTTGATAAGATCAGTTGGACCAACAGGGTAACAAATGAAGAAGTCTTAAAAAGAACGGGTGAGAAGAGAACCATTTTGGATGTATTTTTTCGGTACAAACCCAACTTGATCGATCACATCATTAGGAGGAACTGTCTTCTGCACTGTGTAATAGAATGAGAGGTTTAAGGAAAGAGGAGCTTAGGAAGGAGTATTTAAATACTCGATGATTTGAAGAAAATAAGAAAATTCTGGGAGCTGAAGGAGGACGCAGAGGACAGGGCTCATTGGCAGTCTACGTGAAATGGCAAAAGGAATGGACCTGTCGTAAGACAGAACATTTATTAATAATAAATAACTGTAGACAAATTGTAGGGACATTTTTAATCTTATAGTTGAACACAAACAGATTTTTTTGCGAAATCACCCAAACTTGAAATGATATCCGTTATTTAGTTTCTGATTTCTAAGCCAACAAAATCAAGAATAGTTTTAATCATACAGTTAAATCCCAAACAATTTACGGAATTAATCAAACTTGAAATTATATAAGTTAATTTGTTTCTGATAATTTATTTAAGGAAAAATTTGGAATATTTTTCATCCTATACCAAACAAAATTACAAAATTACCCAAACTTAATAAAAGATTTATCAAGATTTTGTTCTCGAGTTTTTATATCATCAAACTATGTAAATCCACGTATAACATGTATTTGATAATTAACAAAAACCTGGTTATAACAACTAAGTTGATGTTTAACTCCATTACAAAGACCAAGGCAATCAACAAAGGCTTAGCAGAAAAGTAATTAAATTGCAGTTTAATACGCAAAAGTAAGGATGGAAAAATAAAAATTATCAATCTTAATCCTCGAGTTACTTCGTTTTAGATTAAAACTTCATCTCTTCTTTTGCCGGCTGGTTGAACTTTGAATGTAGCGATACCAAGGCGCAGAAGACTAAGTGAGCGGATCTTAATTATGTTAGATTACTTTATTTTTAGGCACTGCAGGTTAATAAAAGGATCACTGCTTCTGCCGCTAGAGGTACATATAAGGAAGGACTTACAAAATATCCCCACGATGTTATAAAATTATATTGAACAAAAAAAGAACTCTTTACTAAATTAGTTTTTTAAAAAAATTGACTCGCGCTGGTGGATATGTGGATAAAGGGGCAAGTTTGGTATTATTTAATTTTCCGGTGACGCGGAGGTTGGGGTTCGAACTTAAACCGAGTGTCTTGATATGTTTTTTCTTTTTTAAATGGCTTCCAACCTTTCCTACATGATAACTGAGTCACATAGCCTCTAAAAATAGACTATACCTTTCTCATCCTTAAGGTCACAACATGACACTTAGGTAAGTTACTGAAACTTTCAGTATTTTTACTGAGATATCACTCAAAACACTTTACACTGAGTCTTAATATCCGTTCGGGCTGTATGCCTACGTGTATATACTAATTACGCTAATGTGCTAGGAATGAGTATGGTTGAATTTAAAGCAAGTGTACCAACATTTGCATGAAACGAAAGCAAAATAACATAGAAAAACTACCCTCATTAGATCACTCCAGGATTCTAACCCCTTTTCCATTCATCGTAAATCCAGACTAGTGTGAGTGTGAATCCTTAGACTAATAAACCATTGAAGATGGTCAAAATATAACAAGCTGAGATTGGTCGCAAAAATATGGTACTGTATTTTCTAAAATATCTTTCTCTGTGAAAATTGAACTATAGAATACAATTATTTTACTTTCCAAATATATTTCAATCAAATATTAACCCTGTAGACTCCTTGTAGCCACACCTCAGCAACTGAGGGCCTAATCAATCAAATGGGACTCAAGGCTTGTCTACTGACAGGGTCAGATATTGGAGTGGGCTAGTTGGCCGAGGATTAATGTAGCAATTTGCAATATTGTATGATATCCCACGGGTCACGTTCCATATTACATATTGATTCTACATATGGATCATTTTACCTTAAGTTGGGTGTTTAATATTAGTGAAACTAATTAAATTGTATAGGCTTGGTGTCTATTTAATAAACACAACAACTTTTTCTGATGATAATAATAATAATTATTATTTTTAATTAATTTTTCTTTTTTTAACTATTATTTGACGTATTTAAAATATACTTTATGAACCACCTTATTATATCAGTATACGACTTATTAACTACTTAGCTTAAATCTAGAATATACACAGCACCCAACCTCCCTGACATTAATTTATCAATGTGAAAGGGGAAAACCCAATTTTACAAATTATTAATTTTTCGGCCATGCTAGTAATCATAATTCTGAACCCTAAGGCAGACACTACCAACTAAGATATGTTGTCGGACTTAGTTTTAACTAAAATGGTATTTAATAAATGTTATTATCTGGAATAGTTAGATTTAGTCTTTGTTTCGAGTCTAATCACCTGTCCGTACTATCCGCAAATTTATTCTAATGGGATAAGGATGAAGAAAGTAGTATTATAAAAGAAATTTAGAGAAAGCTACCTTAGTACAGGCTCGAACCCCAACCTCTCCATCCCTGGAAAACCAGACTATTGCATCGATGAGACTGACGCTATTTTTCCGTTGTTCTACCGGTGAGAGTTTTTGAATTTATTTAGAACGCATTTAAATATAAACGTATACTTTAGAAACAAGTCCTATAGGGGAATCAAATTATCATAATAGTATTGTTTTTTACATGGATCAGTAGTCACGCGTGATTAGACATCAACCTCGTATGTTTTGGTTTATTGGTTCCGGGGAGGTTGGAGTTCGAATCCTGTTAAAGTGTACTGAGGTGATATTTTTCTTTATGGTTTCTCACCGTCCCTCCACGTAAATGTTTTAATGTAACGATTTTTATTTATTTTTTATTACTGCGTCTTACTACCCGATTGGGTTGTATGCATATGTACTCATTATGCTAATGATGAATAAGGTTGAATTTTAGAGGAAGTTTACCCAAATTTGCGTGTAGGGAGAGTGGAAAAAACATTTAATTAAAACCATCCTTATAAAATACTACCGGGATTTAACCCCGACCTCCCCTTCATCGGCAGTCCATTCTATTCCAGGAGTGACGCCTTATACCCTTTGACCACCAAAGCAAGTTAAAAAAATGTATTATTGTAATTTCTTACGAGTTTTGCAGTACACCTTTTCTTTACTTTTCAACTAATTCGGGTGACCTGGTGGTCTAGGGGTAAGGTGTCAGACTTTTGTGCTGGGGGTCCGGGGCTCAATCCTAGGTCCCGGCACAGATTTATCTGATTGACAAACCCTTCCTTCACCTCTGACAAGACGTGTATTAATCACAACTTGTGAACGTGTGGAATGCCAGACCTCTACCGTGGTTCGGATTCCGCGTTAAACTGTAAGTCCTCCTTTTCATCTCACAATCACACTACCATTATACATTAGCTTAAGTGCGTGTAACCCGAACGGGTAGTAAGGCGCGGTGCTAATAATAATAATAATAATAATAATAATAATAATAATAATAATAATAATAATAAATTCAACTCCTTCAATTAATCCGTTTTCAGAAGCGGAGTAGAACGTAAATCCTTCCTATTAAATTAATTACGTTCTATATATTTTTGGAACCCTCCATCTGCTGTCAAAAAATGTACTTCCTCAACAACAACAAAAAATCATGTTTGGTGTTTTAATATCAGTCAGTGCAATTGTAATCTAGAAGAATCGTACCTACATTTGCGTGTAGGGATATTGGGAAACAATTTATAATAAATCACCTTGAAACTTTCAGCCGGGATCCTAATCTATGGCCTGCCCATCACTGACCCGGCTTCGATGGTCGATTGTTCTAAAGGCATCACTCTACCAATAGGTTGGACCACTGATACCTGGGAGATCGGGGTTCAAATTCCGGTCCAATGTACCAGATATGTTCCCCCCTACCCTCAGATGGTTTTACACTCTCCCTCCACGAAAATACGGATAAAGTTACTATAAATTCCACCTTTCTCCTCCTTAACACACTAGCGTAATTATTACTTATGCGTGAAATCCGAACGTGTGATAAAAAAAGGACTAACATCTTTATCCGCGTGCCCACCTGTGCGGGTTGACTTCCACAAAAGTAAAGTGAACAGGTTCGACGGTGGTTTATTTCGTGTATTTTCTTCTTTAAAAGTATTATAATTAAAGGTAATGCAGGCTGAGGGGTGAATTTGTTTCCCCTAGGGTAGTCACCGTGAAGAGTTTCTGTTTTATCTCTCACAATCTAAGCACGCGTGGATGTAATCATCCTCACTATTTTAATGATGTAAATGTTCTGGTTTTACGCTCAAATCCAGACGTGTCCTCCTCCCTCCACATCATATTCATGTGACACTGTCCTACCGAAATAGCATGTACATCGGGACATGTGGTGTGACATGCCCTTCTGACATGTAACCATGAACTAAATCATGTGAACATGACGTTAATGTCCAGGACACTGTTGGATATTGAGTTTTAATAAATCTTGAGAACATTATGAGCTTCAAGTGATCTAAGGCTAAGTGATCAAGGGTGTGAAAACTATGGCCCGCGTGCCAAATTTGGCCCACCGCCTTTTTTTTTTTTTTTTTTTTT
>CABFWO010000072.1:23391-54820 GCA_902155825.1 Timema genevievae
GCAAAGAATGGATTTTATATTTTCAAATTCAAATTCAGCAGCGTTCTTCGGATATTAATGCAGGTGCAGAAGACTTTTCCAAACTTCGAAATCCATTTGACTGTACAATTGATAGGATCCCCCCCTAACCTTCAATTGGAAATGATTAATCTGCAGTGTGATGTAAATTTCAAGAGAAGAATTTAACAGAATTCTATAAATGTCTTCCGGGTGATTAATATGGTCAATTAAGATCGTATGCTTGGGGGGTTTATATCTGTATTTGGCAGCACCTATCTGTGTGAAAAAAACATTTTCAAAAATGAAAGGCATAAAATCTCAATACAGGTCATCATTAGCAAATTAACATTTACAATCAATTTTGATTATAGGGAGTACTAACTTTGAACCTCAATTTGGTGAAATTTAATCTCAAAAAACGCAATTCCATTCTTATCATTGGTAAAACTGTATTTCATACAATTGTAGTATACTTATTATTACGTTACTTTTTTTTCAGTAAATTTGTGAAAACTTGTTGTTTTTTTTGCTTGTTATTTAAGTAGGCCTACCTAAATAAATATCCTTGGGTCTGCCTCTTGGCCCACAGCGCCTAAAATACTTACTATTTGGCCCTTTACAAAAATTGTTTGCCGATCCCTGTTCTATATTAAACAGCCCTTGGTCTCGAACCCTGGTACGAGTGAAATGAGAGATAAGATTCATAGCGGTAGTTTTCCCCCCAGCCTCTCCCCACGCGGATTTTGAAGCATTTACTCTAAGATACCCTCCTCCAAGATGTGTAGTTAATTACCCTTGTGTTTAACGAAAACAGTTTTTCTAAATAATTATGTTAGGAAACCTATTTAACGATGTCGATGTTATTTTCAATCTCAAACCTCAACCGACTCTTTGTTGAAAAGGTTTACTCTTCTTACAATACATCTACGTTAAATAAACCAATCATAATAATCGTTACTAAGAGATGGCATGAATAAATAGGGGGTGGTGGGTGCTTTAATTCGTGGCCTATAGACCATCAAAATTTGTTTTTCTGACCCACAAATATATATTTTGACTTAACGAGTATTATTAAAATTGAACTTCTGTGGGTGGCGCTGCTGCATATTTGCAACAGCTGTAATTTTTTTAATTAAAGGTAATTAGGTTAGATCTCCTCCAAGTATTCCTCAATTAGTTTCTGCTGCATTGTATGATGTCTTCAAACATAAAAAAAAAATCTGAGACACGGGAGTTTTAACTGGCGCCAAGCAGGAATGTTGTGAATACGTAACGGTGCCAGTCGTGATATCATACGTATGGTTCATTGCCGCCGTATGTTTAAAATAAAATAATACAGTAATAATATAGAAGTAATCAGTAATTTTATAATACAGTAAAATATAAAATAATGCCTTACAATTTTTTTTTTAAATAATCCATGTTTTGTAACAATACTCAGTCTCGTCCTCGCTTACCACCCTCGAACTCCACTAACACTAAACTAGCACCCAAACAATTGGTCTCGTTCCTAAATACAGCCCTAAAGTTCTAGTAGCTCATTAGTGTTGGGATTTAACTACACTTTTGGTGTAGGAATTAGAAAGCTAGAATTGAAAGAAAATGTGCCCAAACCTGCAGGGAAAAAGAATAGTAAACTTTTTAGGAAAGATTAGCCTCAGTATACCCGATCGGTTTTCAAATCCTAATATCCCTCTTATCGTCAAACCATACTAATAAAATTTGCTTGATGCCTTAGTCCCGGTTCCCACCAATGTGGTTCCTATTTTATTTAGACCTCAGCAGAAAAGCACAGAATAAATGCTTGGTAAAATTCAATGATATAAAAATAAATCGTACGACTCAATCGCTTTTACTTACTCTGTGGTATTATGAGCTTGAAAGTTCATTGCCTCACTTAAAAAGTACGCCACTTATCCCTATCTGAGATAGCTCTATCCATTCCACCTCATACAACCTAACATTTTCAGGTCCATTCTAATGTTATCCTCCCATCTGAGTCTAGGTCTTCCCAATGGTATCTTCCCATTGGGATTTCTAGTCAATCACCCCTGGAGTAGTCCCCGCTCGGAGATCCGGATGGATGACTATTTTATCTCAGGAATATTTTATCCTAGGAAGAGCATGCAATCTTTTGGGTGTTTCTTGATGATATTTTATTTACGGTGCGAGCACATCACCCCCACGTCCAACCCTCAAGATAGAACATCACCCTTATTGGCTGTCCGCGACTGCTTATTCAATAAATTCGCAGCTAACCTTCATATCTGAAGGCCATATCTTCTATCCGTAACTTGAGGAAGGGTTGTGCCGTGGATGATAGGGACCCATGAAACATTTCAATCCTACAAACTTTCACATAAAGTGTATTACAACGTTGAACAAAATTTTCAAAAAACATATTTTCAGTAAACTACCCCTAAGCAAATTTTCCTCAGAAAAAAATCTTGTTAATCACAATAAACACTCTTCATACATAAATTCCAAACAAAATGGTTCAATATTTTTTTAGCTTCAACTTTTCAAATATGTGTTATTTGTTAACTAGCCTTAAATTGTTTATATTTTTAAATAAAAATATATATTCTTCTTTATAATGAAAAACAATTCCGAGATAAACATTTTGGATGAAATCTTAAAGGCCATTTTCAAAAGATTTCAAATTTTCTAAATATTTTCCTAAGTAAACTAGTCTTAAATTAATGTATTTTATAAAATAAACACATGCCCTATTATTATTTATCTTTTAAAATAGTCCCCAGATATCAATTCTAAACATATTAGTAATGCTAATTATAAAAAAATTCTAAATTTAAAAAAAATTCAAAAATGATTCAACGGTAAACTATTTCAAAATTAATTTTTTAACAATAACAACTAAATTTTAAAAAAAAATTGTAAAAACACCAGATAGCCAACAATTTTTTTACCAAATCGTTGGAGCAATTTTAGAAATATTCCAATTTTTTTAAATGACAATAATCAGTAAACTACTATTAAATGAATATTTTTGAGAAATATTCAAATTTTTATATTATCTTTATTATAAAAAACTTTGCAGGTATCTATTTAGAAATAAATCGATTGAACCATTTTTTAAATATTTCAATTTCAAATTTTCAATAGATCACAAGTAACTATCCTTAATTTAATTAAGAGTTAAAGCGAATTTTTTTAAGTCCTGAGGTGTAGCCATCCATATATGATCTAAATAACCTGTTTGAACAGTAATCATAGGCCGTTTAGGATCTAGGTTTAGCTACATGAAGGTTTAGCTACATGAAGATAGAATTGTACACATTTTTCGGGTTTTGGGGGCACTTAAAACGTAAATACTTAACCAAATCTTGAGATTATAAATGTTCACGATTTTAATACCTGATCTCTACATAAGAAATTAAAAATCTAATAAATTGGTTATTTAAGTTTATCTATAGCAAGCATTAAAAATATAAGAATAATTGTGATATTATTATAATTTGATTTCCTTTTTGCACAACACCATATTTTCAAAATATATTGGTACGCAGCAGCTTGTTTAGAAATAGGGTGATGTATATACATTTCCCAAGTTCATATTAATGTTGTAAATTTTATTTAAAATGTTTGAAAATGATTCACTATCAAACACAGAATTAAAAATCAACAAATCAAAATTTTCGACATAATTATGTTATTTAAATAAATGTACACATTTTTTTAGAGAGAATATGATATTGTATTACCTTTATAAGAGATATTGCTTTTAATTATTAATGAAAATATATTTCATGATATTGAGCAAATAAATGCACGTATAGAAATAACAAGCATTAAAACTGGTTATCATATTTTACCATCTCAGTTGGAGTTAAATTTGCAGAGAATAATCTACCATGAAATCATACCAATAAAACTTTATGTGGAAAGAGAAACTCGATACTTGTGTGGCGAAACGGTGGCTAACTTAATCACAGCTTAACACAGTGGCTCCCAAACTGTGGGTCACAAAAATATTTTGAAATGCCGAAATTTTGTAACTATTTTAAATTATTAAATTATGAAAAAATCGGAAACTGAAAATATTGTAGTTAAAAAAGTCTTCCTCTCCCTTTTCATCCTCTAGGTGGATCACGAAAGTTTGTGGTTCTAAAAATTGGGTTGTGGTTCTAAAAAAAAGTTTGAGCAGCACTGGTCTAGCAGTTTAATTATAATTATGGTGTATAAAAAAACAGGCTCACTTATTTTTCAGTATTCCCAATTATATTCTCGCTAATTTGTTATAAAATAGCCAAAATTAGTATATCTCATGTTAAACAAGTAGTATCTGTATGTATCGATATACCAAGTTTGAAATAGACCAAATGAAACTTTTTTTAACTAGGGGAAAAATCTATTCGGTATATATTGCAAAAAAATATTATTAACTACTTATTTTTGATATTTTAGTAAGGTTTTAAAATGTATTTTAATTTTGATCCAGATGGGTTGAGAATAATTATATTTTTACCTGTCGTTATTGAGTTTCGTCAAATAGTAATTTTAAAAAAATCATGTTTAAAAATAATTGTACATCTTTAGCCTACTTTTTGGTATAGTTTAAAAACATTTAGGTCGGTTTAAATCCAATAATGCCTATATAGGGGAGGCTTTTGTAAACTATTCTTTCTTTGTTAAGTATAATTAAAGGTTTGTTTAATTTATTTGGTCAATATGCCCGAAATAGATGGGGTTTTTTTAAAACCCTCAAAATGGTTATCCCAAAGGAAATTTAAATAATACAATCTGAAAGTGTGGTGGGTTTGTTCGTATGTTCTACTTTTGGTATAAATCCGTTCAGTTGTTCAAAAGCTAGGAGGGACATAACACACACGTACACAGTCATTATATTATTCCTTTATTCACTACGTGGGAAAAAATATATAGGAACTATAAATAATTGCCCAAATCAGAAGAAACATCTTCAATCGGTTTTTTTTATTGATTTAAACTATATCCAGAATAAACACATTATAATTTAAAATATTTTCAAAGATAGAAATTAAATTTAGCCTCAGATAGAGCATTCACTGAATACATCATCTTTCATTTAAATTAGATATTGTTTAAAAATTACACTTCGATATGATAATCGAACCCGAGATCTTTGACATAGCACACCAATGCCCTACCGCTAAGGGATAAGCCCATGCTTAGGATCAATTTAAAACTATATTTAATTTAGTTAAAATATTTTATTATATTTTGTGCATAGATTATAAGTATTTTTGAAGACTATTTTAATGACTCATACTATTTTTTGAGACTCAAACGTGATTAAAATTGATAACTCTAGAACTTTAAATATTGGTCAAAAAGTATATAAGGCCTAGTAAAGATGTCTAAACTAAAGACTGCTTTTTTTTTAAATTTCGATTACTTATTAAGAACTATCCTAAATAATTCAATACGTGAGAAATTTGTATTTCATTTTAAAACATCTAAAAATGTGCGCTATTCAAATCTCGATTTATCGAATTACCGATGACTCAAAACTTGGCATAGATAAGCTGTCTAATCGAATAAAATATTCTCAGCAAAGAATTATTTCCTCTTAACCAAGTTTTTATTAGTTTTTACTCGTCTAGGTGTGAAACATGATTCACGCAATGTGTGTTATTTGTTTTTACAGAGATATGATGTATTGATACATACAGAACCACTACTTTCTTTCACTGCCCTCTCACACACCAAATAGACAGTGACATGTATCGTGAGATATTTGCTCGAAGAGACAAACAGGCGAGATTTCATCAGTCGGTGTTGCGGGATATTCTGCAATATGAGGAATAATCCAGCTGTCAATATTAATTCACCATAACGCATAGATAAATATCCTAGTCTGCAAAGGTGTAGGCTATTCCGAAAGGTGTGTTACCGATTAGTAGTATGCGATGTCCACTTTTTCAATTCGAAACAAACTTTAATCAAATATATAAAATATTCTCGAAGCTGAATCGACGTTCAAGTATTATTTGTTAGTTGTTTTATGCTTCAAAAAATATTATATTGTGGATATTTATATAACTTTATGCACTAAAAAGAAATTGAAAAATATTTTATTGGACATTTGTTTGAAATAGATATTTCATTCTAATCTAGTAAATATAATAATTATCATCATAACATTCAAATCAAATACTTCAGATTTTTTCAAAAGAATATTCATTTGTAATGTATGTAAAAAAACATCCAATAGAGGCAAAAATTGAACCTAAAGTGAGCATTTTAGCTGTCGGTATTTTAAATTGCGTTATTTCGTAACTATCGAAGCCTCAATTTGTTTCTAAGCTAAGTCCATGCTGATATTTTTTTCGAAGCCTCGCACACCCCAACTACCAACCTCTCGTGGAAAGATGTTTCAAGCTAAGGTAAATAAATCACTTAAGGTGGGGGTAGAAGGGAGCGAGAGTTAAGGCCAATATTTTTTATAGTTTTTATAACAAAATACTTTTTTGACTTAAATAAATAAAATACAGCTAGTTTAATTATCAACATGAGGAAGCCAGTGTTCTGATCCCGACCGGTCATGCTAAGGGCTGTTTCCCCGCACGTTATTTTAAGTTTTATTTCCCTCTACGCGCTATTGTGGATGGATTATCCCTTAAGTTACCTTTCTGATCCCCACCCCTTGGATTAATCCCTTAAAAAAATACTTAAAGGAATGTGGAAGCCATAGATTACGCAGAAGACAATTACGTCCACTATTCTAAAGTAAAATAAACGGAATATCAAAATAATAAAACCTACTAAATTGTTTAAGTATTTCATAAAGTATGAATGTTTTCACAAGAAAGAAACTTTTTTCAGTGTGGTAGGTTTTTAGTCTCGTATCTTTTATGGGAAAGATCCCATCCCCCCCCCCTCCTCACTGAATTATTACGACAATATTAGAGAGAAAGGAGGGTCTGTGTGGACCTAAGCTTATGTCGCGAACAATCGTGCCGCCTGAAATGTTGGCGCTTTGGGTGGAAGGGGTTGGAGAACAATTGCTGCAGTTTGCGTTCCTGCCTCATTGAAAGAGAGTCGCTTGCTTCCCATTTGTTAAAAGTTACCCAACAACAGCTTGTTCGGGTTTTCTAAGTTTTATCTCGTACAGTTAGGGGCAGAAGATGGTTAAGGTTACAAATGTACAGATGATTTCATCCACGAGGAAATTATTCTAAAAGATTCAGTGGTTGAAAGTCATAAAATGATATGTTACATTTGAGCAACTATCATTTTTACTTTCTCGCAGACGCTTGGAGAGAGAAATTATCGTGATCGTAAAAAAAAATCCAAGATTTTGATGGGTGTCAATGTTTCATTACCACCACCACCATTCCCTCGCCCCCCTACTCCCCCTCTCCCCCTCTGAGACCAAAAACGTAGTTTTTGTAATACCGTTTGTCTGTCTGTTAGTGGGATTAGAGTCAAAACCATTGTATCCTACTCCCCCACTCCTCCTACTACCCCCGCCCCCTTCCCACTACACACCCATAACGGCCATATACCTATGAATGTTGATGCAACTCTTCTTATTTTTACCTCCGCACGAGGCAGCTGGGCTTCAAACGTCTCAACCCATAAAGGTAAATTCCTCTTCCGACGCAACCCACTCACACTCACACTCACACCTCCGCCCTCACCCTCCTTCCGTACACTCCCGCCATTAGATCTCGCTAAACCATCACTTTCATTTGTTCATACAACTACCAGTTGAGGTGCGATAGAAATAATATTTAATATTATCTGCGATGTTATGAATGTGTTTGTCCTATTGTTGTACTACTAACATAGATCATCTATGAAAAATTAAGTCTACATTATGTCAACTTAAAGCAGCAGGAATAACAGAATATATATATATATATATATATATCCAAGCAACAGTTTTAAAACACTAGAAATTTTTTAAGCCTGTCCGCTTCTTATTACCTCTTGGGTTGTGATTCTGTTGCCCAAATCTACGGAATAAATAAAAAAGTTTAAAAGTGTACCCAGTCTGGTAAGCAGCTAAAAAAATTGGGTCATATTTAAAGCAGTATGACAGAAGTAACAAAGGACTCCCCAACATTTGTTATTGCTAGCTATATAACAGACGCAAGTTTCTCTTTGGACGAAAGTAGTTAGAAGGGAGCAGAAGTTCCAAGCTTCATCTTTCTCTTTGCTTCCACCCATTACTAAATGTTTTGCAGAAAATTGTGGGTGTGCTTACGTCCAAGCTATTTTATTGCTATCTGTAAATAATCCTTCCTTACCAGGCATAGATCCAGCATAATTAGAATGCAAAAAAAAAATCGTTCCCATTGCCATTCCAGAGGACACGCATCTGACTAAATGGCAAAGTGTTTATGTTGGTCCAATAAACCCTGCACCACGATGAGATGTAACTACTGGGGAAATAATATTTCATTCATCTTAAAATTTTATTCCTTTCACGATGTGAAAAAGTACTAAGCCAAAATTGTTGAAGCAAAAACAGAAAGCTATGCTGAAAATGATTTACTTTAGCTCGCTGTTTAAATTTTCATTCCTGTAATAAGTTGGAAAACATGGAGCAGTTCTAGTACTTGGAAAGTATGCTGACAAATGATGACTACTGCACCAAGAATATTAGGGGAAGCTTTCAACAAGAAGAGGTTACTGCTGACCAGCAAGTTGAATTTGGAACTGAGAAAGAAACTGATGAAATGCTACATTTGGAGCATCGCACTGAATGAAGCAGAAACTTGGATTCTTAGGAAGATAGAAAATAAATACTTGGAGATTTTTGAAATGTAGGTGGATAGACAGGCCGACAAATGAAGAAGTCCTAAGAAGAGTGGGTGAGAAGAGAACCATTTTGGATGTGATTCTTCGGTACATAGCAAACTGGATCGCACACAACTTTAGGAGGAACTGTCTTCTGCACGACGTCATAGAAGGAAAGGTTTAGGGAAAAAGGATTTTAGGAAGAAGGAGGATTAAAATATTGGATTACATGAAGCAAAGAAGAAAATTCTGGGAGTTGAAAGAGGAGGCAGAGGACAGGCCACATTGGTAATCTAAGTTCACTGACAAAAGGAATGGACCTGTCGTAAGACGGAACACCTAATAGTAATAATAATAATAATAATTTACTTTCATTTCAATTTATAGTGCTGGCTGGCAATAATTGTGAGACCTATGACAGACCAGCACTGAAAAGTATACAGGTACCTTCCAAATACGTATAATTACATAAGAAAATAAGAAAAACAATCATAGCTAAATAATTATATATACTGATGAATAGTTAGGAAAAAATCATAATGATAAGAATAAAAAATAACAATAACAAAAAATAACTAAAGAGTAGTAAAGCAAAAGTATTTAAAAATAATAATATATGTTGTCACCTTATTACATTTACAGTAGGCCTATATAAGTTTCGTGAGATTCTTACGTTTCAAAAAATTAAGTATATAATTACTTAATGTTATTACTCACCATTGTTAAGACAATTATGGTGGTTTATTTTTTCAAAAAAAGTAGCTATTTTCTCACTCCTTGGTCCAAAGAAACGTATAAAATGATACACCCTACATTAATGCTTACCTTCTTGCGGCCATACTGGACGCTATATTGAATTATTCAACTGTATCTAGTTTTACAGAGTAGCATCAAGTGGATCTAAAATAAACATAACATAAGCCATCAAAAACACGAAAACCATTTTATTTTTACCTTAAAACAATTAGTTTATCTGAATTGATGCCATTTAGCACCACAACTAAAACTGTGTATGTTTTAAACAAAAGATAAGGTAGCTTCAATATTGCGTCCCCTGCAGGGATAGTCCAACCACATAGCATAGGACGTTAACTGGCTTTATATCGGGCGCAATCATTTTATTTTGTATTGACAAGTGTGATTGTCTAGTTCAGGAGCGAGGAAACTCCGGAACGCCAGAGGCCTGACACGCTTTTTCTCATTTCTCTTCGGTACTTTACAAAAATATCATTATTTAATAAAAATTGAACCACATTGGTGGTCGCATGGTCTAACACTTCACTTCCATGTTGGACTGGATTTCTGGAAATGGCGAGATAAGGGTTAGAATCCCAGTCGGACGTACTGAGAGTGGTTTCTCCTAAATAGTTCCAAACTCTCCCTCCGCGTGAAGCTGTTACATTTTCTCTAAATTTTTACCTTCCTCTTTCCTTTAGAGTAATTAGGCCATGCGTATTATATAGCCACAACGGTCAGTAAGACGTGATGGAAAAAAAGGATTAAAAATGCATTTTGGATGAATTGTCTGACGAAATTCAAAAATAAACGTTACTGTATTCAAAATTGTTACCAACCAGCTATATAAATCCCAGTACGTAATTGGAAACATTTTCCGGAAACTTTTTTGCAAACATATTATGCAAATGATGTCGCTCTTGTTTCCGTAATGCTTTTCAGTTTGTTTCACTAAGAGTTAAATGTGTTGCAAACTATTTGAAACGAGTTTGCGTGCTCCCTTTGCGTTTCCAAAAGAGTAAACGGTGTATCTTGTCGTATATTTAAAATGGGTTTCAAGAAACAAAGTGTGCGTGTTTGTACGTGTTTGCAAACATTGTTTACGACGAGCAACGCGAGGCAGTCTAATTCTACTGTTCAAACAAAGCACAACAGTTCCTTATTTTCTTGTTTTGTTCTAGTTCGTCATGTCTTGGACAACTGAACAAACTCTTAACCTCATTAAAATGGACATGAAAGAGATAGGATATAATGAAGTGGACTTGGTAGAGTTAGCTCAAGATAGGAATAGGGAATAATGAGGTGGACTGGATAGAACTAGCTCAAAATAGTAATAGGGTATGCTGAAGTGGACTGGATAGAACTAGCTCAAGATAGAGATAAGGTGTTATGAAGTGGGCTGGATATAACTAACTCAGGATAGGAATAGGGTGTAATGAGGTGGACTGGATAGAACTGGCTCAAGATAGAGATAAGGTGTTATGAAGTGGGCTGGATATAACTAACTAAAGATAGGGATAGGGTGTAGTGAGGTGGATTGGATAGAACTATCTCAAGATAAGAATAGGGTGTAATGAAGTGGACTAGATAGAACTGGCTCAAGATAGGGATAAGGTGTTATGTAGTAGGCTGGATATAACTAATTCAAGATAGGAATAGGGTGTAATGAGGTGGACTGGATAGAACTGGCTCAAGATAGAGACAGGGTGTAGTGAAGTGGACTGGATAGAACTAGCTCAAGATAAGGTTAGGTGGTGCACTTTTGTAAGTGCAGCAGTAGACTTTAGAGCTCCCAATGCCATAGGGTGAATTAGAATATAGCCCTCTCGGTGGTCGAATGCTCTAAAGCAGGCGTATGACATAAGTTTAATCTTAAGGGCTATATCGAAAATGTAAAACACTTAAAGGGATACACTAAAAAAAACAATAGTTTCACTATATTAATTAAATAAACTTCGAATTATTAACTTTTCATCATGAAAATAAAATTAGGTGTAAGACAATAAGATTCAACTTCTACCTTTTCCCAGAAAATTCTACAATTTCTTAAGATAATTATTGAAAACACTGGACACTGTGAAAGGTTTTGAATTTGATGCAATAAAAAGTGAGAAAGTATGCCATTTCCTTATAATACGGTAGGGTTTACTGAAGGTATTTTTTCCAAAATAGCTTCCCATTTTCCCTCCACGCAAATGCGGATACACTTACTCTTAATTAAACGTCCTCATCCCAAATACATAACTGTAATTTGTATGCATAAACGTAAAACCAGAACAGCTGGTAAGTGATACGATCTGACAAAAAAAATCAAGAAATTATGAATTCGGAGTTAATTATGTTAGACGACACAGAGACACAGGCGAATGCTTGTTTCAATAATAAATAATCTGCTTCACCAATCTGCGGTCACCGAAGTGGGTAAAATAACTTTAATATATTAATATTTAGCACCGCGTCTTACTACCCATTTGGGTTATACGCTTAAGTACTAATTACGCTAATGGATTAGGAATTGGGAAGGTTGAATTTAGAGGAATTGAACCCGCATTTGTGTGGAGGGAGAGTGGAAAACCATTTAGGAAAAACCACCCCCAGTTCACCCGACCGAGATTCGAACCTCGATCTCCCCGTCCTCGGCGTTAGAGCTCAACACGACTAGCGCGTTAGCCAACTACGCCACCGAGTCGGGTCAATAACATCAATGATATAGTAAAATACTGTTACTGTTGACCGCAAAACCAAATTATTTTCTATAAGACCTTTTCTCTGAAAATTGTTCTGTAATGACGTGTCAAACGGGGCAAAAGTTTCCGTACGAAGGTAATATCCCAGCCTTTTGAGAGGGTAAGCACGTCAACCCGCCGGACATCAATCAAACCCGGGGGGCGTGTCCCGATGGTAAGTGGTGACGGGGGTACCGAGGGTTGGGTAGGGTGAGGGGTAAATCAAGAGGTGAGGGCTGCTGCCCCGTGTTCTGAGCGCACGGGGGCTCGGTGAGCTAATCATAGGTCGCCATGACGACCAGCTTCTGGGTCGTATCCAACACTCTCTACCCTCCCTACCTCCACCCTCTCTTCATACCGTCATCCAACAGGCAATTTTGTGCTTACGCAACCACGCACCTCCTCTATTTATATGAATTTTTTTTTATGATCGATTGTAGAAGTAGACATTTTATTTATTTGTTGTTTCCCTCAATGCTTGATTTACTCTACTTTAATTTGTATTGTTTACCTCCCTGAGATAGTCCAATTTTCATAGAAAGGGTCTTAGCTAAAAAGTTACTAAATTTACTTTCACGTATTCATACGTCAATTCATGTGATCTACAACTGTCACTTTTTATAGATCTCAACAATACCTGTAAAATAACACAAAAAATAAGGTAAAATGTTATCAATGTTGGCCGATAAAAAAAATTACGTTAGTATTTTCTAAAAGTTTCTTCATATGAAAATCAGACTGTTACGTACCCCCTTTAGTTTGAGAATCGAGAAAAGGCTGATGGTTAACGCTGAGCAATTTGAATCTTTAAAAAAATTAGGGATAAACTGTGTGAATATTAATGGTCCGATACAATGATGATATAAATGCAATAATTAATTTGGTTTTGGATACTAAATTAACTATTGTTGGTGTGAGATGCTGATAGTTTATGGGGTGAAACGAGGGTGTGCGTTTGCATCTCAACACGATTCAATAAGGACAAGATGGACCAACATTAAAGAAAATCCGTTCTTAGCCAATACGATGTAATACGGACAAGATATACTAACATTTTAAAATAAATCCGTTCTGAGCCAATACGATGTAATATGGACAAGATGTAATAATATTTAAAAATAAATTCGTTTTGAGCCAGAGTTATGGGTAGGTTGGTGTTCGAATATTGTATGGATGTATTGAGAATGGATTTTCATCAATGATTCTCCACTATCACGTCACGCAAATTCTGGTATAGATAATCTAAAATGTACACACCTCACACGTAAAATATCAACATTATTTATATAATATTTTAGAAAATATTCTAAAAATTGATAAGTAAGGAGAGATATATAAGACAATATAAGACTTGAAAATATAATTTGTGAGTTATGGGATATAGAATTATAAGAAAAAGAATAATAATAAACGATTTGAATGGAAATTTTTTTGTGTGTTGGACAATTGTGGAATAAGAATGTTGGAGACAGCTTAAAATAAATGGTACGGCGCACCGCACAAACTTTCATTGATTTTAATCTTAAAATAAACATTTACTAAAAACTCACAGAATTTGTGAAACGAAAAAATAGGTCTATACGTTGTTGTAGAAATATTACACCAAAGATCATTAATGAAATAATATACACTGTTACTTACTTACTCTGTGTCATTAGCAACTAGGAACACTGTCACATAAAGATTGAGAAAAGAGAAATATCTTTGTCCACCAAAGAGCATGAGAATCAAAATAATTTCCAAAGACCTGAATTAAAAGTATATAAATTTGCTTATAGTTCAGAAATGATTGGTTTTATAAAATTATATTTCAAATAAAAGATTTGCATCTTTAATATTACTACAACTTTACAATGATAAGTTATTTCGTATCGCAAATATTTGCTGAGAAATGATGAGCATTGAAAATTTTCCCTATGTAAAGTACCCTCAAAATAATTTTCATGAGAAAATAAGAATTGCCATCTTGTTTATAGTAATAAACAATGTCCAGTTATAATGTTTAATCAAAATCATCTAGGTGAATTTTAAGAAAATAGTTATTTTTTCTTTTGCTCTTCAGTAAACTACCCTTAAATTTAGGGTTAGACATCTAATTCAAAAATCCCCTTAGGAGGGGCCTTATTAAAATTCCAGACACCAAGTTCTAGCTCAATTTGTAAAATAGTTTTTGCTCTAGCCCGAGGTACAGACAGACGAACGGAATTCCCAAAACAACTTTTTTTGTTTCAGGGAGTCCTGAAACGACATTTATCAAAATCTCAAGTTAAAATTTTTGGATGATCACAGTACTTTCTCTCCGAGGTGTTGAAAGAAAGTAAAAATTAAACCAATTATAAAAATACAAATGCAGTAAGAGTATTTTATCTGCCAAACAAAATCTTCATTTTCTAACACCATATATTCTGGTGTTACATTTGTTTTTTATAATCTGTTTATCACAACTTGTGAATATGAGGGATGCCAGGCCTCCACCGTGGTTCGGATTCCACGTTAAACTGTAGGTCCTCCATTTCATCTCACAATCAACCTACCATTACACATTAGCGTAAGTGCGGATGACCCGAACGGGTAGTAAGACGCGGTGCTAATAATAATAATAATAATAATAATAATAATATAATCTGTTTATTCCAAAATTGTTCAGTCTCTCTTAAAAATTGAATTTACATTATCTAATTATTTTTTCTTGTAACAATGTGACTCTATAATTCACAACTTAAATATTTCAAGTCTCATCTAATTTTATTTATAATCTAACTGGTGGAGTGAAGCGAGGTTCTGTTTTAACTTTAGCACTTGGCATTTGGCATTTCCTCTGTCTATCCGAATCTTTGTTACACAATAAGTGTAAAGTGCGGGGACAGTTTTAAAGGCATTTTTCAGGGGTAATCTTTGAACCTAGGCCAAACAATGTATATATATAGTTTTTCGTATTGGATATCTATTTCCAGATGGCGGCCACTTAAACTTATATTGGTTTGTTCCGTGATAATTTCCAAATGAGTGGGCCAACCTATTCTAATTGAATGTATTTTGTTTGGGTTTAGGAAAGTTACGTCATATATCGCACTTGAGGCGCCCTAAGTCTGACTATAAAACTGACCTAAGCAAGCAATTGAATACCGAGAGGCTAAGAATTCTGTTTTTAAAATTTTACATATATTACGAGATTTAAATCTTAAGCCACGTGAAAGAAAATATTATCTATGTATATATTGTCCTTTTAAATGTGATATTAATTTGTTTTATGTCTAACTTTATCACCAAGGAAAATTACCAACTTCAAATCTAAGGAGAAATTATAGGAGATATTTCAACTAAAAATCCAATGAGTTCAGATTATATTAACTAGAAAAATATGGAAAGAGTGAGGTCTACTCTTCACATAACTACTAGTGGCTAAGTGACATGCGATTTAAAAATATTTATGGAGAAATCATAGGATTGTTCATTAAACTGTACATGACTAGTGAAGCTTAGGAGATATAAATTATCATTAATACGGATATCATACCATATTTGTAAATTTTGAAAAATCAGAGCTGGACACTAGATCCCAGTTTCGATTACCATGTTTAGGTGTAATTTTCAAAATATACGAAGATAACATTTATGTTGGATGCAAAATTTAAAAAAACACTATAGTAGAAGCAAGGTAATCTTACAACATTCCAGGGTAAGTACAGAAAACAAATTTTTACTAAATTTATTTTGATGATGATATTTACTAGAAGACTTGGTATCTGCAAAAATGTTCATGACCTTAAATCAATATGATATGAAAAACAATCTAAAAGCAAATTTACCAATATCTAAAAATAACTCTCTTGTGGTCGAGAAATAATTGTTCACCCGTGAAATTGGATGGTTTTCTGTAAAAAAAAATAGTAAAATACGTAAATAAATCAGTAGGCAATAGAATCTTAGAAAAAATATTATTTTCCATTTATTTTACTCTTATCCCAGCCTAAGCGAACATAACAATATACCATTGACAAATAATGAGGTGTGTTAAACTGATACGCGTGGAAAGGTACAGGTTGGATGTCACTTATCAGACACTTTAGAAATACATAATGGGTTGAAACTAAGAGATGCACTTTCCCCATAATTTTTGACGTGAATACGTCCTTAAATTTGCTACCATACGGGGGCAATCCAAAAAACCTAATGATAACAAAATCGGGGGATACAGTTTGGTGTTGTAGTTTCGAATCTTTCCTCTGCATCCAAAATTAAATTATACCACTGGATAGCTAAAGGATCAAAGAATTCATTACGATAAGCGAGAAAAGTGACGCATCGCGCGTGGTGGAGGGGGAAGCGCCGCCATTTTGAGGTTATTTTGCTGCGTATCGAGATTTGCAATTAGTATAACTTTTGACTCGGAGAAGCTACGATGTTCGTTTAAGTTTAAACGTATTCACGTACAACACACGGCCGTGTCCATGACACAGCCACACCCCATTTTTTTATCTAGCCTTATAGTATGCTATTAGGGTAAATCAGGAGAGTAAGGAAGGGTTTATATTAAAAAGTATAATGCAGCTATTAGGATATGCCGATGATTTAGCTTTGTTGGGCAATAGTAATGAAGTTGCTGCAAGAAATATAGAAATCTTTATTGGAGGCTAGTAAGGAAATAGGTTTAGAAGTGAATGCTGAAAAGACTAAATATATGATCACACAGATAACATAGATTGGAGGTGAAAATGTAGAGACTACTCTGAACAAGATACCATTTGACAGGGTTTATGAGTTTAAATATTAAGGAACAATTTTAACTAGCGATAACGATATTAGAATGGAAATTAAGAAAATAATACTGTCGAGAAATGCATGCTACTACTCGGTTTGTAAGTTATTGACATCTCGCCGGCTTTCTAGGAATGTAAAACTCAAAAAAATACAAAACAATTATTTTACCTGTTGTTCTTATTGGGTGTAAAACGTTGTCTATTAACTTTAATGACGAAAACAAATTTAGGGGGTTTCGAAAACAAAGTTGTTAGGAAGATATTAGGTCATAAAAGGGATGAGGCTACTGGGATTGGAGGAAGCATACATATATGTTAAATACCCTGTACTCATCACAAGGTATTGCAAGGATAATCAAGTTTCTAGAACCTTGTGCAGGGTATTGACTGGCAACCCAGTGGGAAGAAACCATTGGGAAGACCTAGATGCAAATTAGAGCATACAATTAGAATGGACCTGAAAGAGATAGGGTGTAATGAGGTGGACTGGATATAATTAACTCAAAATAATGATTGATGGGGAACTTTTGTAAGTTTGGCAATGAAATTTCGAGCTACAAATGCCATAGATTAACTTAAGTATTGACAAATCATGTACTAGAGCATAAAGCTAATAGAAGGATGTTAAATAATACTATTTACAAATTTATCAACACTTTTATCTAGCATTATTTTAAATAAATGTATGCTTTGCTTGAAAATTTGTGAAACTATTCAATAAATCCTAATATAATTGACGAAATGGTTTCTTTTTTGAAAAAATTTAATTAATTTGTAATCACGAGTATGTGACCCTATACATAAGGTATTGCTTCAATCAACTCATGTAGATAAACAATACCAAAGCTAATACTCAGTTCATCTTTTGAATATTGAATTTATAAATCATATATTAATTCAAATTTGAGGGTATTATAGAATATTATTTGTGGGATATTATAATTTCTTATTAGCTCCTAATAATGTATTATTACGACGTAAACATCACGAGGAAAAAAAAAAGTTAATTTAATATTTTCTTCGAGACCAGAATACAACTCTTCCCCCTTTTAAATAATATGTTATCAACCACATAACAAAATCACGCATGTTTTGTAAACATATTGCTTCCAAGTAGAGTTATAAACCACTATTACGGTCTAACAGCGTCTGACTGACCGCTGAATGGCTTTAGATTGCTGCGATTACGTATCATGTGGATGAAAAATAACATCGAGTCTTGACCCGTAATTACCTTCTAGAATTCATTCCGGCAGTTCATAATGGCATCAATACTTCTACTTAGAATAAAATTTAATATACTGCTCAAGGCCTTTGTCAGAAAAATATTATTTAAAATAAAGAGTTCGTTAACCTGATGCTAAAGTTTGATTTAGAAATAGATTCACTTATTTAAACGATTCAAAGAAAGTAAGAAAATAATGCTTGGTTATCATGTTAGCAAGACAAACTGAGAAATGACATTTACCAATACACATTTATTTTTAATGAAATAATGTGTTTGTGTATCCGCTTCGGCGATAGTTTGGTTTCAGGCATCACTTTTACAAAATACTGGACAGACGATGACGGAGGAGGTCAATGTTCGAATCCCGTTCGGGGGTACTGAGAGTAGTTTTTGCTAAATTATTTGTCACTCTCCCTCCAAACTAATGTGGGTACACTTACTCTAAATGCAACCACCCTCATCTCTAACACATTAACATATTTAGTACGTATGAGTACATCCCAAATGGGTGGTGAGACGTAGAAGGAAAGAAAATAATATAATATAACTATGTGTGTGTCCACATAGACGGTTACGTGGTCAGCGTCCCTTTCACACTAGACTGGATTACTGGTGAGGGGGAGATCAGGGTTCGAATCCCAATTTGATGTATTGAGGGTAGTTTTCCCTAAATGGTTTTCCACTCTCCCGCCATACAAATTAGGGTACATTTATTCCATATTTTAGCTTTTTTCTTTTATCCTATTAATGAAATACGTAACCAGCCAGGCATACAGGCCTACTAAGTAAAACATGGTACATACAAAAAAAATCGTAGCAAAACTCTTTAAAAATATGTCGTTGCAACTTTTAAAACTATTGAAATAATTTTATTTTTAGTTGTACACAGTAATTTTTAATGACTTTATATAAAGTTATATAGTTAAGGAGGAAATCTTAGATGAAATGTGACACCATTAGGTTGGAGAAAGTCTATTGACGCACATCATATCTTCCCCGGACGTCCTTAGTTGTGATCCTAGCAAGTTTAGCAAATAACCACTGAATGAGTATCACTGACGGAAATTGAGTTGGAGTGACTATTCCACCTCCATATCCGCGCCAACCTATCACACGTCCATTCTGACTGATGGCTTGACCGCGAGAGTTTATCACACGTCCATTCTGACTGATGGCTTGACCGCGAGATTTTATCACACGTCCGATCTGGTTGATTGTCTTGATCGCGGGTGTTGCTCCAGTAGAAGCTGCGAGGTTTCCTCCCAAAGGAGGGTCAACTTCACTCGCTCGATTTTCCTTCCTAAAAGAAATTAACCAAGGTTGCTTTCACTGCCTTAAATAAAAACTCCCTCGATGTCGGGGAAATCTTGTAAGAATGTCAACTACTAGTTTTTATGTCAGGATCGTAAATTCTAAAAAAAAAAACACAATGGGTATTGTCACCTTGGTTTGAGAAAGTGAGGAAAAGGGAAGCTCAGTTTGCACTTCACCGTGACTCGTAAATTCTTAAAAAAGTTAACATTAAATATGTATGCTAGGATTCAAGAGGATGGGAACTCTACAGTGGATGTCTCATGTATGAAAATCACCCTCGGTACATCCAGCAGAATTTAGAACTTTGAAATTCTCGTCCACACCAATCAAGTGTGATGTGTCACACGACATGGCCACCTTTCCAGGTAGCTAAATATTATTTATTTATATTTAGCACTGCTTTTTACTACCCGTTTCGGCTATTCACTTATGTACTAATTACGTTAATGGTTTTAGGGACTAGGAAGTTTATGTTTATAGGAAGCATACCCGCCTTTTCTTGAAGGAAGAGGTAAAAAATTTTTTTTGGAAAAACCAACCTCAATACACCCGACCGAGATTCGAACCTCGATATCCCCGTCATCGGCAGTCTAGTCTACTGTGAGAGTAGGGCGTTAGATCATGCGTTCACCGAAGCGGGTAGCTTAATCATTAATTAATATACATTTTAGTAACCCAAACGGATAGGGAGACGATGGAATAAAAATGTATTAAGTGAATTTACATCTAAATTATTATGTAACAAATAAATTAGTGATTTGGCTGAGATGGTTATTAAATACTACAATAGTCGTGAATACGAATATCGATATTTGCGGATTGATGTCTTGGGGATACAAAAAGGATAAATATGCTATATTGACCATCCACCCTCAAAAACAATTTAAAGGAAATATTTGTGCAGGAAGATATCGATTAAAATCACCAGCATTCAACAGAAAGAAGAAGGAAATTCACACTATAAAATAAAAGCTAATACACCTTTGTTAGTAATCGAATTTCGAGCTTCTGACTATGAATCAGATTTCTTTGCACTAACATAGGAAGAGAACGAAATACTGTATCGGCCTACCAGAGCGCTGAAACTCGTTGCAGACGTCTAGAAATCCGGCATCATTAATTAAGAAATCGTTTGTTATTTCAAAATATCCTTCAAACATTTAAAGTTTTGTAGTTTTGAAATAATTATGAAAATATGATATTAGTTAGGCTCATCTTCAGTGACGTTTCACGCTAAATGTCGCATTTCTGAGATTGAAGTAAATTAATAAAAATATAATTATATGTAGCCTTACTCAAACAAAATAAGTGTCATCAGAACAATTTAAGATTATAGAATATAGAGAATTGTTTGAGTGGCTGTGAAGCTTTAGGAATACCCCATTGTGAGGAAATTTCCCTTCAAATCGGTACCCTTAATAATTAGTACAAGTATTACTGTGAAAATAAAACCAACTTATAAAAGGACTTTATTTACATTGTAACTTTCATTGTGATTTCAAATTCTCTATTCAGACGAATTATGGTGCACTTAACATTTACTTTCCTGATTTTGTAATCTCAAATTTATACAAGCTGAAGATGGTCCCAACCCGTAGTAATACATTTTTAAACTATCTAGCTAAAAGAGGTTATTATTAATGACTTAAATCTATAGAGTATAGAAGAGAAATAATGCTTAGAAGTGCACCTACATTATTCTGGAGAGATAATGAGAAACCACAATAATAACACACATGGCCACCCTTTCTCCCCAGCACATCCACCTGAGATGTGAACCTTAATATCACTGTCACCTGCAATACGGTATATCGTGAGCCTGATGCTTAAGACTGCATGACCACAGTTATGGATAAACTGTAGCTCAACCCGCATCGGTGATCACGTGGAATGAACGCCAAGCTCAGCTATTCTAGTTTGCTGATGTCGTCGAGGAACAAGTACCGGCTGGGTGAATTAAGGGAGTTCCTCCTCAAATAGTCTCCACTTCTCTCTCCAGGCAATTTGAAGTATATTTCCTCTTCATTATTTCTTCCTCGTCTCTACCTCATTAGAGTAGTTAATAAAATTTAACCCGCTTCGGTGGCCGCGTGGTTAAGGCATCACTCTCGTAATAAACTAGACTGTCAATGGCGAGGATAACTGGATTCGAACCCGTGTGGGTGTTATGAGGGTGGCTTCTCCTAAATGGTTTCCCCACTCTCCCTCCACGCCAATGTGAGTACACTTCCTATAAACATAACCTTCATCATCCCTAAAACATTTAGAGTAATTTGTATATAAGCGTATAGCCAGAATGTATAGTAAGACGTGGTGTTAAAAAGAACTCAAATGCGTATGGCTCGAACGTGCTAGAAAAATGTACAGTATTAAAACAGTAGCTCAAAAAACAAACTCACAAAACTATTTTTTCTTAAAACACCCTCTTTCTACCCGTCCAATTTACACGCCTATTTTTAAGGTTGACTGAGATCGAATTTGGAGGAAGTGTACCCTCATTTGCTTGGAAGAAGAGTGGAAAACCATCTTGGGGAAAACCACCCTCACTACATCCGACTGGGATTCTAACCCCGATGGGTGACCTAGTGGTCTAGAGGTAAGGTGTCAGACTTTTGTGCTGAGGGTCCGGGGTTCAATCCTCGGTCCCGGCACAGATTTATCTGATTGCCAAACCCTTCCTTCACCTCTGACAAGACGTGTATTAATCACAACTTGTGAATGTGAGGAATGGCAGGCCTCCACCGTGGTTCGGATTCCACGTTAAACTGTAGTTCCTCCATTTCATCTCACAATCACCTTACCATTACTCATTAGCGTAAGTGAAGTGAGTATAACCCGAATGGGTAGTAAAACGCGGTGCTAATAATAATAATAATAATAATAATAATAAAAATTATAATAATCTAACCCCGATCTTCCCATCATCGACAGTCTAGTGTACTGCGAGAGTGACGGATTAGATCATGCGGCCACCAAAGCGCGTCGGCACATCTATCACAAAATATAAATTCCGTTGAATGATCGTTTGTGTTTTGTGTGACGATTCGTTCTGTCGCTTTTATCAACTGGCACACAGCCTCCTCTGCTTCTAATTAATGTATTGAGTTCCACGGTCCTATCATTCCTGTTGTGTAAATACAGATCAGAGACTATAATGCAGTTGTGAACATTATACCAGATTCATATTTAGCACTTTATTTGCATAAATTAATGAAATGTAAACAAAATATTAATTCAACGTGCTGTTCAGAATTTTTTTTTATTTAATTCATCGCTTGGATGTGTTTAGTTTTATTCTTTGACGACGATTACTGTTGTATTGATGTGATTTGAAAACATGAAAGTTTTTATTTGTTTCTCGAATATTAAAATAAACTACTCGTCAGATTTATTTCACAAGTAAATAATTACTTACTTAAAACTATGTTTAAAATCAATTTCGTATTTTATTCAGAATTAACGTACATATTCTTTTCATAGTGAACTATTGTTAATATTTCATTCAATCTAAAACATTGATGAAAGATTATTATAAACAAGAAAGATGGGAGATATAACGTTTTCCGTTTTGGAAAAATACTATTTATATTTTCTGGAAAAAAAAATTAAAATTTACAATTTAGTTTAATTTCTCCTAAAGGCTTTAACATTAAGGCTGGGTTAGCTATCGATATAACATGAGAAACCGATTTATATGTGTATATATACACAAGTATATAATATGTATTTATACATATACTAAGTAACACAAGAGTAACAAAAAGTTTACATAAATATGTGTCCCATTTGAGCTTATTTCCGAGCTATAGTCATGTTTGTACGCCAGTAATGTGGAGCTGCTCAACATTATAGGAAGTGCTCAGAATGGCCACCTTCAGCCTGAGTTCAAGCATTGCAATGCAATGTATTTTTGAAAGAGTGCGACATTCTACGTACAACTCGGCGACTGCAGGCTTGCTAATGACGCGGTGGGAAAAAAAGTTTCTAAGTAATTTTAACACCGTGGCTATTAATGACTTATTCCAAAAAAATTAGCGTTTGAAGGAATTAGAAAATTGTCGTAAAGGAGTAATGGAAAACCTACAATGATAGATAACATTCTCCAGTGGAACCGACTGAGATAAAATAAACACTCCGGTCACCGGCATCTAGTGTACTATCTTAGAGCAAGTAGGCCAATGTCAAGCTTGCAGCCGTATATCTGATTCTGTACGGCCCGTGGACCTTGAAATGCAACATACACTGTGACCCGCTTCGGTGGCCGTATGGTATAAGGCGTTACTATCGTAGTATACTAGACCGACGATGATGGGGAGATCGAGGTTCGAGTCTCGGCCGGGTGTATTGAGAGTGGTTTTTCCAAAACAGTTTTCCACTCTTCCTCAACGCAAATGCGGGTACACTCCCTCTAAATATAACCTTACTTACCCTTGAAGCAATTATCATAGTTAGTATAGAAACGTATAACCCAAACGGTTAGTAAGACACGGGTGCTAAAAAAACATACATTGTGACCCTTTTCTTCTTTTTATAAACGTCGTAGGGATGTAGAATTTTGAACTGTGATATTTGGGGTTTGGCATAGTTTAGGAAAATATGACATGTGAGGTTGGTGTGCCAAATTTGTACTCTTTCTTTGACAGGAATAAATTCTCAAAAGTTTTTGAATTACGCACCAAATATGTGCAATGTTTGGCAGCACATACGTATGTTAAGTGTTTTTATTCATATAAAAAAGAAGTAAAAGGTTTACCCCTTATCGACATATTTGTCAATTTTTATTATTAAAGTGAATTCAGAACAAGATTTGAGGGTTGACAATAACACCAATAATGCAATTTAAAATTCCAAATTTCTTATAAGACATTATAGGATGTATTTGGTTTCATATAGAGCCCTACTATTTGTTTTTAAATATATATTGGGATTTGTTTTACTTAAGAAAATGTCAATATTGTCTTGCTTTTATTAAATTGATCGCTTCAGTATTTTCCTTCAAAGTGATCCCTATGGTTAAACGAGTTTGAGACGCATGTCTTAGATTCTTAGACCATGACACATCTGGTGGGGGAGCGAAAAACCAAAATATTTCAATTTATCTGGCGTCAAATAAATATTTATTCGTCAAATATTTATATTCAGTGAATCAAATCAAGATACTGTAAATATTTAATATACATATAACCTTTCTTTTATTCTAAGAACGATAACTGCTATAAATGTGCAAATGTTATGTAAATATTTAGCTCATGGCTGTCCAACTTGTTTGATCATAAGGGCCGAATCTAAAATAGAAAATACTGAGAGGCCACATTTTAAAAGCAGATAGTTATTATTATTAGCACCGCGTCTTACTACCCGTTCGGGTTACACGCACTTACGCTAATATGTAAAGGGTGATTGTGAGATGAAATGGAGGACCTACAGTTTAACGTGGAATCCGAACCACGGTGGAGGCCTGGCATTCCTCACATTCAACAAGTTGTGATTAATACACATCTTGTCAGAGGTGAAGGAAGCGTTTGTCAATCAGATAAATCTGTGCCGGGACCGAGGATTGAACCCCAGACCCTCAGCACAGAAGTCTGCAGATAGTTAATATTGTCACCATCCTAATTTAAAATAGTTCTAACTCGGTATCATATTAATACAAAGAAAGAAATTATAAAACAATAAGCCTAACCCTATTTCTCTACCAAAGATATGTAACTTTTTTGCAACAATGGGAATAATATTGGGCTTTAAATCTTGTGCTAAAGTCACGTACATATTTGTTGACAGATAGATCCATAAGTTGAGATCTCTCTTGTATTAGTTCACTTTCATGTTAGAAGACAACTGTTAACATAGCTATTCGTGACCAAAATTGCACGTATTTTATGTACATATTCAATATTTTTTTTCTATGAATTGATCGTTATTGAATAAATAGTACAAATTGGTACACCAACCTCAATGACCAGGTTTCCCCAAATTATTTCAAATTCCCTAATGTCTTGTTCCCTTGACATTCATAAAATAATAATAGGGCCGCATTGCATGTTGATTAATAATAAGGCCCGCAGGCTGAACAAAATAAAGTAAAAAGGCCACGAGTTTTACATATTCTGCTTAGTTCTACGATCGTGAATATTTAAAAATATACAGAGTGGGTCCGAAAATATTATTAGTAACTTGAAAATTAACAATTTAATTGAAAAATAAATGTTCACTAGATAAGCCAAAGCAAACTACGTTCTATACTTTTTCACTTTTTGAAAATTATGTCATCTAGGTGAGCCCCACTGGATGTCAGGCAAACCTCAGCTCGTTGTCCATCTCTTTCCTCACCATAGAGCATCTGTTTTCGCCCCATCCTGTATATTTACTGAACTCAGTGATTGAACTCTGAGTTACCCCATACCACGGGCTTAGAGGTATTTTACATCCATTGTTACGCCTGTAAATATGTTTAATATAAATGTAAATGGGTTGAATCATCGATGGGTGCTGTAAGGTCAGATGCACTATTGTATCCAGTGATTGTTTCCATCCAAGAACCATTATTTGGCCACACACATATAGCTATAGTGTTTTAACTCGCTTTACTCGTGCGCTTTATTTTCAAGTGGATGTAAACTAATGTAATTCCTGAGCCGTTTTTTGATAACTCTTACCGTTTAGCCACAAGCGACCGCCAAAGAAAGGTCCGCACCAACTTTAAAGTTGCTCCTCCATTTTGAATTTTTTTCGAAGGCTAGAAATTAAAATTTTTAACTTCTTTTTGGAATTTTCCCGTCGGTTACAGGCTAAAAGCTGTAAGTTTGCCAAATTTTAAGTTTCTAGCTCATCTGGAAGTGGGTAAACATTAATGTCAGTGAGTGAGTCAGCCCTGTGGCTTTATAGTAGTATAATGTGTTGTTCGGGCACAGTCAATTTAGATATTATGGAACTATTTTGGCAGACATAAAAGTAAATAAAACGATGTCCATACATAATTAAAATATTGTAATATTTAACTGACATTTTTCACGAAATAATAGTAAATTAAAATTATATATGAGACGTTCAAATCCACGATTCCTCAAATCTCTCGAATCCCATCGTTATAATCTTTTTAAAAAAAGTCTTGAGTATGATATTTATGAAGAACTTGATTTAATTAAAATATTTTAAGCAATTGGTTGAAGGAATTATGTAAACTATTGTATTTGAGATAGATTTACCATATTTTAAGAAATATAAGCCAGGACACTTAATTAAAAATTAATTTCAATTAATTTTAGCACTGTGTCTTAAATTGTATTGCTAAAATAAAGGCAGCAGACTTCAGACACAAAAGGAGAATTACTAATCACAAAACATGTTAGCGTCGTTAAGCCTGGTAGCCAAACACGTTAAAATCAGTACAGACAACTTACACAATCGAAAGGCGCCCCTGAAAAGGATTATCAATACCTGTGAATGAAATTACCCACCAAGATCACAAAAATTACCCGCAAATACCCTCCAACCATTTAAATATTTATAAGGTTTTTTTCTCTCTTTTATAAATTAATAATTTATTCTTCTTCAACTTTAAAACCACTCATTTGAAATTCTCGGAATTTATTAAATCCTGGGCATAGCCCCGGACGTAATTATAAATCCAGGACTGTCCGGGTTAATCCCGACTTACTGGTAACCCTAAGTTGAGAGAGTAACAAAATCACAACAACAAAAAAAAAAGCAAAATTATATTAATATAAAAGTTACTAAAGAGTGTTATTGTTGTTATTTATTAGTTATTACGTAATAGACATGGCAAACAAAATATCATTTGTCAGTGGCACCAAACCTTAAACAACTTTTTTTAAATTATATTTTAAATATTTTCACTTTAAATAAAAATTGTACATTATTAAAGGATTCTAGGTTTCAAATTTGGATTCTAGACTAAAAAGAAAATTTAAGATTTGGATTCTAAAATGGAATTAGAGAAATATAGGATTCGACCCATTTATAATTAAAATGGTGTCAAAGTAGACAGCAGTGGTGTAGTGGTTAGTGCACCTGGGTACGAGCCTAAGGGCCTTGGGCTTGATTCCCGGCTGGTAACTTGGATATATTTCCTTTTAGGGTAATAATCCCAATGCTCATGCTCA
This sequence comes from Timema genevievae, assembly GCA_902155825.1. Lineage (NCBI taxonomy): Eukaryota > Metazoa > Arthropoda > Insecta > Phasmatodea > Timematidae > Timema > Timema genevievae. The sequence continues at coordinate 51,029 of CABFWO010000072.1, forward strand.
CCAGGGTTTGGCTAATTAGGCTCAAGTTAGGTTAAGATTTACACCAGCTCCACGATATCATAATAACTATTATAATATCATCTCATTGTGGGTACGACGTGTATACAACCTCCTATGGTGTACCCTGGGCAACGTTCTGTACCACTCGATAAAAATAAAGTATAAATAAAAATAAAAATATTATTTTCTGAATGTTTTTCCTGTCAAATTCCTACTATATCACTATATTTCTTCAGAGCTCTCCGCTTGAGCGAGATAGTTAGACCATAGATTTGTTCCATTTTTGGATGTTGCGTACGTCATTCCTTAGCTTGGGGTGTCGTGGGCTAATAGTAGTAGATCTCTCATAGCCCCCCAACCTGTTGGGACTTGTCCAGATGTATACCGCCTCTTGATTTCAATCATATTATATATTTCTCTGACGTGGGGTTGATCCAATGATATTTGTCATCTGTCACGACTGTTGGTGGTTGATTGACGTAGTAATCCATAGCCAACTTGATGGTGGACTGGATGAACACACAGCAATGCAATGATATTAATCACTTGTCACTACTGTTGCTGGTTGATTGACATCCATAGCCAACTTGATGGTGGACTGGATAAACACACAGCACTGCAATGATATTAATCAACTGTCACGACTGTTGCTGGTTGATTGACGTAGTAATCCATAGCCAACTTGATGGTGGGCTGGATAAACACACAGAACTGCAATGATATTAATCAACTGTCACGACTGTTGCTGGTTGATTGACGTAGTGATCCATAGCCAACTTGATGGAGGGCTGGATGAACACATGGAAATGCAATCCACTCGGCGTCAGCAGATCACACACACACACCGTGATACATTCTAGCTTTCATAAGAAGGGGATTTTAGATATAAACAAACAAATTTGCTTGTGGTCAACCTTTATAACACTCGTTTCAGTGGCCACATTGTCTAAGGAGTCACTCTTGCAATATACTATACTGCCGATGACGGGGAGATCTGTGGTTTAATCGGGTCATGTGTATTCTGGGTGTTTTTTACTAAATGGTTTCTCCCACTCTCTCTCCACGCAAATGCGCATATACTTTCTATAAATTCAACCATTTTAATTCCTAGCCTGTTAGAGTGATTATTAGTACATAGACGTGCAACCCGAACGGATATTAGGACCTAAGATGCGTTTCTAAGAGAAAAAAAACCCATTTATAAAAATGTACTATATTGTTATTTTATACGTCTTGATAATATCTATAAAAAGTGACAGCTGAAGATCGCATGGCTTGACGTATGAATACGTGAAAGTAGATCCAGTTTCTTTACTAGCTGTTGGATAGGACTCTTCTTATGAATGAGGGGATATAACAGCGAGGTCACAGCCAATGTTTACAAATAATAGAGCCTAGACAGGTAGGGTAAATGTTCGGGAAGACACATTTGTCAGACGTAAACATGATAGTAATAAAGACAGTTAACATTATGTAGGTTGCTAAAACCAAAGTAATAAACTTTAATTAATATAAAGTAAGTGTAACTTGTAAAGAACCCTTCTGTCAATGTAGGCTTGGATTGCTCTAGTTCACATTCGTATCAGAGAAACTGTGATATCGAGGTCACAACAACGCAATAGAAGATTACTTTGGAGAGGGACCAGTTTCTTAGTCAGACTTAGTACGCCTCAAGTGCGGTGCTATACTAAATATAGAACGACATCTACATAGACCAGAATAGAATGGGATAGCTTCATATGCATTCCATTGGGGTTTAGACAGGTGGTGTCTTGTATTTAGTATAGAGCCGTTCTCGAGACATACCAAGTTTGAATATGAAACTGGCCCATTATATTCTGATCTAGGTAGGTGTCGTCTTGTATTTAGTATAGAGCCGTTCTCGAGACATACCAAGTCTGAATATGAAACTGGCCCATTACATTCTGATCTAGGTAGGTGTCGTCTTGTATTTAGTATAGAGCCGTTCTCGAGACATACCAAGTCTGAATATGAAAATTGGCACATTATATTCTGATCTAGGTAGGTGTTTTGCATTTAGTATGGAGCCATTCTTGAGACGTACTAAGTCTGACTATGAAACTGGCCCAGATTATCTCCCTGGACAGTCAAATTAAAATATGCCTATTCCTTAGCATGACATTTTGTTTGATAGTCACACTTTGGATACACAATACAAACTAACCTAACCTAACTTGTTTTAATCCAACTGCCTCAGGCAAACTGAAGACTCACACAATATCAGTCTAGCTCCCTCTACTACCTAATCTTTCTAAACAAGCTCTCTTGGAATCAGATCGTTGAATGTTGGAACACTTGAATATAATCACACGCCATTTACTCTGAACTATAAAAATCTTACTTTGACAAATTACACTATTACCCTACCTTACATGCTATATAAAAGTGGAACACTGCAAAGCTAGCTTGCAACCTTGCGGGATAGACGAAGGGTACATATCTAGCAGTTAAAAAACTTAACAAATCTACTGTAGGTTACAAAAAATAAAGTTAAATGTGCTTCAAATGTCTATTCATACAAAAAATCAAGACATACATAAAATAAATAAACCAATTATGCTTAAGATGGAATGAAAGGGAACGAGAGTTAATTTCTGCATTTTTATAGTTTTTATAAAAAAAATTGGAAAAAATAAACAAAATATAACTAGCTTATATACGTAAAGTTTAATTATAGCCATACCGTAAGTGCTCGAATTACACAATTTTTAGCTATGCAAATTTGTAGAAACAATATCGTGATACTTCGACTCAGGATTAGGCACGTCATCTATCAAACTCAATTCTAAGGTCAATTGACCATCGAAATGTTATTCCACAGATTTTACACATGTATAATTATAAGCTATAAATAGTCACTCAATGAATTCAAATCATTACAGTTCACGAGTTATAAGGGGTCAAACTTGCTATCATATTATTTTTGTGTACCATTGTTAGGGTAAGTTAATTGAGCCTGAAATTTTGTATAACTATACATTCATATGAGATGTACTGTACACAATTAAATAAAAATAATAATAAGAATATAAGTATTTCGATGAAATATAGCTATATTTTTACTTTTAATACCGCGTCTTACTACCTGTTAAGGTTATAGTCATATATATTAATTACGCCTATAAGTTAAGAATGAAGAAGGTTAAATTTAAAGGAAATGTATCAGCACTAAGTGGAGGGAGAGTGGAAAACCATTTGTGAAAACCACCCTACACCCGACCGGGAGCCAAACCTATTTCTCCCTGTCATCGGCATTCTAGTTTAACATGAGGGTGACGACTTAGACCATGCGGCCAACGAAGCAGGTTCATGAAATATATTAATATTATCATCAATAATTAATATAAGTACTGTCCCATCACTACATGTGATGTAGATACGAGCTTTACAATCTACATTACAAGAACATGTGAATTTATTAATCCGGAAGCAATCACTCCTTAATTGAGAAGTATCAAATTGTTTACTGTAATCAGTTCCATAATCAGTAAACTGTTGTAACTTATTATTTTATAATAACATTTTAATTATGATCCATGTGCATATTCTTGCATATTTATTCAGTTTCACTGCATAATTGCATTCATATTTTGACAGTTTTTTTTTTGTGCAAGTAGATCCGCAGCTTAGTCATGACAAATACTTGTGTTCAAGAATTTTTCAATACTATTTATACTATGTATATGTACAAAAATTAAACATAATATATCTACTGAAGCAATATTTTTGGTTTATTTTGGCCAAAAAAAGTTTTTTGTTAAAAAAAAAAAA
>CABFWO010000072.1:54888-205288 GCA_902155825.1 Timema genevievae
AAAAAAAAGCCAAAAATACTGACCGCAGCTCACGTTTCCCTCCATTCCACTCTAAGTTTGCTCAAAAATATGTGAGTTGTCAGTGAGTTAAAAAAACTCTTTCAAAATCTACCCCCGAACAAAACGGTAACAGTATAAAATGTTTAATATTAGTATTATGAGTATTAGTGATGAATTCAGGACATAACTGGACACTTCTCAGCTTCAAATTCGAATTTAAGTAGGTTCTGAAATGAATGCCTTTCTTGTAAAATAATCTTGATTTAAATGGATGTTTGATTAATTACTATCGGTGAAAGGCCGATATATTTATTTCAAACCTTCTCACCTCGGTGTTCGAATGGTCTAAGGCGTCACTCTCGTAAAATACTAGACTGCCGATGACAAGTGGATCGGGCTTCGAATCCTGGTAGGGTGTCTTAAGAGTGGTGTTTCATAGTAGGTTTTCACTCTTACTCCACGCGAATTCAGATACACTTCCTCTTATTTTAGCCTTCTTCATCCCTAACACATTATCGTAATTAATACAGACGCGTATAGCCCGAACGGGTACCGAAAATAAGCACAGGTGTTCACATTTTAATATATTTTTTCCTACTCCACCCTTAGGAAATAGGATAAGGTGATTGAAGTTCAAGGATATGCATTAACGTATTGGGGAAAGAATATTCAATGCCATAAAATAATATTTATGAGATATGTTTAGTATTTCATGTTTAAGAAAATAAATAGTTAATAATGCTAAATTATTATTATTATTATTATTATTATTATTATTATTATTATTATTAGCAACGCGTCTTACTACCCGTTCGGTTTGTACGCACTTACGCTAATGTGTAATGGTAGGGTGATTGTGAGATGAACAGTTTAACGTGGGATCCGAACCACGGTGGAGGCCTGACATATCTCACATTCACAAGTTGTGATTAATACACGTCTTATCAGAGGTGAAGGAAAGGTTTGTCAATCAGATAAATCTGTGCCGGGATCAAGGATTGAACCCCGGAACCTCAGCACAGAAGTCTAACACCTTACCCCAAGACCACCAGGTCACCATATATAATAATAAATAAAGTTGTTTTGCTCTAATTTGATACACACGTTGAACTATCATATATAAGCACATAATCCTGTTTCTCTATATAAGAAAGCGTAGGAACACAATCAACATAAAGGTGTTATAGTTGTTGTGGCTTACCACGTTAATCAGCCAAGCCATTTATTTAAGAATTTGCCAGTAAAGATAAAAGGAAACCACAGTTTTTAGAAAATAAGCTCAAGTTTACTTAACCTTTATTCTAGGATAAAAGTTTGGAGTAATGTCCATTACACTAGCCTTCCAGGATTTCCATTTCCTGAATTGAAAGCAAAACGTTAAATGTATCTTTATTGAGCTAAAAGCTTCTATATGACGCTTCAATCATGAAATGGGAACTCGGGAACTCTTAAAGAAAGAAATGTTAGAAATTTAAATTTTAAATATCACAACCATATTTTATTTCTATAGTGAGTAAGTAATAAGTTTATTTTTAAAGCCGATTCCTTATTTTGTATAATAAACTAATATTAAGTAACCTTTCTTCGTATTACACAAGAGGATGAAGAAAGTTTGCATTATTCTAATAAGTTATATTTGAAAATACTCATAGAAATATTAAATGAGATATGGAGTGCGGGAGGAGAATAGAGAGGATAAAGTGAACAGACCTAGTGACTAATGAAGAAGTTCTAAGTAGAGTGAATGAAACTAGAACTATTCTGCAAGCGTTCTAAAAAAAAAAGTTATTGTACCTATGTGAAGAAATGAATAATGGAGTGATGTAGAAGGCAAGGTGGAAAAGAGAAATAAATCTGTGAGATCACGAATGTAACTGATTGATAACCTCAAACAAGGAAATAATGAACTTTCGGGATATAATAACGGAAGCTGCTGGTAGGATATGCTGGCGGACTCAATTTGGACAAGGCAACAAAACTGTCGAAAGACAGAAAGCTCAATAGTATTAATAATAGTAATAATAGCTACAAATACTCTTTTATAAAGTGATGTAATTTGAATATTCACATCCGCCTTGGTGGCGTAGTTGGCTAACGCGCTAGTCGTGTGAAGCTCGACCGCCGAGGACGGGGAGATCGAGGTTCGAATCTCGGTCGGGTGAGCTGGAGTGGTTTTTCCTAAATGGTTTTCCACTCTCTTCCACGCAAATGCGGGTTCATTTCCTCTAAATTCAACCCTCCCAATTCCTAATCCATTAGCGTAATTAGTACTTGAGCGTATAACCCAAACGGGTAGTAAGACGCGGCGCTAAATATTATTATTATTATTATTATTATTATTATTATTATTATTATTATTATTATTATTATTGAATATTCACAGATACTATTTTTAAACTTTTCTATAATACATATAAAAACATTTTTTTTAAAGTATAATGTATTGGTCATATATCAACTTTAATCCCATTGTAACATAATTTCCCCCCCGTAATTCTATATAAGCTTCTCCATGCAAACAAAAAACAACATTGAAGAGTAAACGAATAAATCTTCCACTTTGGGAGGGTCTGTAAAAAAATTTTATAGCAGTTGACTGTCCGAGCTTGTCACAATTCCCTGTCACGCCAGCATTATAATATTACAGTATGTGACACTGAGGAAAGGAGGCCATTGTTGCGAAATTCAGAGCAAGGGTGGGATGAATCAAATAATTGTGTTTAGAGACTGTGTTTCCAGCGTACTAGGGGTGTTTTGATATTATTTTGATATCAAATAATTCTCACCATTTTAGCTTCCGCTTTATTTTTCATTGCAATTAATTTAATCCCGAGGGATTTATACATGTATGGCACGTAATGCGTAAAGCTGAATCTTTTGAAAATAGAAACGGTAGCAGTTTATCATAGTATTAAACTTTATGTGTGAAATAACCCTTTGTTCTGTCAATCTACGATTATGACAATTAAAATTGATCAAAGTTGAAATAAAACATTTTATAAGTGTGTATGTGTGCGGATCCCGTGTTTGCTATTGAATCTATTTTGACAGTTTATTTGTAAATGATTTACAAGTGAACTGACCTTGTATGTATGAGACATTGCTTGGCTCTGGGCACCAGCATAATTACCCCAACGGAATAAAAATATATTATAATTTGTAAAAAAAAAATTGTACGGTGCATCACACAAACTTTCTCCTGCTTTTATATTAAAATAGACATTAGCTAAAAACTCTTAAGATTTGTGAAACAAAATTATAGGTATATACATTGTTGTAGAAATTCTACACCAAAGATCATAGATGAAATAATATACACTTTTACTTAGTTACTCAATGGCACTAAGAACTAAGAACACTTTTACAGAAAAATTAAGAAAAGAGAAACATCTTTGTCCAGCAAAGAGAATAAGAATCAAATTGTTTTTCACAAACCTGAATTAAAAAGTATATTATATATTTGCTTATAGCTAAGAAATAATTGGTTTTATAATATTAAATTTTAAATAAAAGATGTATATCTTTAATAGTACTACAACTTTACAATGGTAACTTTTTTCGTATTTCAAATAGTTGAAGGAGAAATTATGAAAATCAGAACATATCCCCCATATAAGGTACCCTCAAAGTCATACTCATGAGAAAATGAGAGTTTCTATCTTATTTATAACGGTAGACTGTGTATAGATATAAAATTTAATCAAAATCATTAAAGCGAAATTAGAGAAAAATCTATTTTTTGTATTTTTGCTCTTGAGTAAATAATTACCCTTAAATTAAGGGTTAGATATCTAATTCCAAAAACCTTCCTGGAGGACCTAATGAAAACCCTAGATACAAAGCCTAATCGGTAGAATAGTTTTGGCTCTAGCCCGAAGTATAGACAGACGGCATGGCGAAAACTACTTTTTTTGTTTCAGAGGGTCATGAAACGTTTACATTTATAAACATTTAAAGTTTGACTTTATTGACGATCACAATACTTACCCCCCGGGGTGTCTAGAGAAAGTAGAAAACTCCAGTAGAGCGGTTCCCAAACCTTTTTATTTGACGTATCATATAATTAAATGGTTAAAATACATGTACCACTTACCATTTTTATACATCACGCACCACCTCCACCCTTTAATGACTAGCATATATATATATATATATCAAATATAGACCCGCCGGTTACCCGGTAAGGAGTTCAGATTATCTAAGCCACTAGGCGTCACTCCAATAATAAACTGGACTGTGGATGATGGGCAGACTGGCAAGAATATCTCGATAATATCAAATATGTATACAAAATAAACAACAAATGTGTAAAAGTCATATGTCTTGAGAGTTGTAAATTACCACCGTCCAAAATTGACCAGGAAAGTTGGTAGGGTTAATTTCCCTCAACTTTTATTTTTTTCTTGGTATGTGCACTAGTTATTACAAATTAAACATGAGTAAAATTTCGAAAAAGTGCAAGTTAGCGATACGGCTCAATATTGTCACGTCAAAATATAAACAGGTAAAGGTTTTTTGGGCATATCGGCTGTATAAGAACGTAAGCTTTTTGAAAATATAGTTTAGAACAATATTAAAGGATGTATTTCTGTTTAAACACACACTAATTTAATTTCACTAAAATAAAATAACTTGTGAATTTAAATTACGCTTTGAACGAAAGGTTATTTTTAATTTCCGTCCTATATCTTTGAAACACAAGAGAAAGTTGAATTCGGTTGGAATGATATATCTAGGAAATGTATTTGGGAAAACTCGTCTGGACAGAGCCAGTTGGCCTAATGAATGGGTGTTGAAGGAGATAGGTTTAAGAGGGTATCCAATAGGTCAACGTGAAAGAAGCGTCCTATGTTGGTTTGGGCATGGTGAGAGTATAAGTGCGGGTGACGAAGCAAATATATGAAGATAGAGTGTGTGGCTCAAAAGGAAGGGGTATGCCTTGTAAGACTTGGCTAAATGTCTACGAAGAGAAACATTAAAGTTTTAATAATAAAATAACGTGTATGACTCGGTGTATGGATGTTGTTGAAGCGAAGGAAGTATGCAAGGCTAGGGAGGTTTGGAGAGAGTTAGTGAGGATGGATTAAGAACCGAGTTGCTTTTTGAGCTAGCCTATGTGCACAGTTTCTTGCCTACCCCGTAAGGGAACGGTGTGATTAGGTATGTATGCATGTCTGTACGTATGTTTGTATGTATGTATGTATGTATGTATGTATGTATGTATGTATGTATGTATGTATGTATGCATGTCTGTACGTATGTTTGTATGTATGTATGTATGTATGTATGTATGTATGTATGTATGTATGTATGTATGTATGTATGTGTGTGTGTGTGTGTGTATGTGTGTGTGTGTGTGTGTGTGTGTGTACATGAATGCATGTATGTAGGCATGTAGGCATGTATGTATGTATACATGAATGCATGTATGTAGGCATGTAGGCATGTATGTATGTATACATGAATGCATGTATGCAGGCATGTAGGCATGTATGCATGCATGTAGGCATGTATGCATGTATGCATGCATGTAGGCATGTATGCATGCATGTAGGCATGTATGCATGCATGTAGGCATGTATGCATGCATGCAGGCATGTAGGCATGTATGCATGTATTTCTTGATTTATATTTTATAAACAAACTTCCTATGAGGTGACAAATTTCTATTCATACACTCAATTCTAGAATTGAATAGTGTTGCTATAAAATATATTTTCGATAAGACTGATGCATTTTTATCATAGCAGTATTATTTTTGTATTTATTTCTATCAGTATTGATACTATATATTGATAATATTATCTGCAAACCCCATGACTCGACATATGAATATATGAACGTAGTTTTAGTAACCTTTCTGACTGTTCGATACCAATCGCCCTACTGTGTTCTTACTATGCAATGTAACATTGATTATTATATAATTAAAGTTGTATCTAGTTTTTAGGCTCTTAATCCGATTAGGAAAAAGTTCATAAGATCCTTATAATGTAATATTATAGTAGAAGCCACAAACCACTTGTGTATTTTCTGTTTAAGCTCCTCTTGAAGACGTTAAAGTTTTCTGGAGACACTCAAGGGTGATAAATTGCCTATAGTATGGCAGAAATAACTCCTTCAAAAATTAATAATAATGTATTAAAAAAATATAAAATACGCATTCCCTCGGTCGGGAAGAAAATATAGGCCATTATATTTTAAGGCTAAGGGCTGTCTTTTAGTAATATATTTTGCATGAAAGTCAAGTGTTTATAACTGGTATTTCATGGATATATTGTGCTACTGATTAATTTGAACTTGGACAGTAACGTTTAATTATTTAGAGGTTTTTTTTCGGGTTTTACATCTTAACAATGGCCCCATGCTACCCATATCTACACTAATAAAGTAGGAATGATGAATGTATAACTTATAGGTATACGCCCAATATTTTTGCTAAGAAAGGGCAAACGCGATCGGCCCTTTTTATTTGGCGTGGAAATGCAGAGCCGTGGTAACAAACTGTTTTCTTCAAGAATTTTTATTGTTTTGCAATTTTATTTTCGGAAATGGTTTGTTCAAGAATAGAAGCATGTTGATTAAGCTAGACTTTTTATACACACACCTCCTCTATAATTTTAACAGTGATCAAATAGCAATAATTTTGACATTTTTCAATATAAAACTGCCGGCTGCATAGCAAAAAGTTAAAAAATGTAACACTAATAAACATCGATACATTATCCTAGAAGAGGTGTTGAAAATATTACTATAAAAATTTCACTCCTCGAGAAAACTGATATTTCCTAACGTATGATTTTTCCGCAAGACCTGTCCAGTAGCTAGCGCCATCTACGTTTTCCGTGATCCATCTGTTTTTGTTGGCGCTGAAGGATACTTCACACTCCCACCTACAATCTTTCATCGGTGTGGTTTTCTTAGTATATTCAACATAAAAAAGAAAAACTCGTGTTTCTATTTGTAAAATGTATATGTTAACCCATGACACCTAAATAAAATTTAAATCAGCCCCACTTAGCAATAAGTTGGGAGGCCACTAATCTAAAAGGTTATTCCATTTAAAATTAGATTGTTTTTATATATTAATGGTTCCTATTAAAATATTAAGATCAGTTAATATGTGTTCTTACTTTCTCATACAGAGAGAGTACTGCAATCGTGAAAAATTTTCCACTTCGGGATCATGATTAATCTTTATATCTTATAGGGCCCCAAAACATAGTTATTATTATTATTATTATTATTTATTAGCACCGCGCCTTAATACCCGTTCGGATTATACGCACTCACGCTAATGTGTAAAGATAGGGTGACTGTGAGATGAAATGGAGGACCTACAGTTTAACATGGAATCCGAACCACGGTGGAGGCCTGGCATTCCTCACATTCACAAGTTGTGAATTAATACACGTCTTGTCAGAGGTGAAGGAAGGGTTTGGTAATCAGATAAATCTGTGCCGTGAGCAAGGATTGAACCTTAGACCCCCAACACTGAAGTCTGACATCTTACCCCTAGACCGCCAGGTCACCCCAAAACAATTTTTTTTACAATTATGTATAGCCGTCACTAGGGCTATAGCCAAAATCGTGGAATGGATTTTGGTCAAACTTGATATTTAAATGATGGTCATATCTCGGGTAATTATTTTTATTAGGTTTGTATTTCTCAAATTAAGAATAGTTAACTAAGAATTATTTTTTGAAAATTAGAATTTTTTTTTAATATCTATAACGATTTTGTTTAAAATGAATATCTGGGAAGTGTTTTACATGCTAAATAAGAATGTATGGTCGTTTTATTTAAAAGGAAGTTATTTGAGAGTAGTCTACAGATAATTAATTCTAGTTTGGGTTATTTTAGCACCACTTCTTTCTACCTATTCAGGTAATACGCATATCTATTTATTACACTCATGAGTTAGGGACGAGGAAGGTTGAATTTAGAGGAAGTATATCCGCATTTTCGTGGGGGGATAGTAAAAAAACATTTTGGAATAACCACCCTCAGTATACCTGACCGAGATTCGAATCCCGATCTTCCTGTCATCGGCGGTGACCCCTCATTTCGTTCACTCGGGAATCTCTACCCAAATTTGCCCCATCTCATGCACTCAAATAAGCAGGTGTTATTATTAAGTAAACGGTATTTTTGTTTGTCTCGTCTCGTTTACCGAACAAAAAAAAAAATCTCTTACGACTTTGAATCGCTAGTGACTTTTCCTACTAGTGACTCTTCCACCCTTTTTTGGAGTGGGAACAATCTCTATAACGCATACTTTCAAATTAACTAACCAATTAACTAGTTTATGTTAGGCTAGGTAAGGTTGTGTTAGACGTGAACTTGATTAAAGGAGGATAAAGAGGGGATGAAGATGACATAGCAGGATGGCTACAAAACATATTTTACAAAATTCCCTGACTTTTCCAGGTTTTCCAGGCAACATTTTTCAAATTTCCCTGACTACTTTTCCAGTTTTAATGTTGGATGATGACTTGTTTTATTTATTACTGATCACATATTAAAAAAGTTTGTATCTACTAAATATAAAGTTTTATCAGTTATTTAAAAAATTAAAATGTTATTTTATTTAGGTATTATTAACTTTTGTTTTAGTGTTTAGTTGCGAAATTAATGGGATTTTTAGACATATTTTTTAATTCCCTGACTTTTCCTTATTTTTAGTTAAATTCCCTGACATTTCCCTGTTTTCCCTGTCATTCAAAAATTCCCTGACTTTTCCAGATTTTCCCTGTTTTTCCTGTATGTAGCCACCATGCACAGTGACGTGGACCTACCTTAGTGCACGAGAGTTGAACGCTTCACTCTACAAGAGGGTAAAAGGTATTGGAAAAGTCGCGAACGATTCAAAGTCGTGAGCTACTCTTTCTTTCTTGTTCAATACACGAGATGGGCATGATTCGTCATCGGCATTGGCAGTCTAGTATAATATAAGAGCAACGCCTTAGGTCATGCGACTACTGAGGCAGGTTTGGTTTTAGTTAAATTTGAAAATTTTAAATAACCATGGTAATGTCCTTCAAAATTGTTTTCTGAAGAGAGTTTCGTATGCTTATGAAAACAATAGGAGCCCACTTCGGTATTCGAATATTCTAACGCTAAAACGTCACTGCCGCAACAGACTGTGCTGCCGATGATGGAGGGATTTGAATCCCGCTTGAGTGCAATGAGATTATTTTTTAACCTAAATGGTTTTCCGCTCTTCTGCAACGCAAATTCGGGGCAGCCAAACTTCCCCTAAGTTCAACCTTCTTCATCTATTAGGCATTAGTATAATTTATTACACATGCGTCTAACCCTATCGGATAGCAAGACATGGTGTTAATAGAAAAAGCAGATTTGTTTATCTTACTTACTTATTCTATGGCACTAGGAACTCGCAAGTTCATTGCGGCACTTATAAAAGTACGACATCCATTCCTATTATGAGATAGTTCTATCCAGTCCGCCTCAGTACACCCTATCTCTTTTAGGTCCATTATAATGTTATCCTCCCATCTGTATCTAGGTCTTCCCAATGGTCTTTTCCCATTGGGTTTGCCAGTCAGTACTATGAACAAGGTTATAGAATCTCCCATTCGCACTGCATGTCCTGCGCACCTTATTATACAAGACTTAATTAGCCTAACAATGTCTTGTGATGAGTACAGGGTATGTAACCTCCTCCACTTTTGGATCAAATATCTTCCTAAGCACCTTGTTTTTCAAAACAATAAATTGGTTTTTCGTCACCAAAGCGATGATACCACGTTTCCCACCCATAGAAAACAACTGGTAAAATTACTGATTTGTATATTCTTAGTTTTATATTCTTTGAAAGCAGGCGAGATGTCAACAACTTACTGAGTGAGTAATAACATACATTTCCTGACTGTATTCTTTTCCTAATTTCCAATCTAATATCTTTATTGCTAGTTAAAATTGTTCCTAAATATTTAAGCTCATTAACTTAGCCAAATGATATGTTTCTCGAAGTAATCTTTAAATTATCGACCCCAAGCTGTGTTCTCTCTGTGAGCATATAATTAATCTTTTCAGCGATCACTTCTAAACCTATTTCCTTACAAGTCTCAAATAACATGTCTGCATTTCTTGCTACACCTTCCTTACTATTGCCCAACAAAGTTAAATCATCTGCTTATCCTAATAACGTCAACCCTTCCCTACTCTCTTGCATTACACTGATAGCATACTCCAAGGATAGATTAAAAGTAATGGGGAAAGGACATCTCCTTTAATTCAACTCATATGTGTTTCTAAAGTATTCTGATATGTGACATCCAACCCGTACCCTCCCAGTGAAACATACCTCAATTAGCTTGACAAGTTTATTGGATATCCCAAACTTTACTTAAATTTCATATATTTTTTTATTTTAAATGAATAGTAGGCTTTTTAAAAATATATTTATAATTGATGAACCATCATGTTATATTTCCAATTTATTTTCTCTAGTATTTGCCTGATAGTAAAAATCTAATCCGTTGTTGACCTATTTCTTTGAAATCCACACTGTTGATCCCCAATTATTTACTCTACATGTGGCGTAAATTATGTTAGATAAAATTTTCTAGCATATTGTTAGTAGTGAGAAGCCTCTATAGTCATAACACTCTGTTTTATCTCTCTTTTTGAAAATTGATATTATAATATCTTCCTTCCATTATTGGGTAGTTTATCAATAACTGACTTTATTATAGTTTTAACAACACTTACAAGACAATATGGGCAAGTGTATACGATTGTGTCGAACATTTTATTTTTAATTATTGACGTCGCTTTGTAATTTAAGGCCAGCTCATAAGTTTGTGTTTATTTGTGACCTTCAACGTTAAAGTCAGACCTTCTTTGAAAATGACTAGCAATAAAGTTTAACTCGTGTCAAGTGATATGAGCGATTTCCCACGTGTTCATTGGTTTTTTTAATCTAACAACATTCCTGCCCTACTTTACACTGTGGTTGTTGGAAGAAGGGTGTTTATAACGTTACATCCTTACGTGATTATGGATAGGGTTAAAAGGTCGCTATTTCTTGTTTATACCATTTATATGTGTGTTTATATATAGTTCATGTTTTGTCACACCAACTCGAGTGTTCAGTAAAATTATAACGAAGCTGTTGGGTGTTTTATGACAAATTAAAGCATCTAGAACGCCTCTGGTAAGTTGACATTAATTTATGTACAAAAACGTAAATGCCAGGAAAACCCCTTTAATCAGCTTCTGGCTTCATGTGAAGTTTTTCCTCATTTGAATGAAAAAGCATCATAGCTCTGGGGGTCTTGGAACCATAGGGTGTTCTACCAAGCTCGGAAATTAATTACAGGTTCACCTCGGGCTACTCCGACAAATTACCTTTAGTGTGTTCTAGCACTTATATTAAAGAAGTGTTTCATCACTTTCAACCATCAGTTGTTTCAACATTTACATCAGAAAGTGTTTTATTAACGTACATCTAACCATAATTTGTTCTAATGTTTACATCAAAAAGTGTTTTATCAACGTACATCCAACCATAATATGTCCTAACACTTACATCAGAAAGAGTTTAATTACACCCAAACCATCAGTTGTTTCAACATTTACACCAGAAAGTGTTTGATTATATCCGAACATAATTTGTGCTAGCATTTACACCAGAAGTGGTTCAATACATCCAGGGGCATCGCGTCGAGTGGTGCTTGGGGGTGTCTCCCCCCCTCCCCCCCAATGTTGATTAAAAGCTTGAAAGTTGGGAATTTTGTGAGATTTGAGATCTGGAGTTGGGAAATTCTAGGCTTATTCTGTACCCCATTACTTTCCATTATGAAAGTCCTTAACCACAGACTTGTACAAACAAATCTAAAATTTCCCAACTGTTGATCCCTACTCTACAAAAAATCCCAACTTCAAAGATCATCAAACATTTAAAGGAGATTCCTTGTTTATTAGATTGTAGAAGCTTAGTTAATCAAGTAGTCTAGTAGCGCCGTTGTCAGTAGGCAGAGACAACGGCCAGTGAGTGTAAGCTGAATGCGGTATGGAAACCAATCATTAGGGAATATGAGCTGCCCAGTAGCAAAATTTCACTCAGCCAGCAATGCTTGAAGTGGCAGCATTATCAGCCAATGTTTTGTTTATGGTTTAGTGTTTTTAGTTGTGACTTTCGTGGCTGCTAGACTGTAGCAGTTTTATTATTCAAATTATCATATGTTGTACAGCCAATGCCTTAATTAGGACTTTATTAAATTTTGAGGGCATAAATGCAGTGAATGTTACGCAACATTTTATTGTTTTCTTATCGAAAGCTCTGACTGATGAAATGAGGACATTGAGGTTAGTAGTTAATGTTTGACTTCTGAAATACACACTAATTTTTCTAGCACGTATCCATACTAGTTTTAATTGAACTGATGTATCTTATTTCATTGTTTATTAAAATAGGCTTTCATAAATGCAATTTAAATAGGCTCAGATCAATAATGAAGGAAGAGGAGTAATAGGACTGTGTTACATTGTTACAACTTTTATAATTTTTCATTTGATTAAGTAGACTACATCAAACAAAAAATTAAGTTTTTTTTTCACACAAATATTTTCAAATTTGGGATACATTTTTAATTTTTTTTATTTAGTGTTCTATTTGTTTGAAATTTCGTATAACCATGTTGTTTAGCGTGCTGATTTTGAATTTGCCATAAGTTTTTTAATAAAAGTCAGGGGAAGCCCCTTCACCCTCACACGCTAAATTGCAATATGTTTATTCACGTACTAGCATTAACATTTTAGTGCAACTTCTATGAGGTTACGAAGCAGGACATTGGTAAACCGGTATCAAAATACTGTAGAAATATCGATAAATTCCATTTTTATTATTTTATTTTACAGTTGAAAATGTTTTTAAATAAACATGGCCAAATTATTAATTTTTTTATAGAGTGATGAGCGAGTTCTACATCTCCGGGAGCTTACTAGTTAAATATTGCTTCCAACTGTGTTATAATAAAGCAGCGGTTTCCAAATTGGGGGGTTGCGGTGAGTTTTGGGTGGGGTCACAATATAGAAGTTTTAGCTTTATATTTACTTTTTCAAGGATTTTAATGATTATAAGAAGATGCGAAATTCTAATAGAAACGTAAGTTGTTAAAGTGACTAAAAATAACCTAGTTAAAACTGCTTTGGTTCATTTTGGCTATTCCATTCTGATAGCTTCTTGCTTATTATTATTATTATTAGTATTATTATAAGCTATTTATAATAATTAAAACAAGTATTAGTGGGCATGCGGGTTTAACTCTTTTGGTTTGGTTTGTTGGTGAAAGTGAAGTAAGGATTTTAATTCTGGCCAGGGGTAGTTTATCCTAATATCCCTCCAAGCAAAATAAGTGTACATTTACTCTAAATGTTACCTATCCCACTGGTGTAGCTAACTGTAGATAGCCTGGGCTGGTAGTAATACACAGAGAAAAAACTTAAAAACTATGATTTGAATGCTTTTAAGCTATCAAAGGGTCACGATGGCCGCAGAGAGAAAAGTTGTGGTCATAAACTACAAAACTTTGGAAACCGCTTTAGTAGAGTCAATTAAATTTTTAAATCTAAAATACACGATCTGAACAATATCTGGAAATCTAAATAAATATATTTAAGCTCGATTGGATATTTAGCTCAGATGCAGGTAAACTTAAATAAGTAATAATTCAAGATGCACTGAAAAAGCCAAGTAGCTTTAAAAATCCTGTATGAACAAATAAACAAGGCTGTCGACGGGAGGGGCGGGTTTGGGGGCTCAAACCACCCCCAAAATGTTATGAACAAAATGGCTTTATTTATGGTTCAAACAATACAAAAATTAAGATAAAGTACCAATTAGGGGGCTGTGTTATCATAAAAAGCACTTCAGAGAGCTTATAGAGGTTTTTAATATCCATAAAAACACTTCAGATAGCTTCTAGAGGTGTTTAATATTTAGAATTTTTCCTAGCCTTCGGCACTTATGGTGTTGTGCTGCTAAAAGAAATACTTCAGATAGCTTCTAGAGGTGTTTAATATTTAAAAATTTTCCTAGCCTTCTGCAGTTATGGTGTTATGTTGCAAAAAAAACACTCCAGAAATTTTCTAGAGGTGTTTAATATTTAGAATTTATAAAACACTTCAGATAGCTTCTAGAACTGTTTATCAATTAAAAATATTCATAGCTTCCGGCAATTGGGGGATGTGCCCGACAACCCCCCCCCCTCCCTCCACCCTGAAATTATTGGCTGGCAACGGCCTTGAAAATAAATAAATAAATTTAAAAATACAATTGCTAAAAGCTCGGTTCAAGGCCTGATTATCACACCAAATTTTTTAAAAATGGGAGACTCCTCCTGCCCCCCCCCCCNCAAATATATTTTGTGCAAAGCCCATTAATACATCCGACTATTGTTCTAACATTTACATTAGAAAGTGTTTCATTACATCCAATCATAATGTGTGCTAACATTTACTAACTTAGATCGCAATACCCACTAGCCTGTCGCTTTAGGCTGAAATATTTTAACCTCTGTATAGAGAGACACAATTTAAAGAGTGTGTATGTGTCTAAAAATATTATTACAGTAAGTTGCGATCTTGATCAAATAAAATTTTTAAAATACTTCATATATTATACTTGATGGCTGTGAAAACATATTGGCTCTGGAAAACCTGGAAATGTCGGGGAATTTTAAAATTAAGTTTGGCTGGATACCTTTTAAAGCGCTTGATCTATATGCTATATTCTGTATGAAGAGTTGGTGCATAAAACAATAACACTTGGTTGGTTAAACTAATTCTTGGGGGAAAGAGGTAGGGGGAGAAAAGGAACATGTTAGCCTCTTCTTTTGAATTTCAACATTTTTGTGTGTACCATCTTTTTACCCAAGCTTGCAAATAACAGGTGCGGTGCATTGCTTAGAACAGTTGTGTATACAGGAAACTTAGCACTTCTTTGGTTTTACATGACAGCTAGCAGATGGTATCAGTAATGCCAACATTGTCTGAAAGTAACTTTTGTCAACATATTTGGAAATAATTATTATTTGCTAAGTATTACTATTATTATCACTAAAAAATAATATCAATCAATTCGCCACCCAACCGGCGACAAGGTCGCCTACGTCACCAACTGGCAGCACAGCTTCTATTCAGTGGCCATACTTGTTATTTGAATCTAAGGCCACTTTTAACAAGCTCTTGCTTTTAATAATTAATTTGAATTAAATAGCAAACGTAAAGTTCAAAACTATACAAACAACCAAGCGTTTATTCTCATAACTAAAATCCAACAATTTTAAATAGACATTATAACAGTGAGTTATCGTATAAAATACAGTTAATAAAACCACGTGCGTATGTCCACAAATTTAACCAAACAAATTATTTTATAGTTGAGTATTTAGACGTGTCTATGTTACTGTTAATAATTTTATTACAAATTTTAATAATACAGTGTCGTTTTTGAATATTAATTCGGCTACTTGGTAATCCGTGTGTTCTTTTGTGAATATTAGTTCGATGTGTGAGCGTGTTATCCTTGGAAAATAAACGGTTTTTAGTGATCTTTGAATAATTATTTATCTAATATAACATAAGCGCGTGATAAAAAAAATAACGAGTGTTTCTCAGTGTTCAATATACATTATTTGAAAATTCAAATCTGTGTATCAAGACAATAAAATATATCTTTTAACCCCAAGATTGTGTTGTGTTGCATTCTAGGGTAAACCTGAAGTTTTAAGATTTTTATAGTATTCCAAAAAAATCTGTGAAGTGTAATAAAAAATACTAGTGAGTCTTTCTCCAGTGTTGATTAAATAAATACCAGGCTAAGACTTCAAGCTATAAGTTATTGTTATCGTAGTTTTATTAGAGACTTTAAAACTGTTTAAGAGTAGTGAATCCGAAATAGATTTTTTAATTAGGATAGCTTTTGATTTGTCAGTAGGCCCTAGAGTGTATTTTTTATTTCATCCTACCCGCCTATCATCATTAACCTGGCTGAAGACGATGAAGAGGATGACGACGAATGTGATGATGTAGAAGAAGTTCCTGCGACCCCGTTGGGAAACACTTAAAAGATACAAGCCAGTTCATAACGAATATGACTTATTTGTTGTAATAGTGTTAAAAAGGTTTATGACAGTGTT
The DNA here is from genome assembly GCA_902155825.1 of Timema genevievae. Taxonomy (NCBI): domain Eukaryota; kingdom Metazoa; phylum Arthropoda; class Insecta; order Phasmatodea; family Timematidae; genus Timema; species Timema genevievae. The sequence continues at coordinate 71,059 of CABFWO010000072.1, forward strand.
TTTTTCTCTGTTTAATACTACACGTTCAGATTTTTCACGTTTATAATGCTAGTAATAATAATATCAACAAATAATTATTTATAAATTTAAAATAATCGAATAATAATAATAACTAATATGGAATTAAATGCTAAAATTTTTTAAAGGTTTAATATTGTAGAAAAATTGAATAATCAATAATAGGCCTAACATCAACATATCAAGATCGACATATTAAGGTCAACATATCAAGGTCAACAATAAATAATAAATAAATAAAACTGTCATATTATATGTTTCTTGTATAGACCTAAATTTTGAGTGTCAAAAGTGACAGCTGCTAAGCACATGTTTTTGCAGATCATATGGTTCGGATATATAATTTGGTCTGGTAACTTTTCATAGCTGTCAGTCAGCACCAAAAAAGTCATAGGGCTACTGTATATGTAGTAAGCACAATGTTCCACAAGTAAATCTTTGCACGATATTACAAAGTATGTGTAAACCTTTTCTTGCACGACAGTTGGACTGGCATGGGTATTGGCGCAAGCTGATCATGATGGTGTGCATACAAGCCTTAGCTTGTGCCACTAGTCATGTCAGTCCAACTGTTCCGCAAGTAAAGGTCTATACACATTTTGAATATCGTGCAAAGATTTACTTGCGAGACAGTTGATTTCACCACCTCAAGTAGGCATAAATGTTCTACTGCACTTGTTCTCTGCAAGTTGTGACTGGCACACCAATTGAGGTTTACACGTGAAAATACATCTAGCACGCACGTTCGTTCAGCTGGCGCTACTTTAGGCTATGGCCATAATTGCGACCTGGTTGCCACAGCAAAAACGCCGCGACCTTGTCGCCTTGTTTTATACGCAGGTGGCCATAGTAAGCAATAGCAACCTGACGACAGTGACCTTGTCGCAAATAGGAGCGACTTTGGATCTCCCAAATATATAACATTGCTTGACGTTTTGGATACCTGGCCGCAGCGATTTTGCTGTGGCGACCGGGTCACAAGTATTGTCTTAGCGGTTTAATGAGTCACACAGGCGTCCAAAACGTTGTGTCAACTGCAGCGGGCTATTTTCCCGAGCTGTGATGTAACGAATCATTCATCATTGAACTTGCTAGTTTAAGAACCACAAGACAATATTTTCATACATAATTATTGGTAAAGTTGGGAGTGAATGCTCTAAGTCTGCTTGCAGCTCTTCCCCCTCATCTCCCTAAATTGAATCCTAAATACGTCCCAGAATCTTCAACGGTATGATATAGAATTCTCTGTCACAGTTTGTGCTCTTTCCTGATGTGGAGGATACTCGTTTGGTCGATACCGCTTACTGCAGACAAACGTCATGTGCTTTTTTGGGGACTCTTTTCAAATGCTGCCATTACTACTACTATGGTTGATGTGTCCTATTTGGTGGATGTTCATGGGTAGCCATTTCTAGGTTGGTCGTTAACACTTCCCAGTCATTCGGAACTTATCAATAAATTTGGGGACAGTGTCGTGTGTGATGATCCCACTGGTGGTGTGTCTCCTGTTGAATTTCTCTGGAAACCTGCGACAGCTTCCTGACCTAGTCTTATTTATTTATTTGATTTAGCACCGTGTCTTACTACCCGTTCGGGTTATACGCTAAAGTACTGATTACGCTAATGGATTAGGAATTGGTAAGGTTGATCTTAAAGGAAGTGAACCCGCATTTGCGGTGATGGAGAGTGTAAAACATTTAGGAACACCCCCCCCCCAGTTCACCCGACCAAGATTCAAACTTCTATCTCCCCTTCCTCGGCAGTCTAGCTCAACATTAAACTAGCGCGATAGACAATTACACCACCGAGGTGGGTGACCCAGTCTTACGCTCTTATTTATACAAACATGTTTCAGAACGGCACCTGAAAAAAAAATTCCCTAATAAAAATATAGAATAAATGTGAAAATTTGAGTAAACTTAAAAAATTATAGTCATGATTAAAATGACAATCTTGGAAAAGGATGTGAAATTAAATTGAATTTGGTATTTGGTAAATGGTATTTAAAAAGAAATACCCTCATTCTGCTTATTTTTTATGTGAATAGCAATTTTTATGCTTGAAAATCTTTTAAACAATCATCAACAATTACTATGACGTTTTTATTTGTGACTTTATTTGTTTGAAAAAGACTAGATGTAAGTTTTTAAATATTTACTTTGATCTCAGAACTGCTGCATTTCGGGTGAAGAGTAATTTAAACTGGAAAAATCTCACTTTTTACTGTAGTTTTTTTAACTTATAAAACTTTAAATGTAAAGTGTTTAACCCTATAGGGCATGTAGATAATTTTCGGATCATTTTGGCACTTATAATATGTTTAAATAACAATCCTCTTCTTAAATAACGCGAAATCTCTAAGCATCTGCAACCCATCTAAGCGATGTTCTATTTATAGAGAATCTTATTTCTGGTAGATAAAATTATTGAATTTCCTTGATAAAATAGTTGAATTTCTTTTTCAAAAGCCTGCAAATAAAAAAAATGTTAGGGTAAAAATGGAAGTATATCAACTTAAGTGATATGGTGCAACAAATAGAAATATTAGACCAAAATTTGTATACAACAAACCAAAAGTAGGAAGCTAAAAATATATAATTTTCTTTTATAATTTTAAATATTTGGTTTTGGTCACAATATGGTCACTATAATATCTGGTTTAATATATTTTACCTATGTCATTTAATTAGGCGAAATAAATTTACAAAACTCGGGGCACCTTTTTATTTGTTATTGGAATGTTGTTATAAATAATTCGCATTTAATGAAACAAAATTAACCATAACTCACATTTAAAAGGTCAAGTACTAGATTTTATGAAAAGATTTTATTTCCTTTTATTTCGTACATGCATTATAAATTAAAAAGTTATTAAATGAAATCTAAATATGGTTTTATGACCTTTTTAATGTTCTTTGTAAATGTTTGTAAAAACACGCCTTGTGAAATTTCTGTGACCCCACCCATTCTAATCAATTGGTGAGTTTTCCTTCTCTTTACTTAAGTGGCTCATTTAGGTAAAAATACAATCCAATTGTTATAGAAAGAATCTTATTTGACAGCTGATAAAGCATTTATAACTACTTTATTGTATTCATACGTCAAGTCAAATGAGCTCCAGCTTTCATTTTTAATAGATATTATTAATATTTATAAAATAGCGCTAATAAAATAGTAAAATGTAATCTATTCTGGTCACAGAAAAAATATGTTTGTATTTAATAAAAGGCCTGTTCCACTCAAACTGGACTGTACGTGTTAAATGCTGGTATTGGTCGATACCCTGTAAATAGCGTCATACACACATACCAGCCCTAAAAGTATTTTCCAAATAATTAAAACTATTTTTTCTGGGTAATAGTAACTATTATTTTTAGTATCGAGCTTACGGTGGCAATACAATGGAATACGTGTCGTAATATATTTCGAGCACCGAGTTTTCTATTAAAACCGTTTATTTTGATGTCACTACACTTGGAAGGTAGAACTAGTGGGGAGGGGATACTTAATTTAAACGGAATTTAGTGAAACAGAAATAGTAATTATTTGTTTTTAAAATTGGATTGTGCTCGTATAAGCGTAAAATGGTAGTGGGTTTGATTAAGCTTGTGTGGGAAGTATAGTACTTTAATTTTCGTGGGAGATGTAGAGGGGGTTTTGAGGGGGAGGGGTGTTTGGTGGTGTGATAAACCATTTAGGAAAAGAAACCTCACCACCTCTCGACTGAATTCTAGCCACAACCCCCACCGTCGCGTCGCTTACAAACCAGACAGTACAAGATTTACGCCCACACCCGTTGGAATGGGTCTCTTCGCTTCTTAATTGAAATATATTTCTATTCCGACTTACAAGACGTGTTTGTGCAGGACTGTGTTGGATAAGAACCATCTTGACTCATTGACATTTTTCGTGTCAATTTATATTTAGTTTTAACATGAACACGACAAAACTAGTTTAAATTTACATTAAAATAATGTCTTATGCTTTCTGAAATTATAATCATATATAATTGACTAAATTTAATAGTTTTAAATAAGTATTTTAAGTGTATGTCTTTAAGTGATTGTATATAATTACCACTTTAAAAAATACTAGCCTTAAGATCCTCCCTTAGAATACGTTAATATTTTTTTATTAATATTCAAATTTACACAAAATTATATGCACTAATACTATATAAAACAAACAAAACAATGTTTTTATCCCACCCAATTAACTTTAACATTAAAATATGTAGGCCCAATATATATATATATATAATCCATTTTATATATATATATATATATATAATGGATTATATATATATATATATAATCCATGCAGTTTCCGTCTCTCCTTTCATGAATTTCTCTCCGACTTCCCAATCAAATCTCTTAAGAGCTGAAACTTTGTATGGACGCCTGAAACATGCCATTTTTTCTGAGAAAAATCCAAGATGACGCTACCTACCTCTTTTCCTGATAAATAAAAAAAGAAATCTATATAAAGATATTCGATAGCGCATGTCTTAAAAATAACTTGTCCCTAGTAAAATAATAAAGCACATAATTAATATGTGGTATTGTTTGCGGACAGGTATCGTTAGTAAATTATTAATAAATCATATTTAATGTGAAATAAGACAATCGCTAGTTGATTAGTTGTATAAATATACTGTGATATCTATTAGGCATCAAAATTATAGTTTAATTCAAATATAACGGGATGATGAATTCCCATTGATAATATAATATAATATTTTAGCACCGCGTCTTACTACCCGTTTGGGTTATACGCTTAAGTACTAATTACGCTAATGGATTAGGAATTGGGAGGGTTGAATTTAATGGAAGTGAACCCGCATTTGCGTGGAGGGAGAGTGGAAAACCATTTAGGAAAAACCACCCCCAGTTCACCCAACCGAGATTCGAACCTCGATCTCACCGTCCTCGGCGGTAGAGCTCAACACGACTAGCGCGTTAGTCAACTACGCCACCAAGGCGGGTAATTCCCATTGATGATAAATAGTTATTTAGGAGTTGTAATGGATAAAATTCAAGGAATAATATTGCGCAAATAAATCCAGGGGAAACTCACAGAAGGTTTCCTGCTCATAAATGTCAGGGCTGATACATACCAATATCAAATTTCCTACTTGAACTTAGTAATTTAATTTAATAAAATAACAACGTAACAAAAGTGAGTTTTTAATTAGTAAAAATTATGTTACTAACGCTATAACTAACCTTGTACAGTAATGTTACATTAATAGTGAAGCTTGTGAGTCAGAAATTATCTATAAAGCCGCCTCCTGGATAGATCATTGGTAGAAATTGGCACACTAAACCAAGGGTCTCCGGCTTGATTCCTGTGTCCAAGTGCCATTTTTAAAATTTACGAAAGTAAAAAATTATATTAATTTAAGAAAAATCTACACTATTTTAAAGGAAATTCAATAATATTGGCCAAAATAAAGACTAATCTTGATCTTGGAATATTTCCAAATATTTTGGAGGAATATTTCCATATGTATCACTATGATGGACTATTGCAGATATCTGTCTGTGTTTCAGACTGAGAGACATGCCACTATGATGTACGACTGCAGCTTTCTGACTTTGTTTCAGACTGAGAGACATGCCACTATGATGTACGACTGCAGCTTTCTGACTTTGTTTCAGACTGAGAGAGATGCTACTATGATGGACTACTGCAGATATCTGACTGTGTTTCAGACTGAGAGAGATGCCACCATGATGGACTACTGCAGATATCTGACTGTGTTATCAGACTGAGAGAGATGCCACTATGATGGATTACTGCAGATATCTGACTGTGTTTCAGACTGAGAGAGATGCCACCATGATGGACTATTGCAGCTTTCTGACTTTGTTTCAGACTGAGAGAGATGTCACTATGATGTACGACTGCAGCTTTCTGACTTTGTTTCAGACTGAGAGAGATGCTACTATGATGGACGATTGCAGCTTTCTGACTTTGTTTCAGACTGAGAGAGATGCTACTATGATGGACGATTGCAGCTTTCTGACTTTGTTTCAGACTGAGAGAGATGCTACTATGATGGACGATTGCAGCTTTCTGACTTTGTTTCAGACTGAGAGAGATGTCACTATGATGGACTACTGCAGATATCTGTCTTTGTTTCAGACTGAGAGAGATGCCACCATGATGGACGACTGCAGCTTTCTGACTGTGTTTCAGACTTAGAGAAATGTAACTATGATGGACGACTGCAAATATCTGTCTGTGTTTCTGACTTAAAGAGATGCCACTATGATGGATTACTGCAGATATCTGACTTTGTTTCAGACTGAGAGAGATGCCACTATGATGGACGATTGCAACCACACGATGCTGCTGGCGGTCCCCACCGTGGTGGAGGAGAATGGGACTGTGGTAGAGTTCAACTTCACCCACGTGCCATACCTGAACGTGACTTGCGAGCTCCCTATCAAATACGCCCAGCCCATGTACGGCTACATCGTGCCCTTCCTGCTCATCATCACCATCATAGCCAACACGCTGATCGTGGTGGTGCTCTCCAAGAGGCACATGCGCTCTCCAACCAATGCCGTGCTCATGGCTATGGCTCTCTCCGACATGTTCACCTTGCTCTTCCCAGCCCCTTGGCTCTTCTACATGTACACGTTCGGCAACCACTACAAGCCCCTGTCGCCAGTGGGCGCCTGCTACGTGTGGAGCATTATGCACGAGGTCGGTCTATCAACCTTTTGAATGAGTGATATTATATGCGCTTGTGCAGTGATCTTGTTGTGGAACTAGAATATTGCAGGAGAAGAAGGTTTATATTGGGGAACTAGAATATTGCAAGAGGAGAAGGTTCCTACTGGGGACTAGAACATTGCAAGAGAAGAAGGGTCTTACTAAGGAATTAGAATATTGCAAGATGAGAAAAATCTTATTAGGGAATTAGAATATTGCAAGAGGATTAGGATATTGATGGGGAACTAGAATATTACGAGAGAAGAAATTTCTTATTAGGAACTAGAATATTGCAAGAGAAGAAGATTTTTATTGGGGAACTGGAACATTACAAAAAGAAAAGTATATTTTAGGTTACGAGAATATTTAACGAAGGAAAGGAATTTATTGGCGAACTAGAATGATGCAAGAGAAGGATATTGTTTGGGAACTAGAATGTTGCAAGAGAAGAAGGTTCTTATTGGGGAACTATAATATTATACTAGAGGAAGGAGTTTTTGAGGGAACTATAATATTATAGAAGGAGAAAGATCTTTTGGGGAACTAGAATACTGCACGAAGGAAAGGAATGTATTGGGGAACTATAATAATGCAAGATCAGAAGGATATTATTGGGGAAATAGAACATTTCAAGAGGAGAAGGATTGATTGATGAACAAGAATATTTTAATAGAACAGGAGAAAGTTTGCGTGGGCGTCTTACTAGATCCCATATATCATAGTAGGGGTTTTATCTGACAGCTAGAGTTGTTACTATAACTACTTTCACATATTCATACGCCAGTATGCCAGGTCATATGATCTGCTGCTATTACTTTTTATAAATATTATAAATCCCTTTATAGGCCTAATAACACTGATAGCATCAATGTTAACAGGAAAAAGATTATTTTGTATTTCCTCAAAGTTTTTTCCTATGAAAATTGGATTGTATTCGTTCGGGCTTTTGATTCGGGGATTTTAAAAAGGCTTACTATTCATTTAAAAGAAACAAACTATATGCAATTTTACCTAAGTTTGGGATACCCAATAAACTTTTCAAGCTAATTGGAGGTAAATTTGACTGATACGCGTGGCAGGGTACGGGTTTTATTTCAATTATCAGATACTTTCTAAATACACCATGACTTGAAACAAGGAGATACCCTTTCCCCATTACTTTTTAATCTAGCCTTAGAGTATGCCAGTAGGGTAAGGCAAGAAAGTAAGGCTGGGTTGACACTAAACGGTACAATACAGCTATTAGAATACGTAGATGATTTAGCTTGGTTGGGAAATATTAAGGAAGCCGTGGCAAGAAATGCAGATATTTTACTAGATGTTAATTAGGAAATAGGTTTAGAAGTGAACGCTTAATATACTAGGGATATGATCACAAAGAGGACACAGATTGAGTACGATAATTTGGAGATTACTTCGAGAAACATATCATTTGACAGAGTTCATGAGTTTAAATATTTAGGAACAATTTTAACAAGCAACAAAGAAATTATATAGGACATTAGGAAAAAAATAAAAATCAGGAAATGTATGCTACTAATCGGTCAGTAAGTTGTTGACATTTCACCTGCTGTCCATAAATGTAAAACTCAGAATTCACAAAACAATAATTTTACCGGTTGTTCTCTATGGGTGTGAAAAGTGGTCTCTTACTTTACATGACGAAGACACATTTAGGATGTTTGAAAACAAGGTGTTTAGGAATATATTTGGTCCAAAAAGTGATGAGGCTACTGGGGAGTGGAGGAGATTACATAATAATGAGTTACATAACCTGTATTCCTCACAAGATATTGCTAGGATAATCAAGCCTTGTAGATTACAGTGGACAGGGCATTCGGCGTGGATGTGAAAATCTAGAACCGTGTTCAGAGTATTGACTGGCAAACCCAAAGGGAAGAAATCATTGGGGAAAATGGGAGAATAACATTAGAATGGAACTAAAAGATATAGGGTGCAATGAGGTGGACTGGATAGAACTAGCTCAAGATAGGGATAGGGTGGAGGGAGGGGGACTATATAGAACTAGCTCAAGATAGGGATAGGGTGTAACGAGGTGGACTGGATAGAACTAGCTCAAGGTAGGGATAGGATGTAACGAGGTGGACTGGATAGAGCTAGCTCAATATAGGGATAGGGTGTAGTGAGGTGGACTGGGTATATCTAATCCAAGATAGGGATAGGGTGTAATGAGTTGGACTGGATAAAGCAAGCTCAAGATAGGGATAGGTGGCGTACTTTTGAAGTGTTATAATGAACTTTCGAGCTTCAAATGCCATAGAGTACGTAAAGTAAATAACAAGTTTAATATAAGGCTATTAAACTCTTGTCATTGGCTTAATTTCTTGGTGAAAATAATGTGTGGATAACTGCGACAAATTTAGCTCACAGACACAGAAAGGAAGTAGGAATAAAAAAAAACTTCGTAGTAGACCATAATGAGTGTAAACAATCGAACTCATTGATTATAGTCAGACTCACCAGCCCTGAGGCCAACCTCTTCATTCTTTTTCGACTGGATCTGATATCAATGTTAAGCGTGCCAACTTGGTAAACAAGAAATCGCCGCGCAGACGTTCAGCTCTATTATAATATTTAATTCTATGATACGTAATTTCAAGTAATTATTCATGCCAAAATATCAACAGGTCTTTTTTTTCCTTAATAACCCTATATAGTTCAAGTTTTATTTATCGAAAAAATGCGTGAAAAATTAACATTAGCTCATTTTCCCTGACTTAATCATATTAGCGGAGCTATGAGCGTAGGCTTGATGTAAAGGGTCTCTAGATTTAACCTTCCTCTGACACATACAGTAATTTTTTTAGAGGCTCACAACAGAAAATTTAATCATAATTCATGTGAAGCACAATTTAATTCGATTTAGATATCAGTCCTGATCCTGTGGATGACCATAACGTAATAATTTGTGATTCCCATGAAATAATAATATAAAGTGCATGGCAGCATACTGTCAGTTACGAGTCGCAGTAGACATTCACCAGTTACCGTATATAGATTCAATACACCCCAAATATTAGTGAAAGATGTCCCAGGACACAAGAAGAGCCGGGATGGCTAAGTGGTAGAACATTGGTATGGAAAGCCAAAGGTCACGGGTTTGATTCCCATGTTAAAGATGTATTTTTTTACTTAATTGAATACATTTTTTAATATTTTCGAATTAGCAGCGAGTTTTCCTCCTTACCTTAAGATAAGAAATTACGTAATTTTCTTTTCCCTCTTTCTTATGTATTACATGACCAAAGGTGATTGTAGGTAAATAGAGAAAGGGAGTATAAGCATAGACAGAATAGAGAATTAGTTCCATAAAACGACACAGTCCATTGTATTTTAAGTCGTGTAGCCTGACAACAATTGAAACTTTCTCGTTGACCGAGGCGGCTGACCTAACAGTAATTGTATCTTGGAATGGAAATTAAACGGACGAAAGTAAAATGAATAAAGTAAAGAGATAAAGTATTCGTTCTTTTTAAGTCCACAGCGACATCATAATTTTTTTTTTGTATTACTAGCTGGATTGAATATTATTTGTGGATCATACTTATCTTGAAGATATTTTGCAATATGCTAAGGCAGAGAAAATATTGCTTTAGTTAGTTCACGGTAGGTTATGCTTTTTGTGACAGTTGAAAATTTGATAAAAAAAAAATAGTTCCATCTTCATCCACCTCGAAAAGTAAAGTTGATTTGCGTCATTTGTCAAAGTGACAAAACATATTGCTGAATCTTATGAATACGAAATGGTTTTCTAGGATATTTTCAAACGTCAGGAAAAACTAAAGCTACCTTGAAAATATTATTTTTACGAGCGTTTGGATTATTTTCCCCCACCGCGTCTTAGGGTTATAAACTTACATTAATTACGCTTATGGAATAGGAATCAGGGAAATAAGTGTACCAGCATTTTCATGGAGTTAGAGGGAGAGATCATTTAGGGAAAACGCTGTTAGACCAAACTACTGAGGTTCAAACCTCAATATCCCCGTCACCAAAAATCAATACGATTCGATCAATACAATTCGATCACTGATGCGGGGGTTTCAATATAAGGGGAAAACAGTATAAAAGAGATAATAATTTCAAATCTCAAAGAATGTGGCTACTTTTTTTTCTAATAGGTGTGATGTTAAAACTTGGAGCTGGCTGAAAGATGTTTGTTCTTCTCAGGTGATCCCGGCGACATTCCACACAGCTTCTATCTGGCTCACCCTGGCCCTGGCGGTGCAGAGGTACATCTACGTGTGCCACGCCCCCGTGGCAAGGTTCTGGTGTACTATGCCCAGGGTGCTCAAGGTGGTGGGGTGTATCGTGGCACTGGCCATCCTCCACCAGTCCACCCGGTTCTTCGACAGGGTCTACATACCCATGGAAATATCCTGGAACGGTCACAAGAACGTCACCGTGTGTCGCTTAGGGATGGCGTCCTGGGTCACCGAGGGGCTCAACATCGACTTCTATTTCACCGTATACTACGGCTTCAGGGTGATATTCGTGCACACCATCCCCTGCGTCTCGTTGGTCGTCCTCAACGTCCTACTCTTCCGGGCGATGAGAGAAGCGCAGCTGAAAAGAGCGAGGCTCTTCAAGGAGAACCGCAAGAGTGAGTGTAAAAAACTTCGTGATACTAACTGCACCACCTTGATGCTAATCGTCGTGGTGACCGTGTTCCTCTTGGTGGAGATCCCTTTGGCTGTCGTCACTACCCTCCACATCATCTCCAGCAGCATCACGGAGATCCTCGACTACTCCATCGCCAACGTTCTCGTCCTCTTCACCAACTTCTTCATCATCGTCAGCTACCCCATCAACTTCGCCATCTACTGCGGGATGTCCCGACAGTTCCGGGAGACTTTCAAAGAGTTGTTTGTGCGCGGGACAGTCGTGGCAAGACGCAACGGGAGCAGCTCCAGGTACTCTCTGGTCAACGGCCCCAGAACGTGTACAAATGAGACCGTACTATAATAGGTGTGCAGACATTAGTGTGAAATGTTTGTGTGTGTCGGTATTGATGTGTGCTCTAGAAAAACCCTCTGATAAATTCAAGAGGAACGGTTTTTTTAATGCGATCTAACAATCTTGTAAATAGAACAAACTAGGAGACAATTTCTAAACAATTTAACTCTGGGTCATGAGGGAGACAACGTCTAGTCAGTACGAATTTAATCGAATGGTGTACTATAAAACATATTTAAAGAAATTAACTACTTAATATATGTATTTTCAGTAGTAAAGGTCATTTCTAAACAATTTTAAAATAAAAATAAATAATTTGCAAAAAAACATCAGTGGCCTAGCTATAATGTAAATAATTCGTTAAATGTTTGATTTAGAAAAACGCGAACTTTGGTTTAATCTCTATTTTTGCAAACTTGTGTAGCTTTAAAATTAACATTTTCGTTGTCGTATCAGAACAAATTTTTAAGGGGGTTATAGTTAATGTAGTTCTCGGTAGTAGGTGCTGCAGTAGTGAATCTATTCATTTTACCCTACTCCCAAGCATTATTCAACGTATATAACAAACGCCAATATTTGTGAACATATTTTACTTATTATAGTAAACCATATGTCACAAAATATGCCAGTGAAAATTCTATCATTTAACGTAATCTACAAAGACAGCCAGAATACGTAGTGTGGTGACATCACGTTTTTTATTGGTGTATTTATTCATCTAAACTAGGAGATACCTAAGTTTATTAAAATAAAATCGAATTAACTAATCTTCAATGATCACTGAATATGATTAGCTAACATTTTACCTAAAGTATGCCACAAATGTTTGGTTTTAATTACCCAATTTTTTGAAATGTATTTAACTACGATAAATATCAAGCATCAGTAATTACACTATTCGCATGAATCAATTAACGTATTCAAGACAAAAATCTACAAGTTTTGTGTTCCGTTCTTATAAACTAATATTTATATAGAAACATGTGAATATCATATTTATTTTTAATTTTAATACATTATTTTAATGAAATTTAATTTTTAACAAATGAATGTTGAACTGTGGACCAAAGTGGATTTTCCAAAGATAGTAAAAGGTAGGGTCTAAACAATATATAAGACATGAGTCTTTTAAATATTAGTTTCATCCATTTAAAAAGTAGAAAATCAACTTCTTTATGAAGATGTGCATTACGCACACTATGTTATTTAGAAGTTAATATTTTTAACGAAATGTAAAATAACACCTATTTTATGTATATTCAAAGAGAAAAGCTTAGTGTTATTTTTAAAGCGTGTTAAAAACTTGTTTTAAAAAAAAGTTTATATTGTTATGAATGATTTAAAGCAAAGACAAAAAATGTATGTGATGAGTTGTATAAATATATGTTCCAAAAAAAAGTATGAAAACTGTTCAAATGTTTTAAATAATATTTTGTGTGTGTTTGTCAAGATATTTGATACTAAGGTCGTCGATTTTATTAGTCAATGGTTTTATTTTTTATTTTTTTATCGTCGATAAATTTATTTCTCAAACCATTTAAAAATATAGATTCTTATTAAAGATAGAGCTACTATTTGCATAGAATGAAATTATATAATACGTTCATAAAATGAGTTCTTAAGTTTAAGTTAAGCTATTAACAGTATATCAAATAATCAAATTAGAATTTCTGACGTAATTTTTTAGGCAAGAGGCAGAAAGTCAAGAAAACACTTACAAAAAGACAGTGACAGAGATCATCAAATGAAACCAAACCCATCTGTTTCATTTGTGCACTGTTTTTTTGCCTCTCTAATTACGTCATCACATCCTCCTCATTAATTACGCATCGTAGATTAATCAAGTCCAATGTTTCCCCTTTATTCACTGACCAATTTTATTTCGTGACCACATTGATACGAGCCATACGTTCTAATTTCATGAGTTGAACCCATTCGGATAATTATTTCATTTTCTCGATGATCGGTTTAGTTTTATTAAAGAGAAGGAATCATAAACAAAATGCATCATAAAACAAAAATGACTTTTTTTACTGGCTTATATTGATGTTTAGTAAATAACGGTTAGAATCACAAATGGATGGGCTGAGGGGGGGGGTTGGATGTTTCTTTAATGTCTTCCCACATTCTCTCCACGGAAATTTGTGTACATTTCCAATAGATTCAACCTTCTCACTCCTAATAAGCTACTATAGTTAAATTCTTGTAGTCAGGACGGGTAGTAACACTCGGATTAAAATTAAAATAAAGTCTTAACTTCCATAGATCCCTTTTTTGTCCCACCCTCTTAATTCTAATTTAAGGTGAGATGGAATGGAACGCGAGAAAGAGTCAGTATTTTTGCAGTTTTCATAGCAAACCAATTTTTTTTTACCAAAATAAATATAATACTGTTCCAGTAGATACGATTAGTTGAATTTTACATACATATTTATCTCAACAGCTATTAAATATCTGTCGCGAACATTTTACCCTTTGATGAGAAACTTTTTAAATTAACAGAAAAGTTGTCATTGATTCCCAGGACACCCTTGAGAGATATTCAACAACTGTTGATATCGCCATGTGACTAAAATTAAATTCTGGGTTTCTACTGGAGAAATATATTTTTTTTTCTTATAATCTGGCAAAATACTGCCCTTAAATGGTGTTCCCTATCTTCCCTTCCTTGTCCTTGCACACTCTGGTGTATGATACATTGATGCACATACAAACTGTCTAGTGTAATGATGGATTTGTTGGTAAAGGGGGGAGTGGACTACCGATAGCACCCCCCACACATGCCTGAAGTGGACAGGAGGATAGTTCTAGTGAGGAATTAATTCACGATATAGCACGTGGGGCCCGTAAAGATAGCCAGCCAATAAATTAATATTGGCATGAGCATTCAACATAAATTTAGTGTGCGGTGGGACTGTGGCTACTCGCCATTTTGAATAATAATATTGACGTTATAATTTCTGTTGTAGAATAGATGGATAACCTACAGATGTAAGATAAGACTTGGTGATGAAGTATAATCTAATATATATGTATATATAAAGTTCCGGCTGAGCTTAGGACGGAGTTCGATTCTTGACATAATATTTGGGTGTATTTTCTCCCACAACGGGGTTTTTGTCTACTCACACCAGGTAAATATCGGCACATATTTTTTTGCAATCATCCTTAGCTACCTAAGCCTGTCAACGACAGGACTAGGGCAAATTATCACCCTTCATAATTCACTCGTTAAAATGTCTATAAGTAAAGGGACAGGGTTCAACTAATTTAAAATGTTGATTATTTCAATACTACTCAACTTTAAATTATTGGTTGACGTATATGTAATTTACAGTGCCGTTAGATGGTATTAAACGCAACATGCGTTACACTAATACACGACTGGTTGCGTCTAAGGAGAAACAAGTTAGCACAACGTCAGAAATAATTAATTTATTATGATACAAGCAATAGAGATTGTTAAGTGTAATTTATTTACGAGAGAACGTCAGCCATTCAATCTCCGATTTGTCATAAACTGCTCGGCATCCGTATACTGGGAGATTGGTTGACTCCCGAGACTTGTCTATAAATATGGCATTAACCGTATTTTAGATCAAACATTTCAACACATAGGCTACAAAACCCAAAATAAAAAAAGTGTTTGTCAAATAATCTTAGTCCCTGTAGTGTAATTATGTATGAACTCTCCTAAAGTGTTCAATTTAAAACGTTTACAATCTATGCTATGTTTCCTAACGTTTACAAACTATGCTATGCTTCCTAACGTTTACAAGCTATGCTATGCTTCCTAACGTTTACAAGCTATGCTATGCTTCCTAACGTTCACAAACTTTTCCTTATTTTGTGGTATTTAAAACCGTCTGTGTATTTAATATGTTGTTGGTGAAACCGGCGTCTTGGTCTAGTGGTTAACATTCCTGACTACTATAATATAGGTCCCAGTTTCGATTCCCGGTGCGGCGGTACCATAGGTATTTTTCCCGGTGGGGAATTGTTCCCATGGTTGCCATGGTCCAGATAATTAGGTTTAAATTAGGTTCAAGATTTTACTGATTTACGTAATATTCATAATTACTGTATCATCACATCATCTCATCGGGATGAAGTAGCCAATCTTATAAAACTGTTACGTCACTGTCAATAGAAGATCAGAAATGTCTAACTAACAAATCCCTAAAAAAAAATCTAGAGAGCATTTTATGAATTTGAAACGCACGAGAGAGAGTATTTACAAAATACAAAAATTCCCAATATAATCCTACTTAAACCTTACATCAAATGAAAATCCTCCACCCCTTGTCGATCCCATCCATTTCCTCCCGTCAGGAAAGTGTAGTGCGATGTAATTAATACCAGCGTTTCTCGTAACGCCTGTCAAAATATGTCACGCGCCACCGACCAGGCAGGCAAGAAATTCTGGAATAATAATTACTCCTGCAATTACAATACGAGCGCTAACCTAACAATAGGGGGAGAAGCTTTTGTTTGCGTTACTCGGCGCCGCAACACCGCGCCCGTTCTGGCGGAAAAGCCGCGCAACGCCGTCTGACCTCGCTTTTTAGAAAGAAAAAAAAATACGAGTCGGAGATTTGTAACAACGCCTTACACTCCCCAAAAGCCTCCGCTAAATCTATACATTCCCGCTTCGGTGGCCGCATAGTCTAATGTAGGGGTATTCAACCTGTTTGGTTCTCGTACCCCCAGATTATATTTCTCTTCAACTTCATACCTCCAAAGTTGTTGCTGTATAATGCAAGTTATTCAAATTCTAGTATCTGACGCTCTCTGATCGAATATCATAACGTCCAGGTATATTGTGGGATGGCCTTAAATCTGGTCCTGATTAACCAATATTTATCATAAAATTATGTATATATAAATATGTTTAAATTTTATGTACTCTCTAATATGTATTCACGTACTCCTGAGGGTACGTTTACCCCAGGATGAATACCACTCTGCCAGTGACGAGGAGATCAAGGTTCGAATCCTGGTTGGGTGTGCTAAAGGTGGTTTTCCCTAAACGGTTTTCCACTATACCTCTACGCAAATACGGGTACATCTCCTGTAAATTCGATCTTTCTCATCCCTAGCTCATCAGCGTAATTAGTATATATGCGTATAATCCTAACAGGTAGTAAGACGTGATTCTAAAAAATATATATATATCATAGCGGTATGAATGGACTGGTTGGCTCAGTGAGTGGCTTAAACTTCTAAAAACCTTATAATTAGGTTTGTCTTCAATCTGGATGGGCTCCACTTGGAAATTATTTTTCAAATATAAAATAGGTTATCATGCATCTTTAGGCAAATACTGGCGCATTTACTTAAAATTCTTTCTCATAAATCTGTTTCCTTAAATTATATAGCTCAGTTGCACACACTATAGAGTATACAACCAATTATTTTAATAAAAACTACATTTGGAGCCACGCAGTATAAAGTGTTAGGCTCAAAATAGACTGGATTTTTTGTAACGGAGACGTAGAGTTTGAGAAGGTAAATATTTTAATTAAATTAGCAGAAGTACTCGGTGTTGTTTTGCTTCTATACTTTCTTCGTTTTATTTACTCCGAACAAGTTTTAATAAATTTAATAAAATTTAATAAAAAAAATTAAATTCCAGCTTCAAGATGCAGATGTTTGTAATAAGGATCTACTAATTTTAAAATTTCAGCTTCATGACATACAAACTCTTCAGCTTATTAATATCGATTAAAATACGTGTATATTATATTATAAATATATACTTATACTGCATTTAATTTAAATTAAATATACATTCTCAAAATAAAAAATAAAATATATTGAGCATTATTAAATCTTAAATCATATATTATAATTATTTAAATTATTAATAACCTATGCCACATGTAACGTAATCGATCATTTGAGATAGACTGTATAGTAGTCGGAGACATTGCCTATTGGCCTAAGTGTGACGTTCACGATTCATAAGAGATGAACTTGTTCATTAGGACACAGCCATTTTGTTTTACTTATCGTTCATTATTGACAGGATTGACGTCCATCTCTTGTGTCCGAAATTTACCTTTAGAGGTCGGGGTTCACACCTGATCACTATGGGCTCGTTGTTTTTCCCCAGTAGTTCTTAAACTCCACTTGTTCTTACTCAGTTAGGTCATTTTAGCCCTCATTTTCAAATACATCTATTAAACAAATAATTATATTTTATTCTATGACAATTCTTAATTACTGTTAAAATTGTTTGTTTTATATTTTATTCAAACATAGATTCCTTTAAAGAAAACGTAACCAGAAAGCTTTAGAGTATGATAATCCTTATTTTTAATTTTATTTATCTACTATATTTGCAATAGTTGTGTTGGCAATTTTAATTTCCCTACGTTTATTCCGTTTTAAACATAATACAAGCAGGCTAGTGATGTATTTAGTAACTTGACCTTCTCTCTTCTTTTTATGTTACAATAACTCTGAACAGATATTTAAAATTTATTTAATATTGAAGGGCAAATAATTAGGTTAACCCAAACCAACAGTTGCCTGAATAGACCAATGAAATCCCCTCTTTTTAACGTCTTCTTCAACACATTTTATCGATCATGAGGCATGACCTCCTTTGTCAGGCCCGCCCAAGTCGAATGATCTCCTCTCATTCATTTATCTTCTCTGTTCAGCTATTTCTTTGGATATAGTTTCGTTATGTTTTTAAAATTACGAGGATATGCATTACCACCACATCTTTATACCTGTTCAGGTGACATGCGAGGATATGCATTACATCACATATTACTACCTGTTCAGGTGACACGCATATGTACTAATTACGCTAGTAAGCTAGGGATAAAGAAGGTTGAAATTCGACCGAGAATTAAAATTTCAACCTCCTTGTCATCGGTAATCTAGTATGTTGCGATAGTGACGCCTTACCCTATGCGTCCATATGAGAATATTGATGGATCTGATTTATCTAGGTTATAATTTTTTTTAATCATGATTTTGATCTAATTGTCCTTTTATTCAATTACACTCACATAATAATACAATTTCTACTACGACACCACATGAATATGAAACAAGTAACCAATGATAATGCGTCCATTGATGCTCAAATAAAATGGTGACCTTTGAGCCTTATCACTCAAATTTCACTGAATTAAGTGATAAACTCTCATTTTCTTAAGAAGATCCTTATCTAACATCTGGAAAAGCTACTAGATCTATTTTCTAGTATTCTTATATCAGGTCAGTTGTTATTTTTTGTTATTATATTATCAATAAGAGTACCTATAAAATAACACTAATTATATATATATATATATATATATTAGGTGTTCTGTTTTACTACAGGTCCATTCCTTTTGTCAGTGAACTTAGATCGCCAACCGCCTCCTTGAGCTCCCAGAATTTTCTTCTTTCTTTCAAATCATCTAATATTTGGATCCTCCTTCTTCCTAAGCTCCTCTTTTCCTCAACCTTTCCTTCCACGACGTCGTGCAGAATAAAGATGCTCCTAAGGATGTGTCCGACCCAGTTTGCTTTGTACCGAAGAACCACATTTAAAATGACTCTCTTATCACCTACTCTTCTTAGGACTCATTCATAATAATAGGATAAAATATTACTAAATTTTGCAAAAGAAAAGATTGGGGTTTTTTTTAATTGGAGCTAAATTATTCACTGTTAAGCTATCCAGAATGAGTGGGTGGCTGATCTCTATGATCAACCTCAAGTGGCTCTTTGACGACTACAAGGTAGAGCTGGTTCGTTGTCCACAACATTCAGGAGTTTCCAGGTATAATAGCTTAGGTATGTCTAGAGTACTTCAGTTATAAGGACCCTTGGTAGTCAGTGCACCTGGTTACGAGCTTGGAAGTCCAGTGTTCAATTCCCGGATGGTACCTTGGGTATTTTTCTCTTTAGGGTAATAATCCCAATGCTCACCAGGGTTTGGTTAATTAGGCTGAAGTTAGGTTCGGCTCCACAAATTCGTAATAACTATCATCGCATCATCTCATTACGGGGACGACGTGTAGACAACCTCCTATAGTGTAACCTGGACAAAGCTCTGTTCCACCAGATCGGCTGATAGTCTACATACAGGTGACCTAACCTGGACTTTAAGATCTCTCCCGGTCAAATGTGCCATAGGATTAAAAAACCAGCCAAGGTCATGGGATTAAACCGTCACACATGTGTTCATATATGCGCACTGTGCACCTTATCGTGATTAATCCACTAGTATTATTAGAACTAAAACTGTTATTTATTTATTTAGCACCGCGTCTTACTAACCGTTCAGGTTATACGCTTAAGTACTAATTACGCTAATGGGTTAGGAATTGGTAAGGTTGAATATAGGGGAAGTGAACCCGCATTTGCGTGGAAGGAGAGTGGAAAACCATTTAGGAAAAACCACTCCCGGTTCATCCGACCGAGATTCGAACCTCGATCTCCCCGTCCTCGGCAGTCGAGCTCAACACGACTAGCGCGTTAGCTAACTACGCCACCGAGGCGGGTCGAACTAATACTGTTGAACGGGGATTTAAAACCAACTACTATGTATGAATTAACGCGAGCCTATTCCATGCACTGATAGATCTAAGTTAACATCCATGAATCTAACATATATTTCTAACTTAATTTCTTAGCTGGATAGTAAATAACCGGAATAAATCTGTCAGTAGAGAGAAAACACGTTATAATAACGTACACGCACCTTAGGATAGCAACAAGCCTAGTTAAGTAATACAGACCTGCTTCGATGGACACATTGTCTAAAGCGTCACTCTCGCGATAGAGTATAATGACAATGATGTGGAGGTCGGGGTTTAAATCCCGGTCGGGTGTACTGTGGGTGGTTTTTCCCTAAATGGTTTTCTACTATATCTCCACACAAATGCGGATACAAGTCCTCTAAATTTGACCTTACTCATCCCTAACACATTAAATTAATCAGTATATATAGCTCAAACAACGCGTCACATCGGGATGCGGGTTTCTGTATTCTTCTTTTAAAGAAAAATGGAATGTTGAGACAAGTTAAGCTGTTTTAATATAATTTTAAAATTACAATAAAATCAAATAATTGTTAAAATGCTAAATTTATTCAAATGATCCCAAATTCGCTGTTGTCGAATGAAGAATGCAGAAAACTGAGCTCCAAAACTTTTTCTGGTTCGGGTGTAATCTTGTATCTAATTTACTCAGGTTAATCGGCCGTGAGTTTGGATGTTAAGGTGGGGGCGTAAGAGACGCGAGAAAATAACAGGTTTTTTGCAGTTTTTATAGTAAAACATTTTTAGGACAAAATAAAAGGTGACGTGGCCGTCTAGAGGTAAGGTGTCGGACTTCTGTGCTGGGGGTCCGGGGTTCAATCCCAGGTCCCGGCACAGATTTATCTGATTGCCAAACCCTTCCTTAACTTCTGACAAGACGTGTATTAATCACAACTTGTGAATGTGAGGAATGCCAGGCCTCCACCGTGGTTCGGATCCCACGTTAAACTGTAGGTCCTCCATTTCATCTCACAATCACCCTACCATCACACATTAGCCTAAGTGCATATAACCCAAACGTGTAGTAAGACGTGGTGCTAATAGTAATAATAATAATAATAATTGACTAAAATATATCCAATATTTCTCTAGTAGAAACATAGAGTTTAATTTTCTTCACATGGCTACCTCAACAGTGCTTGAATATCTGTCAAGGTTGTCCTGGAATTTAATGACAACTTTTTATCTTCATTCAAAAAGATTGTCGTCTAGTGCCACTATGTTTATGACAGATATTCAGAAACTGTTGATATCAACATGTGAAGAAAAATAAGCTCTATACTTGTACTGGACAATTATTTTATTAGTTTATTTTTGGCAAAATATTGCTATAAAAACTGCAAAAAACACTGTCATTAACATGCGTTATCTACACTGCCACCTTAAGTTAAAGAATCGGAGATCTAATTACTCTCTATTGTATTGTTTTTCATATATTATATAATCTTAGGCTATCTCAACTATTTCTAATAGTTGTTATAATTATTAAAACTACATTATAACGCCTATAGAGGAATGTTAACGTTCTATTAAATTTGGCAGTGACAAACATATCGGGTCAGTCTTCAGAGCTTGTCTGGGAATATAAAAAAACAACTCAACAGACGTTTGCCGCTGGTCGGCACAGTACCATAGACTCTTAGCAATGTGCCGAGACACTGGAGTGGTCAAATATTCAACTCACTCTCTCTATGTCTCCGGTATTGTTTCTGAGAATTCCTTCATTTTCAAGAAATGCCATCTAAAGTAATTGTGATCAAAGCTGAAATAAGATACTACACGTCCCATCGTCCCTTGTTGCTCTACAATAAAGAAGGGAAAAATCAATAGTAGGGTGGGCGGGTTTTTTAAGGTGGGGTGCTAGTGAGCACCAGTTTAGTGCATTAAGTTTGCAGTTTTTATAGCATAAACATTTTTTGGTAAAAATAGATCAAATATTTATTCTATAGAAACATAGAGTTTAGCTTTCTGCACATGCTAATCTCAAGAGTTCTTGAATATCTCTCATGAGCATAGCGGTATTTGGTGACAAACTTTTTAAATGCAGAGAAAAAATTGTCACTAAATTCCAGGACACCCTTGACAGATATTAAAAAACTGTTGAGATAAGTATGTGCGTAAAACTAAACTCTATGTTTCTATAGAAGAAATATTTGATTTATTTTGGCCAAATAAATGTTTATGCTATAAAAACTTCGAAAATACTGCCCTAAACTCACGCTCACTAGCACCCCATCTTAAGGTTAGAGCACGGGAACAAAAACCTATAAACTAGTATATGTACGTTAATTAACAATTCCTAATTAGCACAAGGCTTCATTTTAAAAGGTTTTTAACTAAATATTCTGAAGGCAAATAACTAAATACATTAATGCACAATAAATTAATGGTTTTGGTCGGCATTGAAACCAACAACGCGAGTATCAAATTAAAACCCACACAAATTGCATACACTTGTGCATTTCTTTAACACATATTATCTTATCATTTTTTGGCAATCCCCCTATACTAAAACTTTCTCAGATAGTCTCTGGGTCTGACACTCTACCTTCATGTCCCTGGTGAAACTAAAAGCACCTGAGCTCAACTAACCTAACAGCTTCCTCTCTAAAGTTTGTAATCGTTACCACCTCAAGAACACCTGCTGAAATTAACAAACTTTATCCACCTATAAACCACTGAAGTTGGGCGAGATCCTAAACATTGTAATTGCAGGTTTCAATTAGTTGTTGCAGCGTCATTGATGGGAAGTATGATTTGTAAATATACTAGCTCGGAACAAGTCGCGCGACAGTGTTTGGGATTGTATTAAAACTTATTGAATAGCCTTCTGTATCTAACCAAAGATCTTGCCCATGCGTTTTTGGTAGTCAAAGCTTCTTCATTCTTGTGGTGCGAAAACAGGTTTTGAGGTGATGATTAGGAGTTAACTAAGTACCATCTTAGGTGCTTAAAATACGTGACTTGTGGTTAGTACCTAAAGAAAAAATTATTATACTGTATGTTCCAAAACAGAATGTCCATTGCTCAACTGAGTATTTCGGGGATCATGAAATTTAAGTTGAAAAGATTTTAAAAAAAAGATTGAGTCCGATTGGCGATGGTTGTCCATCAACAGATGCTTAAAGTGTATTTGTCTATAACTCTAAATTATAATTACTAACTATCGAACCTTGATGATCGATGCACAGTTGGTCATATTTTTATGTAATATAATTAATATATATCACAAAAGAGTAATGATATATTTTGTTCTGAGCCGATAGATTTATTATTTTACTCAGCTGTGCCAAACTTTCTAATCACACACCCTGTACTTCATGTGACCACAGAAAGATTTATCCAAATTCGAAATATCTGGTGATCTCGCTCCCCGCCTTGGCCAATCCAACGTTCCAGAAAGAGTCGCTTGAAAAAATTAAGTCATCTTCATTTTAAAATAATTAAATAATAAAATCAACTTAGAACATGTGTAGTTGGCTAAATATTCCAAATTAAATTCATATTTATTCAAATTTTTTTTTACTTAAAATTTTACCAAGCACACGCAGTTTGTTTTTGCCCTGAATAATAAACCCCATTCTTATAAACACTAGAAACACTTTCTGCTTTGTTCACAACAAAGTTCGCTCCTTGCAAATATATATTCTATCATTATCTAAGTGAAAATATTATGAGCTTCTGTTTGTGTTTTTATTCTTTTAAAATGTTTCAGTTGACCTTTGAATATAAGATTGTTCAACCTATGAGTGTTTAGAACTGTATCTGAGCCCCAAAATGATCTGAACTCTCATTGGTTGTTTAAATCTGAGAGATGAAAACTGACTGATAAATCGACCATCTTTGTAATTATCTCTGTTATGTGTGTTAAATTCTACCTGTCGACCATATTTATATATCAAGTGATTTATGAGCCTAATTGGAAGTGAAATATTTTTTTATGATATTGGTCCTGTGCTGAAACTAACTGAATACCTTCTTAATATAAGTATGTGTTTAAGTTTGATTGCTAGATTATGTCAATCATTTTATAGTGAAATATGATTATAGTACTGTATATTAAATGTTAACTAAATAAATCAAAGTTAAGCAAAATAAACTCTATAAACGCAAAAATTAATAAGCTAAGTTGATAAATGACCCAAGTATTCAATTGTTCCTATAAAATATTATTTATATATGGCAGTAATTAAGGTGCTTGCAAATATTAACTATACATAAATAAGTGTACATGTAATTACAACAAATCATTAGTTGAAAACAAATTTTAAAACAAACTATTCATAATAACTTTAAGAACACTTTAGTTTCAACTTGTCATTGCACCCACTAACAAACAGTATTGTTGAAAAAATAACAAGAAACGCGGAATCTCAGTGCAATATTTTGTTTTGTAATTTGAACATTAATATTAGGTTTGTCCAATGCTCCAAGAAATGCCTGCCTGTAATTTTATATTCCTCAGTAAATTAGTGATTTTTAGTATTTATTATTTTTGGTCCAAATAAATTATTCAATTATAAACTATAAACTTTATGTTGATTCAATAAAACCAACAACTTTGTAACCAGATAATTAAAGTTATTAATGATGTATTTAAGTAACCTATTTAAATTAAGAGAGAAATCATAAACCTGTTAAAAACCAATAATTTTTCAGTAATTCATAAATTAATTTCACTGTACAACTACACATTATACTGTAATAGATTATATCAGTTGCCTTGAAAATGTTTTCATAAATTAAATTGGAAAATTAGTTTAAGACAACGCGGATTTTATAGCAATATATTCAACTTTTGTAAAATAGCGTGGAAATATTTCTTGGATGTTTACACTTACACGTTTTTACGAATATTAAATGTGTGTGTAGATATGTTCATATTAATATATTATGTTTACTCTCTAATTGATAAACAATGTGTAGTTGTAAACAGCTAAGGAATATTTCCAATCGAATTAACAAAATTTTAATTTCTAGCTATAGAATTCTCTTCAGTTTAGATTAATTGTCTAAATAAAAATTTATTTTGATTTCTCATCCACTGGAATTAATGTGAGATTCTCGAGATTAAAAACCTTTTTATGTGTAAAATCCCCTGTTGGACTTTTATTAATAAAGAGTATGGCAAAACATCATTAATAACACAATTAAATAGATGAAGTTACAGTATCAATTAATGTTACGAATTACCTTGTCAAGAAGGATTTGTTCTTGCTATAATTTGAAAGAACTAAATACGAGTAGGGTATAATTTTATTTTTTTTTTATTTTTTTGCTTACAAATTGACTACCCAGCGTTACTTGATGGGCCGTGTACATTGTATTTCAAAGACACAATTACAGTGCTATAAATTACGTTATAACTAGGGATATGGTGTACCCCGGGACCTGAGTAACCTGGTAGAGGTTAGGTTGAGCCCCACCGGAAACCAGGTCAGGTGCAGACGAGAGACAAAAGACTGGTCAGGACCAAAATCAACAAGATTGGAACAAGGTCTGGCCAGTTGGCTCCTAGCTTGGTGGGCTAGGAGTGAGAGAGAGGGTTGCTGATGATGAGCTAAGTCCGTAGCCTCAGTTAGGAAAGGCTACCACCATGAGGCCTACCTGAGGATCTACAAGAGACAGCCCCACTACTCAGGTGTAGGCCACGACAGGCTAAGTAATCCGATGGTCAAAACAAACCAAAGTACTCTAGAAAATAAACTAAAATGCTGGATTGTAAAATTTGTTGACAACCATAAACTACGAATAGGAACTCTGAACATTGCCACACTGACTGGAAGAGTAGAGGAAATTGTGGACATGGTGTATGAGAGGAGAGTGGATGTCCTGGGCTTGAGCAAGACCAAGTGTAGAGGGAGCGGCAAGAGGGAATTAAGGAACGGTTACATTTAGCATTGAATGGGAAACAATGACGAATGGAGCAGGCTTTATATTGAGAGAAGGTATGCAGGCAGAGGTGAGAGAGAGACAAATGACAGGATAATAAAGATGGCAATAACTGATAGAGGAAAAGGTGAGGAAGGTATACAAGTGTATGCCTCACAAGTAGGGTGCCCAGCAGAAGAAAAGGACCAGTTTGAGGCAGTTTTAGAAATGAATATGAGAAAAGAGTGGCAAGTATTAATGGGGATCTTAACGCAAAAGTGGTAAAAGGAGAGGAGAGTTTGAGGGGGTGTTAGGGGTAAAATGGGTAAAGATAAACGAGGAGGGTATAAGGATGTTGGACTTATGTGCAAGAAATAAAATGAAGGTGGCAATCAGTGGTATAAGAAGGAAAGAGAAAGCGATAAAATCACTAGATACAGTTGGTATGGGGAGTAAAGTTCGCTGATAGACTACTTTCTCGTGGATTAAGAAATGAAAAGGCGCTTCGTAAACATCAAGGTAATACCGAGTGTATCCTTAGATAGTGACCATAGGTGTTGGTGGCAGACATAAAGGGATGGAAATGTAGGAGAAAGGTAGTAAGAAAAGAAAGAAGAATAAGGGTGTGGGGGCAAAAAAATTTAAGAGGAAAGCTATACATAAGAAAGGCAAGAAGCTTAATGCCCAAGGATGAGTTGCAAAGATAGAGGTGGAAGTGGAAAGGTTTAAGAACAGTTTGGTGGATGCTACAGAGGAGGTATGTGCGAGGAAAAGTGATAGCAGGTATTGGAAGGAAAAACCCTGGTAGAACGACAAGCTGAAGGAAGCAGCGGAGAAGAATATTAAATCATTCAGAAGGAGTTTTAAGAATAGGAATGAGGAAACAGGGGAAGAATATAGTGAGAAGAATAAAAGAACGAAGCTAGTTGTACGGGAAGCTAGGAAGGATTGGATACAAAATTGTACAAAAATGATGGAACGAGACGTGGAATGAAGTAAGAAGATATTATAGAGCCCGGTAATAAAGAGGGTGAAAGATAAAAGACAAGAAGCTAAAATAAAGACTGAAAAGTAAAGAACCTTGAAAACTAGAAAGGAAGAAAAGGAACTATGAATTAGATATTTTGAGAAGATGTTCAACTTGGGCGAGGAAAGGCATGAGTGTGAAACAAAGGACCAGGAAGAAATAACATAAGAGGAGGAAAGGGGTTGCACATGGAAAGAGGTAGAGGAAGAGGATGATACAAGATAAAGCACTGGGTGTGGATGAATTGATTGTGGAAATGATCAGAACTGCGGGTGAAGTAGGTATACAATGGTTATGCAGGGTGCTGAGAGGGATTTGGAATGAAAATAAGGTACCAGAAGACTGAAAAGGGGTAGTTATAATACATGTTTTCAAGAAAGAAGAAAAGAAAAAGTGTACAAGTTATAGGGGAATAACGTTGGTTTTCCACTGAACAAAAATATATGAGAAAATACTGAATAAGAAATTAAATGAAGGGAAGCTGGAGAGAGGAACAGTATGGAGCTCTACAATAGATTTGTTATTTCCCCTTCGATAGCTTATGGAAAGAAGGTATGAATTTGGGAAAGGCTTGGTAATGGTATTAATATATTTGGAGAAGGCATATGATAGCATGGATAGAAATTAATTTTTAAAGTGATGGAGGAGGTTAAAGTGGAGAGAGGAGTTTTAATGAGAGTAAAACGCATCTATGAGGATAACAAGAGTTGTGTTAAGATGGAGATTGGGAGGATGGAAGAGTAACAGATAAAAATGGAATGAAGAAGGAGAGTGCCCCCTCACCACAGCTCTTTGTAATAATAATGGAAATGGTCATGAGCGTGAACAAGGGGCAGGAAAACTCAGGTAGGAAAGAATGAAAGCCATGATGTTTGTTGATGACTTTATGGTATGGGGGGATAAGAATGAGGCAGTACAGGAACAAATACAATATGAAATGAGTAAGTTAAAGAGTGTGAAACGAAATCTAGCATGGCGAAGTGTGAAGTGATAGTAGTGACAAGGAAGAGGATAAAAGCAAGTAAAACTAAAAAGGTGTATGGAGTATAGCTGAGAAATGTACAGAAAGTAAAATTTATTGGAAGCGTGTTTGAGTTGAAAGATGGAAGTAGAGAAGATCTAATAAGAAGAGTGCAGCAGGGAGAGTTGTTCTATAGGTGTTTAATTGACCTGCTATTGAGAATAGAATTGCCCTAGAAGTGTAAGGAATTGTTGTACAGGGCATACTTTGTATTCATGGTCCCACATGCAACAAAAACATGGGATATTGAATGTAAAAGAGGCTAGGAAAGTGGAGGCCATGGGAATGAAGTTTGTGAGGAGTATATTAGCTGTCACGAGGAGAAACAATATTAAGAATTAAGATATCTGGGAAGGATTGGGGTACAGGGGTTAATAGAGTAGAGGAAGCAATACTGGGATGCTATCGGTATGTAATGAGGATGTAGAAGGATAGGATGCCAAAACAATTATAGAAATGCAGTATATAGGAAAAGGATCTTAAGAAAGTCCAAGAAAGAGCTGGGAGGAGCAGATAACAGAAAGTGTACAGGTGATGGAAACAAATAAAGGAGGAAAAATGGTGGAAGGAGGGCAGTAGATGAAGGCATTTTACTAAACTGACCCAGCCACAGGCTGATGATGAGGATGATGGAAGGGATGTCTAACTCAATTCTTCGATACCTCGATACCCTCGATTCTTACTGGAATCGAAAGAATCGAGAGTCGATCTTAATGTAACGATTCTCTATACTTCGATTCTTAGCTCTCAATGGCAACTAATAAATCGATAAAATTCAAAATAATTATAAATCGAATATCTCCCATATTGGTTTTTTGCTATATATTATGGATCAGTTAACAACCCTATTTGGTGAATTTAAAAAACTTGTTTTTGACAATTGTTTATTATGCCTTTTTTTAAATGTTTTAATCAGTGAAGCTTTATTTAAAGGTAAAAATACATACTCTTTATTTTATTTTATTCTATTTAATCAATTATATATTATATATTTTAATGCTTGGTAAAATTGTTTTTTTCTTTGTAAAAAATTAAATGAATTGTTTTATATTATTTTGTATTTACTTTTTTAGTTTTTTTGCTCTGCTATGAAGTCGGATGAATTTTTTTTAATGAGGCTGGATGCTTGGAATAATAATGATAGAGGAAATGTTTAGTAATCGAAAAATTGAGGTTGAACTTAAGAATCTGAATCGAGAAAAACAGCTGTTATTCTTTAAGTGAACAGTACCACCATAATGTAATATAGAAACGATTGTAATTTTGAGTCTTCACTAGAAAAATATACATTTAATATTCCTAAATAGTATAATAAAATAGTAGGCCTATATGTTTAAATAACAATTATAGTAAAATTTTGGAAAACTCTTCCCCAAATAAATTAAAATTTGGTATAGAAAATAATTTAGTGATGAAACTGGTTTTATGTATCTACTTTTATACATACCTATACTAGGAATTTATGTTAATATAATTACTTATTATTAATTATTATATAGGTATTATACTTGAGATTTCATATCAGAAGAAGTATTCAGGGAGATTTCACAAGGTGGATGTTAATTGCTGGTAATTGTTAAGATTATGCCACATAATATATAATCAGAAATAAAGTAACAAATTATAAAAATGTATTGTATTATTTGACGAAACTGCAGTTATTATGTATTATTATTTGTTGAGGAATAAAAACATAAGATGTATAAAATAAATATTACATAAATGTGTCAACAAAGTAGTGAATTTATTACATTTTATTTTGAAATAAACAAGATCACAGTCCATTTTTTCTTACTATTCTTAACTAAGACATTTAATAAATCAAAAAGCATAACATGTGTATTCAATTTTTTTTAAATAGAAAATTCAATGACACTATCTTATTGGCAATAATAAAGTTAATAATTTCATGTTTGTGTAAATATTCCACTAGAACAAGGTCCATTATGTCAGACTTTGAATATTTATTATAAATCTAGGTAACTTTATTCCTATTTATAAAATTTTAGAAAACATTTATGTAATTCAAAAAAGAAAATTAACTTGAAACGATTTTGACAAAAAATATTTTAATATGTTTTACACTGAACAGTTTAGCAAGTACCTTCCTTATCTGACAGCTAGAAAAGTTACTATATCTAGTCTAACATATTCATACGTCAAGTCATTTGATATGCAGCTGTGACTTGTTGATATTATCATTACTACAAAATAACACTAATTATATAGAAAAAAATATATCAATGTGACAGTGAAAAAAAAGTATTTTCTAAATGACCCTTTCTATTAAATTTGGACTGTAGTTTCACACGAAACACAGTCTCAGTTATGCATTTACAATGTTGATACAAATTATATATTTTTAAATCAATAGAAATAATTGTTTGATATTAAACTCACCATGATCCGACACCCAAGCTCAGTCAGTAGCGTGTCTGCCTACTGAACTAAGGGTCCCGGTTTCGATTCTTAACATGGCCGAATATTTATCATTGATGAAAATATGGGTTTACCCTTACACATAGATAAATTAACGGCTGGGGACTGGATGTTGTGCCTGTCATAGTCTTAAATTAAATTATAAGGCATATGAAGCTCCGTCAAGCTTGGCAAGCCAGTAGTGGAAGTAATTAGGCTTACTACGCTAACTTTAAATCAAAGTCATGACATATTGTCTCACGCAATCTCAATACTTGGATATTCTTCAATCTTAAATAATATATAATTGTTTGTATAGTATTATTATTTTTACTACTACAAGAGATTTACTTTATTAATTTAAAGAAAACATTACAAGGTACAAAAATAGAATACAAAACATACAGATTCATCCTCTTGGTACTCTAATGGGCCAGAATTCCACAAACAAAAACTAAAAATATGAGAGCCCTTTTAAAGCATGTAAAAAAAAATCCCCCTCTTAGTTTCAAGGGGAGGATATTGAAAAACCCGCTTCGGTGGCCGCAAGGTATAAAGCACGAATCTCGTGCTAGACTAGACTGCCAAAGACGGGTAAATTGGGGTTCAATCCTAGTCGGGTGCACTGAAGGTGGTTTTTCCTAAATTGTTTTCCAATCTCCCTCAACGCAAATGCTGGTGCACTTCCTCTAAATTAAACTTTCATAAAACCTAAAACATTAATGTAATTCGTAAATATAGGTGTAAAACCCGACCGAGTAGTAAGACGTGGTGATTAAAAAAGTATAGAAAAACAAAAATAGTTAATAACAATACAGGTATGTAAAAATATATCAAATGAATGCACAAAAATCTTTAATCAGAGGGGGAATAAAAGCAATATAATAAGAAAAATTAACAAGAATATCCAATCTCAGGGAGGGGAAATAAGAATTTGAAGAGGGAGGGGGGAGTAAAAACATCAAGATTAAAATAAAAGTGTAACTGTCGAGAACTGATCCCCGGCCCCCATGATCATCAAGCAGACACTCTTGAAAATACGTTTTATGGGGCAAGATACGATTTAACTTCCAAAGAGCAAACTTAAGCGCGGTCAAATCAGAGCACTTATTAAAGACGTCATAATATAGTTTAATTTAGAGCCACGTCTTACTATGTGTTCGGGCTATACGCATATGCACTAATTATGCGTTATGCACTATTATGCGTTACGGACTAGGAAGATTGAAATTAGAGGAAGTGTATCGGCATTTGCGAAGAATATAATGGGGAAATAATTTAGGTACACCCAACTGGGATTCTAGTCCCAGTCATAGACAGTCCAGTCTATTATTGCGATAGTGACGCCTTCGACCATTCGACCACCGAAGCGGGTGGAGTTACAGTTAAAATAAATTGAAGGGTAGAAAGAAGAAAGGGTTAAAGACACACTACACACATTTTCCACGACTTTTATATCTTAAACCCTACAAGGTCCCCAACAAATACATTTTTTTTTTCAATAATTGATGGACTACAGAAACCTATTTTAGCCATAGACTAAAGGTACCATGATTGTCTAACAGATGACAGCACTAACTCAATATGAGCTAAAATTAGACTTTCCCCCTTTTCCCCTATACCCTTCAATTAAAATCAAGCAGTGACGCTACAGTCAAAAGGGTTCTTCAACTTGCACCAGCAGCACGCCGCGTCACGGGGGTAACAGCATCGGATATGGCTGAGAAAGTTGTTTCCCCGCTTACAGCCAACAACTTCTGGGGTCATCAGACTCCAACTAGGGGGCTCACAACATCATCTGTCACGTCTGTCAGGTTGTGCAGGGTCGTCGTAATCATTGATTACCCCCCAATATCTTTTTACATACAATGGTTGACCAGGTATTAAAGATTAAACTCATTCTTCGCCATTGTGTTATAATATAATAGCTAAAGTAGCATTTGGCTAATTCGAAGTTGGTTGATTCGAAGAATTGGATAATTCGAACCTACCTTTATTCCCCATAAAATTACTATTTGAATCAATGTTAAAAAAATTAACATTTAATTCAAATTTTAGAAGAAAATATTTGGATAATTTGAAGTCTATCCATTGTTAATTTTTTAAAGTTTGTACTTATTTCAAACCGTATTTAACGATATTTATTAAATCACTATTATTTTCCAAGAATTGTAGATGAGTGATGTAATCATCAATGATGTTGCTGAAATGGCCTCAGAATTAAATTTAATAATAAAAAAAATATAAACACAGTAGAACCCCGAGAATCTGGACACCAGTTATTAAGACGACCAATTACCCGTATTCATATCGCAGCAGCGGTTTTCATTAAATTCGAACAAAATATGTTTTTATTAAATTTTTATTAATTTTTTTTTCAGAGTACGGTATGTAATTGGGTTTTTAAGAAGTTCGAAGATTTATTTTTATGTTGTTTAACATCATAAAACTAATATGTACAGCACATGTTTTATGTACTATTATGATGTATTATAAGTACACACTAGTACAGTATTTATTTATTTTATTTAGCACCGCGTCTTACTACCCGTTCGGGTTATACGCTTACAGTATATACCTAATATGTTTTGTTAGTAATATATTTTCAATTAAGTCTTATAGTGTTAAATCCTCTTTTTTGATATAAAATCAACTATCCAGATTTTTGATGAAATGGACTAGCCTAAGTCTTAATTAGTCCAGATGCTCGAGGTTCTACAGTAATTTAATTACCTCACCACTTGAGCCTATACTTGGACATAGCGTCAGTGGTATTTAAGACTGCATGATAAGAGCCGTAATATTTGTAGTCCCAGGTCGCTTGGAACGTGCCACTCCACCTCTGGTTCTTTGCCCTTACAGCTTCTCCGGATATAAGCGAGCCCAAGTGAATTTAATATGGGTCAGCGAGATACTCGAGGCAGTATTTATTTAAATTATGTAAATAAAAACTAAAACACTCAAGTATTTACTCTGAAGGAACTATCTTACCATACGTGAATAAAACAAAATTAGGGTGTTCAAAAACAAATTGTTTAAGGCAATTGACCCTTTTCATTTGGTGTGGAAATGCAGAGCCATGAGAACAAACGCTTATCTTCAAGAATTGTTATTGTTTTGCAATTTTCTTTTCGTAAACGGTTTGTTCAAGAATAGAATGACTGTTGATTAAGTTGTATTTTTAATATACACACCTCCTCCATAATCTTAAGAGTGATCAAATATCAATAATTTTGACATTTTTCAATAAAAAACTGCAAGCTTCATAACAAAAAATAAGAAAATTTAACAATTAATAAACATCAATAGATTATCTTAGAAGGGGTGTTGAAAATATTAGCATAAAAATTTCTCTCGTTCTCGAGAAAACTGATATTTCCAAATTTATGATTTTTCCGAAAAACCTGTCCGGTAGCTAGCGCCATCTACGGTTTCCGTTATCCATTTGTTCCTGTTGCCGCGGAAGGATACGTTGGTCGGTTGTGAAGCCACGCCACGCCTTTCACTCTTCTTTCCACCATCCCACAAAATAGGTTTTAGAATTGCACTCGACTGGGCCAAGGCCGTTAAGAAGATACTTTCTCCAAATAGGAATGAGGCTAATGAGGAAGGGAGGAGGTTACATAGTGATGAGTTATATACCCTGTACTGATCACAAGACACTGTGAGGATAATAAGGTCTCGTGGGTTAAGGTGGGAAGAGCATGAAGCGTGAATGGGAGATTTAGAACCATATTCGGGGTACTGTTTGGCAAAACCAATGTGAAGAGAGCATTAGGAAGGCCTAGACGTGGATCAGAGGATAACATTAGAATGGACCTGAAATAGAACTAGCTCAAGATAGGGCCAGGGTGTAATGACGTGGACTGGATAGAACTATCTCAACATAGAGATAGGGTGTATTGAGGTGGAATGGATAGAACTAGCTCAATATATGAATATGGTGTAATGAGGTGGACTGGATATAACTAGTCAGATAGGGATAGGGTGTAATGAGGTGGACTGAATAGAACTATCTCAAGAGAGGGATAGGGTGTAATGAAGTGATCTGAATAGAACTAGCTAGAAATATAAATAGGATGTAATGAGTTCGATAGGATAGAACTAGCCTGAAATAAGGATAGGATGTAATGAGGTGGACTGAATAGAACTAGCTCAAGATAGGGATAGAGTGTAATGAGGTGGACTATATAGGGATAGGATGTAATGAGGTGGACTGAATAGAACTATCTCAAGATAGCGATAGGGTGTAATGAGGTGGACTGAATAGAACTATCTCAAGATAGCGATAGGGTGTAATGAGGTGGTCTGGATATAACTAGCTCAAGATATAGATACGTGGCATAATTTTGTAAGTGCGGTAATGAACTTTCATGTTCCTAATGCCTTAGGTTAAGTAAGCAAGTAATCCGATGGAAAAGGAAACCATTTTCTGAAATACTTCTAAGTAGAATTTTTCATTCAAAATCATAATCATACTAAATTTAATAGCTAGTATTGATCCACATCATTGGGCACACCAAATAAAGGTCAGTATCATCTGGTTGGGTTTGCCGGTGATGGGAAGATCAGAGTTCAAGTTCCTGATGAAAGTAGGCCACTGAGGGTGCTTTTCCAAAATCATTTCCACAAAGATGCTGGTGCATTTTTTCTTAATTTTATAGTCTTCATTCCTTTCGCCATAGGTTGTTTATAATGTGTATAGTCCAAAGTTTGTGAAAAGTGGAACAAAATCAAGTAAACATGTTTCTAAAGGTAATACCCACAGCACGCTTTAGGTTTATCAATCTGGCTCGTTGACTAATCTGAATTTGAGGCCACTGGTCCAAGGCCTCACTCTCTCAATAAACAAGACTGCCGACTACGTGAAGATTGGGCTTCGAATCCCGGTCGGTTATACTGAGGGTGTTTTACTCAAAAATGTTTCCCCTCTTCCTCCACGCAAAAACGGGTACAATTTCTCTCAATCTAACCTTCCACATTTCTAATACATTAGCAATGCATATGCCTATAGCACTAAAGGGTAGTATATATATATATATATATATATACACTCCAGCTGGTATCAAATAAGCTCTTTATATCCACACGTCACCAGCTCTTCGTTTAAGTTAATATCTCTCAATGTGGATTTTAAATGTTCATCTTGATTTTGTAAAAATAAACTATAATCAGTACCACTATCTACTTTTTATATTATACACTCACTCCTCTTTTGGGGAGTTTAAAATTGAAAAATGATACCACTGTAAAATAAATATTATCAGCTTAATTTACAATAAACTGTCTTTTGGGATGACACAATGAAAAAAATAGCATGAAAAATGTTTTCAATATAAACTCAATTGGTGTCTGGTATTTTGTAAGTATTTAAATTTAAAGTATTGAGGAGAAACGAAAAAATCGCCTCCTTCCCCTCCCCGTCTTCCTCTTTCAGTTCGGATATGGCCAAAATAATGACAAAAGCCCGTAAAGTTAAAAGGCCTAATATAGAATAATATGATTACTATTATTATCACCGTGTCTTAATATCCGTCCGGGTTGTACGCACTTACGATAATGTGTAATGGTAGAGCGTGGCCCAACCCCTTCCTTCCTTGGGGTTACTTAATGGGGCAATTACAGTAGCTTTCGATAAGGAAGGAGTAACGGGACATTAAACACAAATATATAATAAATTACAAACGAGGGAATCAATTGTAGAATGATTTAATGAGATAAGGCACATAGCATAGTTTGACATAAGGTATAGTTTTGCACATAGTCTCAATAAGTACCATTAAAGAATGTTGATAAGTTATTAGATTGTATAGTGTACATAACAACTATTAAGGCCTAGCAATCACAGGATACATGAAATGAAAATTTAGCAAAGTATTAAAAACAGTTCTTGCCCGTGTGCTCACAGGTGGCCTTAGCCTTGGGTAAGGTCGGGTTCAGGTATAATGAGCACCTGCTAGGTTGGGCTAGAACCCATCGCCCAGCGGGCGAAGGCACAATTTTACAAAACACAAGAACTCGCGAGCCGAACAGGGTCGGCGGCAATGATCCACAAGTTGAGCACCCTTAGAGGAGTGCAGCAAAAAATGAAAGCCAGTGATACAGAAAACCTGGCCAGTACCTGAGGGGCAGTATCGATACCTGAGTCAGATATTCCTGAGGGGAAAGCAACTGAACTCGAAAGGCAAAACACGAGCCGCGTCTGAAGGACAAGGCCGGCCCGCAGGTTGAACACCATAACCTACGTTAGAGTACAAACAAAAGTGCCTAACAAGGCATACTTCCCAGGTCCTCACTAGTACCTGAACCGTTGCTTGCCCGCGAACCACATTAAAAAATACCACAATGGTTACATAGTATGTGGTGCGGGATACAACACTTAGAACGGCTACCCAAAATGTAGGGCCGAAAAAGCGCTTGGCGCGTGCGGGATTAGGAGCCAAGTTCGCTCCTATCTCAACACAATAACAAAAACATTGGTCATGACTTAACCCTAAAGTATCCTAACATAACAACCAAAACATTGACCCTAACTTAACCCTAGAGTAACTCCTGACAATAAAAGACAGGAAACGCATAACCCTAACCCTGGGGTTTATTAACCCTGCTAAATAATAATAGAAATGATACGACCTAGGTCTAGACTCTAGACCAAGCGGTTGGCTATAGCTGTTCTCTCTTGTACGGTGTGACCATCATTATTATTTCCTCCTATCGAGCGGTGAATCCATCGTCCTAGACGGCAAGTCCCTTGGTGTAACGTATACTTCGTTGCCCAGCGGTGTACGCAAGGTTTCTCGGCTGGTACAGCAGTGATATTGAATATTTTAACCCGGTTCACCGATGAATATATAGTACTGAAGGCCCGTTGACAGAACAGCCAGCGATGAGTGGTGGGGGAAGCTTCGATAGACGTCTGGAAACGTGACTTGCATGAGCTGACAGCCGTAGAGGCGCTATCAGTCGGTTTGTTGATTTCAACGAGAACGGAGCTCCAAGTGGGGAGTGGTTTTCAGTCTTCACTCCTTCCAATGGGGCCTCGGGCTCGATGCAGAACTCGGCGGAGTGAGTAAATAAAGAAAACAAATACAAGTTACTAGTCTAGTATGGGACACTAGTATTAAAGTAATATATTTTGTTTTGCTTGCATCAGTTCATTCTCACACATTCCAATCGAACAGGGCTAATCCAGTTTAGCCCGTTACAGGCGATTGTGAGATGAAATGGAGGACCTACAGTTTAATGTGGAATCCGAACCACGGTGGAGGCCTGGCATTCCACACATTCACAAGTTGTGACTAATACACGTATTGTCAGAGGTGAAGGAAGCGTTTGGCAATCAGATACACCTGTGCCGGGACCGAGGATTGAACCCCGTATTCCCAGCGCAGAAGCCTTACCCCTAGACCTCCAGGTCACCCTATAAAATAATACATGCAAGGTGTTGCTAACCAGTGTTTTGATGAAGATCTATAGAATTAAATCGCTTCATTTATAATTTTATACTGAAACCAAGAAGAGGTATTTATTCTCAGGAATGGGAATGTTTTTTATTAATTTTTTAGTATCAGGAGACTATAGAATACTAATAAGTATTAATAAAATTCAATAATACTGTAATTTGGTTTTCTATATTTGAAAAATGTGCTTTGCTGCATCAAAAGATAACTATAGTGGCCAAATAGTTATCTACCCTGTGCCACTACTAGAAAAACTATCAAAAGCTTAGTTTTGGATGTTTAAAATAAAATGATATAAAATGTGACTTTAAGAGTTATTATTAAGTTTTTTTACTAAAATAAATGCAGTTATACTCCTTTTCTGGCTATTAACAGAGTTTGAATACTGTTCGTGACCATATCCAGGAAATATTCTTTCAGGAGTCAAGACTTGAAGATTGTTATGCGAAATCCCGGACACCCACGTCACAGGAAGAAGTGTTCTATGTGACCACTTGTATGGTATAGCATTATATTTATCATTAGTAAAAAGGAGCTATATTTTGATCAAACGTCCATAATTCCCCGTATGCGTCACTTCCACAACCCATCCAAACCTCCGGGATTCAAACCCCTTACTGCTCGAGGTCCATCTCTAATATGTAACGTTCCACAATACCATGGTAGTAGAGTAGTTAGTGGAACATTCTACCCACGTAAAAAGAGTAAATACAAAAGATAAAATAAAATTTCACTTACTTTTTTTAAAAGAGATTATATAGTTGAAAAAATAACAAAGCTTCATTTACAGTACAGCTTGTATTATTATTTGGGTGTATAAGTGCGTCAACACAATGAGGTAATCAGCACCAATGTACAAATCAACGATACTTTTAAAAAAAACACAGTGTTGCCAAACTGTTTCACAAATAAAATTCGCTAAAACATTATTTAATAAAGATTCATTTAATTTTAACTCTGTTTATCACCTACCATTATTAATGTGTTATTTTATTTGTTATTTTGTGGGAGGAAAAGATGTGGTTAAGCCCCTCCCCTTTTAAAAAAAATTAGACTCA
The DNA here is from genome assembly GCA_902155825.1 of Timema genevievae. Classification (NCBI taxonomy): domain Eukaryota; kingdom Metazoa; phylum Arthropoda; class Insecta; order Phasmatodea; family Timematidae; genus Timema; species Timema genevievae. The sequence continues at coordinate 110,181 of CABFWO010000072.1, forward strand.
GCCGTTAAACTTTTACTTACATATCAAAGTAGATACACTGAAGCTAAAACTTTTTAACTTTGAAAGTGTGGATAAAATGTTTGAATTATTACCAAAAGCATAGTAAAATTACATATGATAGTAAATTTTGCCTGTTATAATATAATAGCTTTTGCCCGCAGCTACGCTCGCGTTAATGTCATTTTTAAAAACCTGTTCATTAAAACAATAACGTTTCTAATCCCAGTATTCTTAATTCCTCGTGCGGAGAAGAAATCACACAACTTATTAGGTAAAAACTACTACGATGAAAACTTTATAAGAGTTGATAAAATACAGGTCTTGACTCTTCAGAATCAAACATTTAATGCAGTGTAATTATTTCTATTTTACTATTAAACACACAGAATATGTGTATTAATTAAAGGACATAATGTAAAGTAGGCCAATGACTTCTTTGGTGCTGACTGACAGCTCACAGCTGACAGCTGACGGCTTTTAAAAGCTACCAGACCAAATTATGTATCCCTACGCCGAACCATATGATCTTCAAAAAACACGAACGGGATAGATAAATTGGACTAAATACTGTAAATCGACGCATATTGGGAGTTATTCAAGGACACCTTGCCTTCAGATATGAAGTTTGTAGCTTATGTAGGTAGGTTTACTACCATTCTTTCAACACACCTACTTACTCAAAACATTATTTTGTAGCTATGAAAAGTTTGAAATTATACACAACATTTTAACAGAATTGTAAGGAATTACAAAGTTGTGAAATGTGTTAGGAGAAGGGAATATGTGATACAATAGTAGTGAACTGTTGCTATTATAATATTATAGTGTTATTTACATAAAAATATATCAATCTTAAAAAAACGTTAATATACTCTTGACACCTGGTTAATAAAATAACCACCAGCATAAACTTTTTCCTACGAAACACCAAAAAAGTGAGATGGGATATTGTATTATTATTATTTCCCTGCATTTCACTATCTTTTCGGTTATACGCATGAATAGGCTACTAACTACTCTATGGTTGTGAGAATGATAGAGGTAGAGTGTAAAGGAAATGTACCCGCATTTGTGTGGTGGAGAGTGGTCAACAATTTAGGAGAAACAACCTTCAGTATACTCGGCCGGGATTTAAACCCCGACGTCCTAGTTACCAAACTGCCAGACTTAATTATCTTGACCATGTACTCACTGGTGCGGGTAGTAATAATGTCAATGCTGCTAATATTAACAATATTATATTCGCTAATGTGTAAGTTTTAAGATAACAATATTATCATTTTATAATTTTGTTTACATTTACTTTTTCATAAAAGAGAAAATATTGTAATTGTGAAAAAATTCTAGCTCAAGATTGTGAGGAATATAAAATCTATATCATAAAACCCAAAAAAAAGTGTATCTGTAAATTCTGTGTGTCCCTCGGTTTATCTATATGTACTTGTATTGGTATGATGGATTTTGTTAAAAATTGATATTTAGGTATAATATGTTAATACCTTGGGCCGTTTTATACATTTTAACCATAGCCCTTAAGATAAGCGTTGTTTATTTATTGCTATTTTTTTAATTTGAAAATTTTTGAAAATGCCTCTAACAATTTTGTTTAAAAGGAATATCTGGGGTGGGTTTGGCATGATATATAATACTGCATAAGCCTACCTTTTTTTTATATATAATATTAGCTTAGGGGTAATTTACCAACGAATAATTTTTGAAAATTGGATATTTCTCAAAAATTGCGCTACAATTTTGTATAAAATCTATATCATAAGAGATTTTATATGATTAATAGCACTATACAGGTTGTTCGGAAACTCATAACCCAAACTGCACATATAATTTGTTTGAACCAAAATTAATACAAAATTCCTATACACTTACATCTGGAAAAATATTCTAATATCATTAAATTGTGTTAAAATTTCGGCGTACAGCACCGGGAGAGCAAAGCTGTTCAAGCATGCATGTACAACAGGTCGCATAGGTGTTAGGCGCGTGGAACTACGCACCTCGACATCTTGGAGCACGGCAGCAGAACACACCACAATCATAGAAATTCGAATACGTTCTGAGGGTTATCATTAACGGTCCAACATCACAAAATTGCTTGCCATTATTACATGTGCAGTGCCGTGCGACTAACTCATATTCAACTATCTAGGCAGTGTTTTATATGATAAATAGTAAGGGCGTAGCAAGGCTGGGGTCGAGAGGATCCTGACTCCCCATGAAATGTCCATATAGGTATAGCATAAAAACTTTTATAGGTTAAAGGTATGATAAAACTTTCTAACGCCCCGCCTTCTCCCCCTAGAAAAATTAGCTTTCCACGCACTTGCTCCCTTGGTTTGGCTTTGGTGTTAATAATAATGCCGGTATTTACTTGGAAATGACCACGCGTAGAGTTAAAAGGCTGACGATAAAAATGCAATATTGATGGTGTTGTTCGCCATTATTCAGTTGAATTGGTTATAATTAAATCACCTCAAAGCTGTAATAATAATTTTTAAATACATTGAAGAATATAAGAGGTAAACACGTCCAACATACTTGTACCGTAGGTGGGTAGCTATGTCAGTTCAATCTCATAAATGGAAAAAGTTTGTTGTGAAGTAATAAGAACATAGATGAAACTAAGGGGTACAATAAATCACTAAGCTATAACGTCTAGAAAGTGATGCAATTTAATTTTCTAAATGGGTAGATTTGTTAATAAATATTAGGAAACTGTAGAGAAATAAGAGATATTACAAAAGTTACCTCAACCAAATAGTATAATGTTTGTATCAAAGCTGGCTCTGTCAGCTAAATTTCCCTCTTATTTTACGACTCCGAAATGTTGGGGATTTGTTGGGAAGTACCAAGAAATATAAATTTTATTCGGCTATATCTTTCAAATAATCATTCAATTTATAAATAGGGGAAAATATGTCAACTACTAAGAGACTAGAAGAAAACAAGAGGTATTATTTAATATGTTAAAATTAACAAATAATGCTGTAATTTAGTTTTCTGGTTGGTTAAATTTGTTATGAAATATTAGGGGACTGGACAGTTGATGTATTATCTCTTAAGGCTTTTTTGATATACAGTGAAACCTGTTTAACTGGGATCTCAAGGGACCTAACATTTTTTATCATTTATAGAGGTTTATCATTTATCCAGTTTCCCAAATAAGCAGGCTAACATGACAATTGTCTTACTTATAGAGGGTCCCACTATTAGAGGTTGAAATGTATATTTATCATATAAAGAGGTGGAAATGTTTATACTTATGTATGTACAATGTACATACATACAAATGTAAAAGAAATGTATATTTCATGTTGCACAATTTTTATTTTAAAAAAATTATGGCTTAAAAAAATCAGTGATACTAGTTTGTATTAGATTGTTAGTTGCTTTAAGGTGTTTCTCCATAGTATAAATTTGATCAAATATGTCAGGATTATTAATATTTGACATCTCAAAATATTTATGTAAGGTTTCTAAGGCTTTTTCTGCGTCACGCTTTGATACTCTCTCCAAAGGCTCTTCACAAGTTTTACAACCCTCCTCTTCTTCTTCTTCTTCTTCTTCTTCTTCTTCTTCTTCTTGTTCTATCTCTAAGAACTCAGAAATAATGTCGTCGTCAGTGAGCTCTTCCGATACTAGTACATCATCGTCCATACGCACAAAATCCTCAAAAGTGGGCTGCTGGTCATTTTCATTGCTACTACAAGCGGCAATAATCTGATTCCATTCTGCAAGTGTTTCACAGTTCTCTTCCTCCTCTTGTAAACTTTCAGGTTCCGGTTCATCCATCACTTTGAATCCAGCTTTTTTGAAGCAGTTACTAATGGTGGTATTGCTCACACAAAACCAAGCTTTTCTCGCAAATCTCATTGCCTGGAGGATGTTAATTTCAGGGATTTTATTCTCTTCTATAGATTTAAGAACGTATTGTACGACTTCTTTTCTGTAATAAACTTTAAAATTGTTGATAACACCTTGATCCATTGGCTGTACTTTACTTGTAGTATTGGCAGGTAAATACAATAATTTAACGTTGTCTAATTCGGGCATATTATTATGAGCTGTGCAGTTATCAACAAACAAAACAATTTTTCTTTTTTGGGCCTTCATATTGGCGTTCACTTTTTTCAACCAATCCGCGAATAAATCAGATGTCATCCAGGCCTTTTTATTGTTTTGATAACTAACAGGCAAAGTTTTGATACCTTTGAAGCATCTTGGATTTTTTCATTTTCCAATTAAGAGAAGTGGCAGTTTTTCAGTTCCAGACATATTTGCACACACAAGCATAGTAATTCTATCTTTGCTCAATTTACCACCATGGCAAGGCTGACCTTTGATTGTAAAAGTTTTATCCGGAAGACACTTGTAGAATAAGCCCGCTTCATCAGCATTGAAGACGTTATCGGGTGAAAAATCATGTAATAAAGCTGGAAGATTTTTAATCCACTGATTACATTCATTGTTGTCCACAGCATTGCTCTCTCCACAAACATTTTTGAAAACTATATCGTTCCTTCTCTTAAAGCCCTCCAACCACCCATTACTGCCAGAAAAATTATCAATACGCAGCTTACTCGCAAATTCTCGAGCTTTCTCCATAATCATTGGGCCGCTTATTGGAATGTTTTTATTCCGTACCTGTTTCATCCATGTCGAGAGACATTTTTCAAGTTCAGGATAATCTGCTGGTCGTAGTCGTTTTAGTTTTCCTTTTCCGTCAATACACTGAGAACGTATTTTCTCCTTATTTTGAATAATTCTATAAAGAGTTGACTTTGGTAAATTAAACTCGGTGCACAGTTCGTCACGCGACTTTCCACTATCATATTCCAATAATAACTTTAATTTATCAGCGGATGTTAGAGAATTACACTTTCGTTTCGACATTTTTTGCACTGGTATTCACTCGTTTCTCGTACACCTTCTTAAATAGTACCGATAAACAAAGCAAGTATGGAAGAAATTAGACTGTTTGTAAACAAACGTGTCATAACTTGTCTAAACCTGATAAATTGTCTCACTTATACGGGTTATTGAGCTACCAAGTCCCAATTATAGAGGTAAACATTAAAAAAATCTATGAAATCTAATCTCAGTTAACAAGGTCTGAAAATTCCCAGTAACAGAGGTATTTTAATGCAAAAGTGGCGGGACTTCATTGTAATTATCAATAACAGAGGTTTCTCACATATCCAGGCCCCAGTTAAACAGGTTTCACTGTGTATGGAGTTACTATATTTAATGTCAAGACAATTCTCAACTGGTAATGACACAGTTTACAAGCACCACATAGAATAACAACCTTACTAAAACTAAGATTGTTTTCCAGGGTAATAAATTCTTAAATAAGCTTTTGGCACTACATGTGACAAGACTGGTATCGCCGTCTTTTTTTCATACACCAATCATCTCACATATCCCCCTTAAACAAACACACAAACAAACAAACAAACCAGACATTCTAGTTATCTGTTATAAGCCTAATACAAGTCAAAATCTTGATATCGCAAAGGAAGAGGCTCAATCCTCTTACTTCTTTGGATCCTTCTAGGATACTTGTCAATTTCAGCTTTTTCTGAATTTTTATACGAACATGACGTTTCTGGTGTTATTATTCTTGACCTCATAAAAGGTTTGCTTTCTGAGTGATGTATATGAAATCTGTTTCGCCTCACTTTATTCCCATTTTCCTTCTCTACTGTTTATTACCTTGATTCCTATAATTTTTCTACTGCCGTACTCTTCCAGGCTCCCAGATGTTCCCTTATTTAATAACAATGCTATCACCTTTTCCAAAAGCATCTCGCCCTTTCGTATTTTTGCTATGTTAATATTCATTAACTTCCTTTTATTTTTCTATTTAGAATAATCAATTTTCTCAGACTGAAGCAAATTTTCCTTTGTTGGTTGTTTTGACCGTGGTCAACTACTATTAAGCAATTTGGACGGTGTTTTGTTGGTCCCTGATTTGGGCGTGTTTTTGTACTCCAATAAGGTAATTTGTAAGTTATCACACTTTTCTAATATGATTTTGGCTGTCTGCACAGCACGTTCCACTGGGCCATTCGACCTTGGATAGTGAGGGCTAGGATTCACAAATTGAAAATTCCAATCTGCTGCAAATTTCTTACACGCCATTGAGTTAAATGGCATGTTATCGCAAATTGCCTCCACAGGAATGCCCTGAGCTTAAAATACTCTTTTAAATGCCCTTTTTAAACACTATTAGCTGTCTTTGATTCCAACAGAATGATCTCTGACCATTTTGAAAGATAATCAATGACAAATAGATAATCCTGCCCAGCAAACAAGAAGATGTCACTTCCAACCTTTTGAAAAGGGACGTTAGGAAACTCACTCAAAATCATAGGTTATTTTAGATTACTTGTACGAAATTGTTCACCTCGTATACAGCTTTTGACCATATATTCTATTTCATCATTAATTTATGGTCAGTAAAAAATTTGTTTTGCCCTTTGTTGTGTTTTAGTTATTCCCAGATGACTTTCATGCAGTTGATTCAGTATCTTTCATCGAAGAATTTTGGGCACAATTATATTGTCCTTGAGAAACAGTAGGTAACCTTGAATATAAATGTCACTTCTGTATTTAAAAGGCTTTTTAATCACCACTGGGACTTTTGTCATGTTCTTTTACCTACCCCTTACATAAAATTCTTTTAGTATCACCAATTCTTGATATTTCTCACTTTCCACTTCAAATTCTGCTTGTCTTGTTTCAGTCATATTAATGGTAAGCTATGCATAAATTCAGTATAAAAAAACTATTCATCACTCTAAACTTCTTTCACAAAATTTCTTGAAAGTAAATCCGCAGTTAACATTTTCTTCGCAGGCCTGTAGCACACAGTTAGATCATATCTAAGCAACTTCGCTTTAATTCTTTGCAAGCGGGGAAAATGCACTTCAGCCAAACCCTTCTTCATTATTGACTCAATTGGTTTGTGATCGGAATGAACTGTAATTGGTCTACCATAAATTAAATTGTGGAATTTACTACACGCATAATAATATTGATAGAAATTCTTTTTCAATTTGGCTGAACCTAATTTAATAAACCTCCTATAAAAACGGAGATAAAAAACGCTGAGTCTTAAAATAATCTATATATATATTATAATATAATATATAGTAAAATTGGTATGTGTATAGGTTGAACTATATTTGTTGGGTGCCACTCCTAGTAACTAAACTAAGGAGTAAATAATAAGAATAATACCTTTTGCTCGGCTAACTTTGATGGTGGCACGATGACTCTTAAATCTCGAGAATACTGGGTGTGCTTTGGAACGCTTTTTGGACTATGCTACATTGATATTTAATAATGACACTACCTAAAACAATGATATGATAAAAATCCCTACAAGAGTTGTAGAAACTACATAGAATATAAAACATTGATCGATATAAACAAAATGAATCACTGAATGAATTGTACTCCAGTAGCGGCGAAACTTTTTAGAGCCGGGGAGGGGGAGGGGGGGACGAAAATTTTCAAATAAAAATTGTAATATAAAAATACATTTTTGCCAATAACACTCCACTAGCCCTAAACGCATAGCTTTATTAGGGTATGATAAGTACCTTTCTAGCATATTGGCCTAAGTATTTACTCACCCGCAGTGGTGGTCTAAGGGTAGAGTTTTTGGCTCACAATCCTCTGGTAACAGTTGACGGGGAGGTCGAGGTTTGAATCTCGGCCGGGTGAACTGAGGGTGGTTCCCCACATGTTATTTATTACTACGATTTTTCCATATTCACTCCACCAACTCCATGCAAATGCGGGTTCACTTCCTCCTAGCTGCCTTCCTAATCCCTACCCCATTAGATTAAGACGTTAATAGCCCATGTGCTAATAAACGTAACAATTAATTTTTAAAACTAGGCCTGGCAGAAAGTTCTGTAGTTGAATATACAACACATTATTTGAAGAGATCGACCAAGCCACTGTGGCCGTTAAATATTTTCTTGGTCTGTTTCTAACAAACATCAGGTAAATTGAATCAGTCTCAAAAACATTAACCCATCTAGTAAATGAGATAATAGGATAGGTGACCATACAAGATCAAACATAACATCTGATAGACTTTACGGGTCAATGTAAATCCACTCAAGCAGTGTGGTAATAATTATAATACTCACCTCAAGCAGAAGTTATTCTCACACAAAATGTACTTCGTAGTTTGCTGTTCGCTTTATGTTAAAAACCAAGTTAACCAACACACAAACACACCTAATAAAATTAGACCACACTCGGCGAGGTCTGTAACCACTAACCTACTGTTTGGTGCATGCTCAATCACTGTGATTTTGGCACGATAAAGTTTCGTTATAGCATTCTGCACTAACTTGGAGTCAGCGCGTAATTTAAACAACAATGATTCAGCTATGGCTTCATTCAAATTGTCTTAGCCTTGGTATAAAAACAATTAAAATAAAAAACATTTGTTCTGTTTTCCACAATTTATATAGGCCACACTGGGATCTTTATAGCACATGTCAGAAGGGAGGTTGGGGGGGCAAAACCATGCTTTGCCCCCCTAATTCTATCAAGGTTCCAATAGTCCTGTGCCCCCCCTTTCCCGTTTCACCACCTCTGGGTTAGACTACAATGAAAAATCAACTATTGAAACTTTTGTGGGCTATTGTTATTATTTCAATGTTTCCATATCCCAATCCTACCTATGAACGTCCTTTCCTAATCACAATATTCTAATCTTACAAATTAGCATAAAATATATTTTATTACATCTATTTTTGAACAAAATAATTAATCAATAAAAACAAAGTTTCATAACATAGTTAAATATGGGAATTTAAAGAATATAGTACTATAGCTAAAAAATATATATATGTATATATAAACGTATATAATAATATTTAAATTTTGGATGAAATAAACAAAAGTATTTTAGTATTGTTGACAAAAATTAATAGTTGTATTAATAGTTTTATATATAATAAAATATTAATTGATGCTCTGGAATAAAGTATCTGAATTTAGTTAGTCTTTTATGAAGGTTTGAAATAAATGCTTGATGACTGATGAAAGAGAGAGAGAGAGAGAGAAAAAATATAACTTTCTATAGTTGAAGATTTGTCTGGATCTCTCCAAGAAAATATGTCTGTTTGAAAGCAATAAAAATTTAGGAAATTTGTTTCCTCTTCTGAATTTTACATATTCCACAGTTTCTGAATATCATTAGTCTATTTCTTCACCATATTCTCAGCTTTCTATTGATATACTGATATTCCACTTTTTAACTGGTCTCCCACTTTAAAAAACAAATTTAGTGAGGAACAGCACAGATTTGTTTCCATGTTTTAAAGACGCCGAAAAAGAATACCCTAATCTTCCAAGAATGTTCCAAGAATCTTATTCTAGAAGTTAATTTAAAAACGTTCTTTTTTTTACAAGTCCAAGGAAAATATAACGAAGGTAAAATAATTGGCCATGAACTAGGGATAAATATAACATAACATTTAATTTGAGATAAAACGTTGAAAAGATTTAGAAATGAATATAAAAATATTAAAAAAAAGAGTTAACATCTTTACTTTCATGTGTCAGAATTGAAACGTGTACTAGTTTAGAAGAAAATAAATCCTTCTCTCTCTCTCTCTCTCTCTCTCTCTCTCTCTCTTACACACACACATTATTTGTCTGTGGCCACGGACGAACTTTTAAACACATTTTAATTTGCCCAAAATAAATACATTTCCAAATATTTTTACAAAATTATAACAATAAATATAAAAGTATGGTAGGGCATCAAATAACATTAGACTAATCTCACAGTCAATTAATGAATGAGAAGCAGACGCAACTGGCTTACCTTCTTGAAGTAAGACACAGCCTAGTCCGTTTTGACTCGCATCCGTTTGAATCACTAGTGACTTTGTTTCATCAAAATTTGAAAGCACCGGTGGGGAACTGATCAGCTTTTTGATCATACTTAAATAATTAAACTGTCTACTTGTCCATAGATAATCAATATCTTTCTTTAACAATTCCCTTTGTGGTGCTGAAATATCTGATAAATTTGATATGTGTTTTCTTAGATAATTTATCATGATCAACAGTCTTTGTAATTATTTTTTTATTTTTTGTTCTTCCAACTTCACAATAGCCTGAATTTTGCTATCGTCCAGACTCATACCAGATTTATCAAATATTTGAAAATTGTTGCATCCTATATTGAATTTTCTTACGGTTTAACATAGAAAACCATTTTTTCAAAGCAAACCAATTGGAATATGGGAGTTTTAATAATATCCTCATGTATTTTAAGGTTTTTATAACAAATTCTAAATAAACTACTGTAATTGTCCAAGTAGTTTACGATAAACGGTGAGTTATGTTTTAGGATTTACGAGTATTTGATCGCAGTAAACATGATGCTGCTCAGATTTTTCCTGCAAGAATTTACGAAGTCATCACGAGTCACGCCACCAATACCGGCGCACATAGCCTATATCCCAAATTGGCATCCAAACACACACGTTTTACTTGATTCCTCCTTAAGTCCTGCCTGATAAAAAAAACTCCTTAAAACCAAGTAGTGTAAAATATCAATTATTATTTAACTTAGCACGTATGTCTTCTAGAGTAAGTATTTCATAATATTATCTCTCTAAATATCTATTTAACTCCTTTGGATCAAGGTATAGTCTAAGAGATTTGTCATTTTTCTCAATTATCACCATGATACTAAGCCATTCAGTCGGACCCTCGTATTTTGAAATTATTACTTTTTCAATTAACTCATCAAGTTTTGCCTTTAAAATTGGCTTAATAGCTAGCGGTACCCTTCTGGGTGGCCTAGCAACAAGAACGGTATATTTATTTACCTTTTACATACTTTTTTTTAAACTATCTAGCCCTGTAAATACATCAAAATTTATTTTAACAAAATCCTCTTTGCTTTTATTTGAGCTAATAACATTCACCATTGATATTATATCAAACATATTGTAGAGCAAGGCTCCAACCAGCATAGGCATTCCAACCTCTTTAACAACAACAAACTCTATATTATAATCATGGTGTTTGTTATGTCCTTACTGATACACATATTTAGTATTGTGCACTAACCACATAACTCGCGCAAAGGATAATTTACTAGACCGGAACATATGGTCCATCACTTCCTGCCATAACTACTTTAGTCGATTTAGTCGAGATTGACCAACATAACCTATACCTGTACATCCTTGCTACAAAGTACATTACAGTTTTTAAACGTGTAACTTAAATTTACAGTACCAACTGGCTTTATCTTAAATGCACCAAAAGATTCCAAAAAAATCTTATAGACCCACTAATCACATATTTACTTATTTCAATTTGATCCAATACTGATTTTCGAATGAGAGCTAATGCGTCCCCCTCAGGGCAATGGAAGCTGGAGCGACTCTATCAATCTCAAGTAGCTTGCTGAAAGGCTGCAGCTAAGCAACTGTTGGGCTATCATAAATTTGAAAAATAATTATGAAAATTGCAAGACTGAATTTGTTGAAGGACGTCCGGAAAAACTCTCACAGGAGAACAAAGCAGTCGTTTAAAACAGCATTGGTAAATGGCGTCGAAGTAATTCAAGTGTTGCCGTGGAAATTTTAAAGAAACTGTTTAAGAATGTTAGTAATCAAACTGTTGACAGATACCGTGATCGAGCAGACTTAAAGCCCTTCCATGTTTTCTCCAAGCCTATTAAATCAGCGTTAATCATTGTGGATCGGATATTGTTTTGTGATTCCCTCCATAACTGGGATGAAGAGGATTTTATGCGTCTTGCACCAAGTGACAAATTTTTTGTGTGGATAATTCAGAGACCAAACCACCGAACTGATGTGGTCTGGGCACTGGACACCAGGAAACTTCTAAGATGCCTTATTGCTTCTGAATATTCATTTGTTTCACAGCTAAGAGAATGATGTGGATTATCAAAGAGGAGGGCGAGTCATGAAATGGCTAATATTTCATGAATGACGTTTCGCAAGAAAACGTAGTTTCATTTTCACAAGATGTCATCAATCCGAAAGAGGTTTGTTTTCTTTACGTCAAAGCCACGTGTTCAAGGCAAATGCAACAAAGGAACTGATGCGGGGCAGTGGTATTGACTTTTTAGGGAATTCTGATGACTACAAAATTTGACAATAACCGGTATTCTCTAGTCATCCTTACGGAATATCTCACAGCCGTTCTTAATTAATTAAATGGAGTGAGATACAGACCTTATTAAGCACTTTTATGTTTTTATCCTAAAATATTGCTTGCTATTCGGCAAGTTAATAGTGGACACACCTCATACTAATGTAAATATATGTATAAATGTTTATTAGAGTTGAACATAATAGTTGCATTAGCAGGGTGTCTTCCGTTCTATTAACAGACCCCTGGTCAAAGGTTAGGGATGGTCCTGTACTATGACAACTATCCAGATCTGCTTGATCTTGGATCACGCTGTAATGAAATGAAATTATGAAATAGTACAAATAAATGTATTTAAATATCTTATTTTAAAATAAAAATATGCATCACTGCAGACTTTTTTCTTTAATTTTAAACCTGCCCTAGTTGCCCCTCACTTGAGCGAAAAAATAGCTAATGTTTGTTATGAGAACAGCTGACGCGACCATCTATTGAACATCTATCGCAGGTGACGCGAAAGCGATAAAGAACAAGTGACGCGAACACAACTACTTGCTGGTGCTGCAAAATGTAAATAATAATGGCGCAATTCTTAGTTGGAGAAATTTAGTAATTTTGGTTGTTGTCAAAAATTTTGGTATTTAAATATAAACATGAAGTAAGTCTTGTATTGATTATGTATTTTAAGATATTTTGCAACCATCCACTATCTAACTTATGTTGTTAAAATATTAATTATTTTAACAGAGGAGATCTGATTTTATAAGGACCCTCTTAGGGGTCGTCCATAAACCATGTAGGTAAAGCTTTGAGGGGTGGAGGTATAGGGTAGCGATAATGTCTACATGCTGCTACAAGGAGGGAGGATGGGGTACGTCAAAGTGTATCTAATAGATATCTTAAACTCAAATTCTAATTTTGAAAAATAAGATTATTGTTCATGTTTTCACCTATGATAAACATAACTATAGATAACTTCCGAATATTTGTGGCGTTTGAAATGCAAGTTTAGCACTTTTTGTCTATCAATATTTCGAATGTGCTTAGGTGGCATTGTCTGCCTCAAGACTACAAACTCGAAGCACATTCGAAAACACATATTTTAATGCCATGGCAGGGACATGTTTATACCCACTGCACTTGTTTGGACTTCCAATCTACTGACCGCCTTACCTGCTTTTAGTTGGATAACAGTTGTCTGCCGAAGCAGCCTTAATTCATAGGCCTAAGTATAGTTGAGATTTGAGTAGGCCTATAATAATTTAGATTCCTACTGCAAATTCTTTTACATAGGCTGTGAATAATCGCTTGTGTTTGTACAAATGCAAAAATAATCTCTTTAAAAAGAGGAGCCTTTTTCATTGCTTGCGTTTAAAAAGCGATATCCAGACTAAAACAGCGAAAGAGTCTCAAAAAGCTGTTGTAGTGAAATGGAATGAAACAAAAGTACAGAATTTTTCTCGAGTCAAGTTTGAGGAGTCCATCAATAGTGTTATTTCTTTCCACCAGCAGCATGTTATGAAAATTAAAGCTTCAAATATCCTTAATTATTTTCAAAAGGTAGGTGTAGTTAAGCCTATGCCTTCTCCCTTCTGATAAATCTGTGTGTATGTCTATAAATACAACAAATATACACCTGCTATGGTGGCTGCATGATCTAAGTTGTCATTCTCCCAGTAGACTAGGCAGCCGATGATGGGGAGATGGGGCTCGAATACCAGTCAGATCTACTAAGGGTTGTTTTTCTTTAATGGTTTCCCACTCTCCCTCCATGCAAATGCTGGTAGATGTTCTTTAAAGTTCTACCTTTTTGATATATACATTTTGTAGGGTGGTATAGTCAAATTGTAGTTATTCTATTTATTCTTTAAATTATTTTTATCTAATGTTGTAGGAATGAGGATGGTAGAATTTTAGATTTTAGAAGTAATCTACCCTCGTTAACGGGAGCGAGAGTATAAAACCATTTAGCAAAAGCCACTCTGAGTACACCCGATTCAAACCTCGATTTCCGCTTCATTGGCTATCTACTCATTTTCGAGAGTGAAGCCAGAGTCCAGGATCATTGTTGGAATGAAACAAGTCTATTTATTGATAAATTAGTTAAAGTAAAATTATAGACTAATCCAAAATATAATTTAGAAAAGTTGTATACTTAGAATTGTTTAAATAGCTCTCTTTATAATGATAATACGACTATAAAAAAAAAGTGCACAATATTAAGAAAGATGTATTTCCCCAGCGTCAAGCATTGGATGTGGGAACTTTAACGCCATTATGTAGCGCCACTATAGAAAAGGGCCTTCCTAGTCAGCGCATAGTAGTGCCCTCTTGCTCTTTAAACTCAGATCACAAATCTGACATCCATAAGATAAATATAGCAGAGGTTTTTCCTCATGAACCTGAGGAATTTGAGCTCAACGTCTATATGTCTATACATGTCTGTCTTATCTGTATGTGTAGCTATCCAATAATAATATTTTCTTAAATCACTTACATTCAGGATTTAAAATGGATTTTAAGAATTATTAAATCTAAATCCCTCTTTTAATATCACATAAACTTCCCTATGAAATAATGGCATTCACTCTTGGTGATAAAAGTTATGTAACACAGGTTGGGGGGAAAGGGGGCTAGGCTAAATGTTTACATGGTGTTACATGGGGGGCTAAAAAGGTAATAAAAAAGCGTTACTTGATCAATGGAAGACCCCTTAATAGACAAACAACATTTAAGTTATACGGATAAATAATTTATTTTCGATTAATTTGACCCAAAAACATGGAATTCATCAACAAGTAGGCCTAGTGCCTTGTATCTTGGACGATCCTTATTTTCTCATACTTGATTTGATCATATAGCACCTTTTATTTTCTATCTCCAGATTGGTTTCTCTTTTCTCAACCATATAATTCTAAATTCTCTTCTATACACCCTAACTGGCTCCTTCTTTACCCATTATGTTTGTTCACTATTCTCTTCTATACACCCTAACTGGCTCCTTACTTTACCCATTATGTTTGTTCACTATTCTCTTCCTGTTGTTCCCTTCAAAGTAAACCTCCATTACAAACATTACAAAACCTGGGGATTGTACACTTTGGGTGAATGTTAAGAGACTTTTTTTTTCTGTTAGATAGGCTTAGCAATAGAAAAAATATGTTCAGACAAGACTACAGACATATAAATAATTTAAGCCTGTGTGAATCCATGATTTTCCATTTCAAGTCGAATCCGAATCTTGGCAAACCAGTTTGAATCGAATATCATACTCAGAATTTTTTTTCGGATCCGAATCGAATATCATACTAAAAATAAAATTTCGAAGCGAATATTTTATTTTGAAAATGTTTCAAATCCAAATCAAATAACATATCCTTAGGAGTCTTTGAAAATATTTTAAACTTAATCTTAAGTTAAACAAGTAAACAAAGCCTCATGACTAACTTAGGAAAGGTTACAAACTAAATAAATTACTATTTTTTTATAAATGTTTGCTGTATAAGACCATAGAAAGTTGAAATTATTCTTAAGTATGAAAATATTTGAATTTCGAACTAAACCCATCGAATCTGAATCTGAAATTTACTTAGTTTTGGAATTTCAAATCCATCACGAATCTCTCTAATAATAAGACTCAAAAGCTCAAATCAAACTCAAATCTCAGCAAGATAGGTACGAATTTAGATTCGAAATTTCAAAGGTCAGCACAGGCTTAAAATAATTCTAATATTAAGATTATGTATAGGTTTTATGGTATTATTATTAGGGTTTCTGTCCTACAACAGGTCCATGTCAATCTACTTAGACCGCCAATGTGCCCTGTCCTCTGCCGCCTCCTTGATGTCCCAGAATTTCCTTCTTTCCTTCAAGTCATTTAATATTTGAATCCTTCTTCCTAAGCTCCTCTTTCCCCCATTCTTCTCTTCTATTGCAAAGGATGTGTCTGATCCAGTTTTTCTTGTTCCGAAGAATCACATCCAAAATGGTTATCTTCTCACCCACTCTTCTTAGGACTTCATGTGTCACCCTGCCTGGCAACCTGATCTTCTCAAGTTTTCTCCAACACCATGTTTTAGGCTGGGGACACACGAGCGTACAATGTACGTGCGTTGCAACGTAATTGGCTGGCAGGAACATGTCCATACACTTAACTTAACATAACGTAACATGAAAGTTCTTGCATGGGCAAATCTTCTGCCAAGTTAACATTGCATTAAAAGTGTTTTGATTACATTTAAAAATATGTATTTGTAATGTGCATTAATCATAACTCTGATAATCCATAAGTTATCTTTGTTTCAAAGATTTTACAAAATCAATATTTGGGTAATATTTTTCTTCCTCAGGATTAGTGTTGATGGACTATTGGTGTACTTCCCGTACGATTACATCTACCCTGAACAATATGCTTATATGTTGGAACTGAAACGGGGTTTAGATGCCAAGGTAAAACTTTTTATTAATGGTGCCCATGATCTTCCATGTTATAATTTTTAGGTTATGCGTGTTACATGTTTCTATACTGTATTGTTCATGATAAGATAGTTCATGTTTCTATAGCTAACCGACTGTAATTATGTAATTTATTATTATTATTTTCAGGGCCACTGTTTATTGGAGATGCCTTCTGGAACAGGAAAAACTGTTTCCTTGTTATCTCTTATTGTTTCTTATATGCTTACACATCCTCTTGTTGTAACAAAGCTTATTTACTGCTCTCGCACAGTCCCCGAAATTGAGAAAGTAATCGAAGAGCTAAAACAACTCTTAAAATATTATGAGAGAGAAAATGGTGAAAAACCAAATATTATTGGTCTAGTTTTGAGTTCTCGCAAGAATCTGTGCATTCATCCACAGGTAAGGCTTCCTTATCTCTGTTGTTTGTGACACTTAAATAAATATGTTCAAATTCCCATGTTGTGAATATAAAATACGATTAACTTATATTTAATTATGATTATCTCACAAATGATAAGTGGTCCTTGATTACTGATCTTAAAAGATGAAGGGGTATACACATTGCAAGTAAATACAATGTAGATAATAAATTGCCAGCATCTGTTTATTGTCTTAGGTTAGTAAAGAAAGGGAAGGGAAGGTAGTTGACGGTCGATGTCACAGCTTGACAGCGTCATACATACGAGAAAAGCACAGAGTTGACGAGGATGTGCCAGTGTGCTCCTTCTATGAAGGTTTTGATCGCGATGGGCGAGAGGCACCCTTAGGACCTGGGGTATACAACCTGGATGACCTGAAACAGTATGGCCATGAGATGACCTGGTGCCCCTACTTCCTAGCCAGGTACACGGTGAGTGAGTTGATTAAATATCTACCATTTAGTTGCTTCAGATACCATCGCACAGATAATTATTAACCAAAATATTAGATACAAAATTACATTAAAACTAGAAATCGTGCCAAAATTCAGTTTTCTTCGGTCTTCACTTTACAACAGTGAAATTTGGATCAGCTAAATAGTATTTTTCAATTTTGTTGTATTTTTAAAAATATTGTAAAACCGTTTTACTGTCCTCAATTTCATTGTTTTTTTTAAAGTAGAATACAGAAAACTGCACCGTGTGTATCACAGGCTACACTACCAGTTTTTACAACAGGGGACATCACCCCCTTTGTATTCTCATTTCAAACTCCAATCCATCGCTTGCACTTTTGGGCCCATACCTCTACTCTATAATTCACTTATAGCTTGCTAACAAATTTTCTCTTTTCTTGACAAATCTAATCTGAACTCTGTACTGCTGAGTCCATCCGACTTCCTCACAGACTTCGGGATTTATATATTCATAACACACACCAAATAATGTCTTAACCACCAAAAAAAGAAATTAAAATTGTTTTTCAGATAAAACAAACTTTGTTTACCTCCACCTAACTATTTTTGTGAAGCAAGTTGTATTGACCTAATGCCCAAGTTTTCCAATACACTACCTTAATTTTTAACATAAATACGCTACTATTCAAAGTGTTAAATCAACACACACAGATAAAATGTCAAACTAGGATGTGCCTAGTACTTCCCGCTTTAGAAAGGGAGCCATTGTTTCTTATTCCTGAACAACCAAAGAGTTAACACAGCAATATTCTGGGTAGGGCCTGTAACTCCTCGTAGTACATAACATAAACAAAAGGCCAGTGTGTTTTACCTTGGCAATGAACCAAGTCCTGTTTTAACAAGAACTGGCAATCCCCTTGACTCGACACACTGCCCCATGTAAGAAATAGGTGACTGTAGCTATTAACTGAATAACCATTTTGAACACAAGATTAATAGTATTTATTTGACACACATAATATAATCTTTACACATTGGTAACACACCATTGATGTCTGCACTAGTATGCTTGGGTTTCTGACCGGTTTGATCGAGCTGACCCGTTGTTCACACACACCTTTTTTCACTTTGAGACAAAACTATGCTCCATGCACCTGTTACGTGCTGCTGTACCATAAAGCAGACTTCCCCGTCCAAAGGAAATTATCTACTGACCCTCCACACCTGTGACATCAATCAGACACAGAAACATCAGGTGGCACTTGCTGCAAACCTCATGCCTTACATCGTGACGTTCACTGCACATATAATGTGACGTCCAGCTCAAGTTGTTCTACCAGCCTAAGCTAGGTGTTATCCTTGGGGTGAAACCTTAAGTGCATTATTAAAGTATTTTAGAACACTAATAAAGTTACTACTACACAATATATAAGAAGCTATGAAAAATGTATACTTATTTATTTTATACACCTCTTTATTCAGAAATTGTAGTGTATATTCATCATCATCATCGCGTACAACCCAAACGAGTAGTAAGACGCGGTGCTAAAAAAATTAATCATCATCAACTCTTTCAAGCCCATAGCCAGGTTATTTTGGTATTCAAAGCCTTCAACTTTCACCTTTCTTCCTTCTTTAATTGCTTCCATTCTTCTCCTCTCACTTGCACACTTGCTGTTAACTGCTCCACTCATCTCTTTCTTGGTCTCCCTTGCGGCCTTTTTTCTACATACTTCATCTTCATCATTCTTCTTGGGATTCTTTCCTTATCCATCCTGATTACATGACCATACCATATCAGCCTTGCTTCCTCTACTATCTCATGTACCCCCTGTATTCCAACTCTTGTCCGGACAACTTCATTCTTAATTTAAGGTTTCTCCTTGAGACAGTTAGCATGCATCTCAAAAAACATGCGTATGTTTGACTATCTTTTATTTAAAATATTACATGTCATTCATTTATAAACTAGATACCGTAATCGTATTTAACAATTTGTTTGAATTAATTTTATTTTTAATTTACTTTTCCAGATTACACATGCACAGATTGTGGTATATAGCTACCATTATTTGTTGGATCCAAAAATTGCAGATGTAGTTTCTAAGGAGCTTACAAAAAGTTCAGTGGTTGTGTTCGATGAAGCTCATAACATCGGTAAGTAGCATCATAACTTTATATTATAGATCAAGTAAACAATGTCGGTAACTGGCGACCCATTGGAATTTAGGCTACCTAATCAGAAGACTTGTACTTATGTTGGTTTGAAACCAGGTTTTTAAGCACAACTTAAAAAATCTTGAAAAATAAAAGGTATTTTGTCTGCTTTGGACTAATGACACAGTCTTCAAAATATGGTAGATAGTGGTATAAAACACTGTTTAAATGATATAACTAAATTTTTTTTAAACCACCATTTGAACAAAACTCTCAAGCCATGACTAACATTTGAACAAAGCAGTAAAGTAAATATGCTGCCAAAAAAAAAGCTGTGGATAAACAAATTTATCTTAGAATGAATACTTACCTCTTTTACAAATACATTATTGGCCTTAAGTGTAATTTGTGTTTTGTATTCACTGCGTCTTATTAACCATTGGGGCTATCTACATATTTACACTAATGGGTAGGGGTGTGTCAAGTCGACTTTTTCAATTCAAAGTGAACTCCAATTGAATATATGAAATATTCTCGAAGCCGAATCAAAGTTTGAATTTTTGTTGTTTTCTTGAAAAAATATATTTTGGTTATTTTTATAACTTTACACACTAAAATTACTTAGAAAATGTTTTATTGCACAATTTGCTTGTAATAAGTACTTAGTTTTATTCTAATAAATCAACCATCACAACTTACAATAAAGTTATTTCAGATTTTTTCCATATGAATATTTATTGTACTGTACATAAAAGCTCAGAATTGCAATTATAATTGATAATTGTCGAAGTGGAATTTTTTCAAAGCCAAGTCGAAATTGATACATGTTTTGGAGTGAGGTCGAAGTATCGAAGTTTCGCACACCTCTACTAATAAGGTAGGGGTGAGGAATATAGAATTTTAGAGGAAATTTACCAACATTTGTGTGGAGGTAGAGTGGGAAATCATTTAGGGAAAACCTCCCTCAGTTTACTCAACCAGTATTCAAATCCCAAATCCCCCGTCACCTACACTCCATCCTATTGCAAGAAATACGTCTTAGACCATGCGACCACCGAAGGAAGCGGCTTTGCCTTGTAGTTATATTTATAAATACCGTACATAATTTTATATTTTGTATAAAATATCTATTATATTATTTATTATGTATTTATATTATGCCTAGGCCTACCATCTATAAAATATAATATTATAATGACTATTCTTAAGAAGCGTCCATTAAGTTAGTTTGAAGTAGCTTACTGATATGTGTTGGTGCGAAGTAGAGAAAATAAACATAATGTAGTGCCTCTTTAGTTGAATATAGTAAATAAACAGTACTTAAAATAATCATAAACTCCTTCTTGCAGATGTTTATTCATTTAAATGTCATTTCTTTATTTTTTTTATCAATGTGTCCAAATGGTTTTTATAATGTAAAAGTTTAGTTGACAATATTATTTCATGAATATTATGGTTGTACATTTTGTTGCCACTTCACTTCAGCACACTTATGAAATTTTGACTGGAGTTGGAGCTTTATATACTGTATTCAAAACAAGTTGAAGCTTTATATACTGTATTCAAAATAAGTTGAAGCTTTATACACTGTATTCAAAATGAGTTGAAGCTTTATATACTGTATTCAAAACGAGTTGAAGTTTTATATACTGTATTCAAAACGAGTTGGAGCTTTATATACTGTATTCAAAACGAGTTGAAGCTTTATATACTGTATTCAAAAGAGTGTGTATACTGTACCCCACATTGCTAGTTGTTACCCTGGTCTCGCACTTGTTGATAGGTTCAAATTATTAAAATTGATCATCTGGCCATTCTGGCTTGTAAATAACCATTGTGTATCAATTATTTTGTTGCTAATATCTGTGCAGTTATTTTTGTGAAACTTTTGTAACTAAATATTGTTGTTTCAGACAATGTGTGCATAGACTCGATGAGTGTGAAAATCAACAGACGAACAATTGAAAAAAGTACAGCAAACTTGCAGGTGCTGGAGAAGACAGTCAACGAGTAAGAAACATTAAGTAAAATTAAAATTTGGAAACTATCACATGTCAAAGGTTTTAGAAGTGGCAATAAATGGTAGTGCCACGTTAGTGTGGATAGAGGATGTAAAAGTCACTTTGTGGGGGAGGGGGGGGACTTATCGCAACTGGATAGGATTTTAACCTCGACCACAACCTTAACGATGAGCAAGTGCAATGTGAGTCTAATGCTGCCAAGATTTATCTACTCTTTGACAAGTGTTTATCTCATAACCAAATAATGTAATCCCGCTTGTTTCCATATGTGTGGTGATAATGTATTCCACATGAAAATAAATCGACTATAACATCTTATCATTTACGTTTAAGAAATTAAAATAAACCGTATTGGCCCGAATATACTGATGCATCTTTCCAAAAATTAGCTTGTATTATATGCACAGCCTAAAATTTTTAACAAAATAAATAACATTGCTGGATACATAGGTATGTTTCGAAGGATTTTGTAAGTGTACCAGCGAGTACGAGAGCGGGAATGACTGCATGTGACTAATAATTAACTCAAGATCAAAACAACCCAAGAGGTTGAGGATTTGGGCCCTGCGCTGTCACTAAACTGGTAATTAAGTATGTCAGTGTTAGTTGGTAGCAAAATCTGTGCTGTGCTATGCTATATATATTAAAAATTTGCTCATGGCATATCCACAAGTGAATAATAATGTTGAAAAGAAGGTTTTTCAAGTAAACAAGGGAATGAGAAGAAGCTGAAATATGAAATTTAAATTAAGAGCAATATGCTAGGCGCTACCAACAAATAAGGTGTTGGTTGCTAATGAGTTTAGTATTTCTGAGGTAAGCATAAAACTGCTGTAAAAATGAAGAATGGTTTATGAGTGCCAGTGCTGTAAGTAAATCATTCAGAGGGCCTAGGACTGGGAAATTTCAAGATATAGATATATTTGTGTCAAAATACATCTATAACGTACACAACCAAGGGTACCCAATAATCCAATTACGCCATTGGAGGAGGTTCAATAGTCAAATATCCCATTTACCAAAATTAAGGTACCCGCTTCGATGGTGTAGTTGGCTAACGCGCCAGTCGTGTTAAGCTAGACCACCGAAAACAGGGAGATCGAGTTTAGAATCACGGTCGGGTAAACTGGAGGTGGTTTTTCATAAATGGTTTTCCACTCTCCTTCCATGCAAATGCGGGTTCACTGCCTCTAAATTCAACCTTCCTAATCCATTAGTGTAATTAGTACTTAAGCGTATAACCCGAACGGGTAGTAAGATGCAGTGCTAAATAATAATAATAATAATAATAATAAAACTAAGGTGAGCTTAATGTGGTGAAAACTCATGATGTGACATTTGAGTTCAGGTATCTTCTTACAACATCGCACTACAATTGTGCAATTCCTAATTACTGATTATACTGAAAATTGAATTGTTTCTTGACATTACATTATAAAACTGAGCATATCACACAACTATCTGCTTAGTCAGATGGTAAATGCTGACCAAACACCAGTGTTTTTCAACATGGCATCAAGTGTTGCTGTGGATAAAGTTCAAAGTCGGCTATAGTTCAATCTTCAGGCAATGAAAAGTCGTGTATTATTGTCACACCAGAAAAAACACTTTCAAAGTAACAATTACCAGCTGGAATTATTTACAGAGCACAAGAAAAAATAGCTGCATGACTGAAGAATTGATGGAAGATTTGCCTAAAGTTGGGTGGGGACGTCTGTTGGTTGCCTAATTATGTCAGAGGCATGCTAATTCTTTAAGCTTTTTGTTGCCACACAACTGAGAACATAAAAAAAGTATTGATCTTGTTATAATCTGGGGGGTGGCGGTGGGTGACTTCTCATCTCTAGGTTCTAATTGTAGTTAATAATAAACTACTTAAGATTACTTTGTTAAATAATATAGTGAACAATTAATTAAATGGAACCACGCAATGACCCCAACAGGTAAGATGACGAAACCAAGCATACAGCATTTGCACAGCCTGGTGAAGAATTAGTAGTGAATCTGTTGTAAACAGATCTACAAAATAGTCTGTTTCTAATGACATGGATGGGGGGGAGCATGAATGACATACTGTGTGGAGACTCCAACTCTGGACTGATTCCACACACATTACTGAAGATGAGTTGAGAGAAGAAGAAAATAATGACTGGGAACTATACTAAATAATAACTTTGGTATTTATCACTAAACTTTTATGTTAAAAGAAAACTGACAAAGTTGTTAGTTGCTAACCTCAGTTATTGTCATAGTGTTGGGTTGTATTATATGTGATACCTTACTATACTCGGGCCAATATGGTTTTTTCTAATCATTTTACTATCTTTTTGTAAAACTGGCAACACTGGGTGTAAAATGGAGTGCTTGATTAACCTGAGATCTTGATTAACCTGAGATCTTGGGGTTCACTTTTTTACCAGGTAAATGGTTGGGTGTTTTGTTGTTGTTTTTCTACATTGTGGATTTCCATCCCTTCTCCAATCAAATGCTGGTACATTTATTTAAAACACACCTTCAATCTGTCTTCTTAAATTAGTTTAAGTTTGGGGATAGCCCAGATGGGTAGTGAATTATATAACTCTTAAAATTAAAATAATTATAATTTTTGTTTATTCGTATTAAATATGAACTCTTTAATCAGAATATATCCGCATCATTAGTAATCAACATTGTAATAGACAGGATTGTCAGTAACTGAGAGGTTGAGGTTCACCTCTCAGCTGGGTGTACTACAGTGGTTTTCCGAATAGTTCTTCAGCGCTACTCCACACACTTCCTTCAAACTACCTTCTTCAACCTTACCCCTTAAGTTAATATGTTGATAGCCATGGTGTTAAACTTAATAATTCAAAAATGTCATAAAAATAAGCTTCATATTTTAACCTAGATCTTTATATTATGGTAAGATAGTCACTTTAGAGTCATCGCTCTTTTAGGAAAGCTCTTTTCACATTTTTAGGTACAATTCATTATAAATGGAAGGAGAGATGGGAACAAATAAAAGGAAACAAACACATTGGCTTTTAAAATGAAGAGAGGTATACACAGTTTCACACTTAGCATTGCTACCTCTGGACAGTGAAGGCTGCCGCTTGTGATCATTACCGCTCAATACCACCACCTTAGTTTGATTCAATTGAAGCACGTCAGTAAGGGGGCGGCCAGACTGAGCGAGCGCACGAGTCACTATAATATAAAATAGAACACATGGGTTGTAATGATAGGCGGCCAGACTGGAGCGTGCGAGTGAGTGAGTGAGCGACTGAGCACGCACGCTTGAAAGATAGAACTGGTTCTATTTTTCAAGCGTGCGCGCACTCGACCCGGTACAGTCTAGTTTACAGGCGCTAGGCATATTATTGTATGTTGGTTCATTAAGTGCTAGGAAAACTTCTCATTTTGACATTTTTATTAATATCGATAGGTTTAGCACACTTGCTACTAACGACCTAATTTAATTGGTAAGATCATAAACCATACCTATATGTGTGTGTGTATGTATATATATATATATAAAGTATATGTTAAAATACTTCAATATTATCAAAGTAGGCCTTTACAAATAATAATTACTGTTAGCATGGAGAGAGTATGAGAAAACCACAACAATAAATCACTTGCTAAAACCCCCCTCAGTTCACTCAGCCAAGATTCGGAGCCTCCTCGTCAACAGCTAATGAGAGCTATCTGCTAATCACGCGCACGCTCACCAGTCTGACCACCCAGTCGCTTGCTCGCACGCTTGTCAGTCTGGCCAAACCCTAAGGAGTGTGAAACGCACATTACAACTTCCTAATAGAGGAAACAAAACTCTCACAAAAGAGAGAAAAAAATTATTGAGAATGATCGGACAACTTAATTTTAACTAGGAACATGTAAAAAGGATGATTTAACATTGCATGCTGTGTTTGTTTCCTTCTATTTGTTCCTATCCCTCTTGTATCTCTTTTTCAGTTATTTATATTTCGTTACAGTATGAAAGATGACGATGCCAAGAAACTCACTGAAGAGTACCAACGGCTGGTGGATGGGTTGAAAGACGCAAGTGTAGCGCGAGAAACTGATGTGGTCCTCTCTAACCCTGTTCTACCTGACGAGGTGCTACAAGGTTAGTTCTTGCCTTCAATCTTAGATTAGTATGGGAAACCACAGTCTACTTTGAATGATTAAATAGTTTGAATTTATTACACATAGTAAAATATTAGGGCGGCCACTGACCAGGAAAACTGCTTGAATTTTACCATCTGTTGAAGATTTAAAGGTGAGGCCCATTCTACCATTCTAAATAGATTCTATGGCATACAAATTTCAAAATGTTGCTGGGCTTTAACCACTACAAGTTGCTTCTAAAAGCATCTAATTAAAAAAATATCCAG
This sequence comes from Timema genevievae, assembly GCA_902155825.1. Taxonomy (NCBI): domain Eukaryota; kingdom Metazoa; phylum Arthropoda; class Insecta; order Phasmatodea; family Timematidae; genus Timema; species Timema genevievae. The sequence goes on from CABFWO010000072.1 coordinate 136,223, forward strand.
GCAAGGTCCACTCGAAATAGCATTTAGGGGTATCCAAAGTTTGAAACTTTTCTGTTGAAAGACCACTTCAAATATCTCGGAGAGCAAGCTACTTATTAACAATAACTTCTCAAGTATTCAAATTTGATGGAGTGTTTAGCACACCTTTTACAACAACAACAAAAATTCATTCAAAATAATTTGTTCAATGTCTCACAACATGAGAAAAAGCCTTTTAAAAGATTGTAATATTTTTTGTCAGGAAATTTCCGGGAACGAGGCTGGAATTTTATTCCTAAGTTTAAGTGGCCATCCTGTATAAACAACCACTTAACACATAATTGAAGCCACCAAGCACTAATAAGCACTCAAACCAAAGTATTTCTGGTGGGAGGATCTATCTTCTAAACCATAACTGGCTTTGCCTTGGATTTATTAAAATGTTGTCTTCTTCCTTAAATCACATTTGTATCTTTATCCTTCTTCAGAAAGTAGAAAAATCTAGATAAATTGTTTATTCACAATAAATATATGACCGTAATTTACCCTAATTTTACCCGAACAGGTAGTAAGAAGCGCTGCTAAATAAACTAAACATACAGTACTATACAAACGCCACCCATACACTTGTAGAAGCATATTTGAAAATGAAAGTAAATGGTAATTAGAGATATAAAACTTAGTATTATTTGCACAAATTATTGAAATATTTCTCAAGTTCACTAGGAGATGGATCTGTAAATGGTTCATGCTTGGAGTACATTCATTTCAGAGACTTGTCTGTGTGTTTTACCTGACAGAGGCAGTACCTGGGAATATCCGCACAGCAGAGCACTTTGTAGGGTTCCTGAAGAGGTTTGTAGAGTACCTGAAGACGAGACTGAGAGTCCAGCATGTGGTGCAAGAAACTCCAGCTGGTTTCCTCAAAGATGTAGCGCAGAAGGTCTGCATTGAGCGCAAACCACTTAGGTCAGTTCAAACGCTATATTGGTTTTTATTATTACCAGTCTCTAAATGAGTCTCATGGGTCATGTATCGCTCATTGGATGATTATTTTGGGCCCTGTAAATTATGGTGTAGTACAATAATAGGTTTAAAACATACACAAAATAATGTGATGTGGTCAACATCAGGAAAATGTAACTCTATTTTTATTATTTTATTAGCATTGCTACTAACTTTTAGAAGTGATGCCCGAAGAACATAAAATGTGATGTATTAGTAAGATACAGGAAAGATGGATAGAAACATATAAAAGCGAATAAATAAAATGGCTTTTACAAAGAAAATAATATAGTTCACACTTTACATTACTTCCATTGGACAAAGATGTTATTGCTTTTTCTTGAAGAAAATTGATTGCTACCACCCATTTCCCAAACCTAGGTTTTATTTGATCAGAACTCATCGGGAGGGAGTGTGAAATATATAACGCAACTTCATAAATGAGAAAAACAAAAGGAAGAAAAAGTAAATTGGTAAGGAATAATAGGACACTTAGATAGGAACATGTATAAGTAAATACCTTAAATGACAAACACAGGAAGTGTATATGTTTCTATCCATTTTTCCTTTACCTTCTTCCAAGTATTACAAAATGAACTGCTTAAAGTGAAAAGAGGTATTCCTTAAAGAAATGTAATTTAGTAACTTTTGTAATTATTATCAGATATGTGCTCAAATAATTTTACAACAAAATAATAAGCTAGATCAACTCTCCAAAAACAATATCTTTAAAATTAATTATATATCTATGAAAAAGTGCATTAAATGTGTTTTAGAAAAATGAAGCACAAATAAAAATAAAATAATAAAACATATTTACAAACACATGCCACATGAAATCTTTCCCAGGAGGTAGTAGAACTATCAGGAAGCTGGCTTAAGTTTTTGTAAATATGTGATTGTCTTTTCGCAAGACATTTGTCATTGGATTGACCTTTTTTTTAGCACCGTGTTTTACTTATTGTTGATGCGATACACATAATTAGTAATTACAACAGTGTGTTAGGGGTGAGGAAAGTTGAATATAGAGGAAGTGTAACCCCATTTGCATGGAAGGAGAGTGGAAAACCATTTAGGGAAAACATCCTCATTTGCCTGAACGAGATTTGAACCCTGATCTCCCCGACATATATAGTCTAGTCCAGAGGTCCTCAACCCTTTTGTACCTTAGAGCACATTAAAACTAACTCCCGCCAGGCTCAGAGGTCAGCCTCACTGCTATTCACACGACCTGTCAACTGCCATGTTAAGCTCCCAACAGCGATTGTGACATTACATGTGGTTGTGGGTAATACTCAAGGCCGTAGCCATGAGTGAAAAAGGGGAGGGGGAGGTTCCAACCCCCTCCAACTTGACAAAAAAAATACTGCTTTATTTGCCGTTTTAACAAGACCAAAATAAAGACACAAGGAAATATTAAGCTACTCACCACCAGTTTGGTGCTTAGGTACTTTTTTTAAGTATATATTTATTCTGTGTTTATTCGGCGACAAAGCTGTGTAGACCCCTGTCAAGATATTTACAAAGGAAATAGGAAGTATTATCATAGTATTAGTGAGTTTGGGGAGAATGATGGATGGAGGTAGGTCTTTGAGACTAGAAAAAAGCAGAACCAGTCAGCTTGAAACTATTAGAATGATAGTTCCTAGTAAAAGTACACTTTGTAAATGAGCCGACAAAGAAAGAGGAACGAGAGGGAGGGATTTGAAAGAGGGGGGCTTTCAATCACCAACTTCTTGAGAACAGCATACCTAGAGATAAGCACAAACTTGATTTATCTCGGAAAAGTGACAGATTAAAACTATTAGTCAAGAACTTTTCAGCTGTGATCAAAAAATGGTGGGTAGACGCAAAAAGCTAGGCGGGTACCATAGCGCCCGTGGGCATAGGGTTGGGGACCCCTGTTCTAGTCTATTGGAATAGTGACGCCTTAGATCATGCAGCCACCGACGCAGCTGACCCTTTGTTGACATAGCAGTAAGCCTAATGAGAAGCCATTGGACAACTATTGAAGGATTATAACATTTTAATATTTCAAAACAAATTGCCATCCGTGAGAAGTTCATTATGTCATACATTCATTTACAATTACATCTGATCTTGCTAAATGTAAATATATATGTCAGAAATTTAAACTTTGGTTTCTTAAATTTGTAACAATATTGTCAGATTAAACAAAAAAAAATGTACTCAAACTTTAAGTTAACTTGCTTTAAGTTTGAAATAAAAACTTGGAAGAATGTGTTATTTTAATTTTAATCTTACTATAGGTTTTGTGCAGAGCGCTTAGCATCATTACTGCGCACTTTGGAAATAGCTGATCAAACTGACTTTTCACCTCTAGTCCTGATAACTCACCTCGCAACTCTAGTTTCTACATACACCAAGGGTTTCACTATCATTGTGGAGCCATTTGACGACAAAACTCCAACAGTTTCCAACCCTCTGTTGCACTTCAGGTAAACCCTGATTTACTTTGGAATAGCCTTATCTGACAGATAGTAATCTCACAAACAAACAATTCATTTTTAATTTTCTTTCTTTAAATCATTTTTACACTATTGAAATATGAAATTATGAAAATAACCATTTGGAGGTTTTATTTTTCACAATAGTTAACTTAAAATGAGAGCTTCTAAAAGGTTACCTTCATTTCATAAATAAAAATGGTGAGCCAAACAAATGAAAGTGATTGATGACATCAATACAACCTGTATCTACCAAATTAAAATCTTTTGTGTTGAAACTAATATTCTATCTTTTTTATAAGCTATCAAATAATTTAATAATGTTTTAATTTCTGGTGGCCATTTATAAGAAGATAAATATGTGAATATGATACATTTTAATTTATTATTTCATGCACTAAAATATTTCTTGTTGCCACAACATATTTTTTGTTCTTTCAATTAGTGATGAAAAAACCATCAATATCATTTTACAAAGTAAATAAATAAATATTTCACGAGGGTTGACCCAAAAGTGAATAATTTAAAGATAGAAAATAAGAATTTTAGTATATTTTCTATTAATTTATTTTACCTTTTTTACTGGGAAAATATATACCAACTTAAGTTACATTATATTTATAAATAGGTTGTTTGAATCTAAAAGGATATCTTAATTTTGAGGGTTCAAAAATATTTTGAACAAAATTATCATTTTTGTATTAGTAATATATTATTATTTTTTCAAACAGTGGATGAATTTTTTAGTGCTATAGTGTGACTTGTTAGCACCTCGTCCCAACATAATTTGAGGGAAGGCATATCACCCATAAAACATCACTAATTTACCATTTAATTCCAATTGAGTTTAACCCGGCAGTAATGTGTCCTAAAATTCTTACATCAGTGGTGTGTGGGGTGTCCGTACACCCCATCCATTTTTTTTAAATTTGGCTCACAGATTTTTTTATGAGTGATGTATATTAATTTTCTTATATTATAACTCATTTAGTGAAAAAAGTGATCTAGTTTAATTTGTTTTTCTGGTGAAACCTGTTATATTATATAATTCTTCATTTTTACCTTTGAAATTGGCTGCATTTTACAAAAACATGTTTTTTAAAATACTGTTAGGTGTAAAGTATCTTTTTTAATGCATTTTATAACTATTATTGAATATATTTATGGTTTAAATTAGGAGGGATAGCCAGCACACTTACCTTGGTGTGCTGGCTATCCCTCCTAATTTAAACCATGATTTAGCCTAGTGCTCTATACCAAACAACCTTAATATATTTATGAAATTCGGGAAAATTAATAAGTTTGTTCTGTACAAAAAGTTTTGAGTAACAGTTTATTTGTACATATATTACAGACAATTATTGGTAAACAAAATATTAAATTTAATTAACCTATATTTTTCTGCAATATATATTTATTCAATTAATATTTTTTAGTTACAAAAATATGATTTAGAAACGTTTAAGCGTTAATAATGTCAAATATTTACTAAATTATTATTTTTTATCACATCAGAAGAGGGATTTATTCAGAACAGGTCAGGCAAATATGTTATTCAACAACTTCTTCCTTTGCCTGGCATTTTCCAACATAGCCCTCACATGTTTTTATTACATGATCCATACATAAGTGCACACCACATATGTAACAAGTTATTTTAGTTTTTCTGTCATTTTTTATGGGAATTTCATGTACAGACTTTGCTTTGTTTGTATCTTTGGTGGGAGGTTACAAGTATATGTTTCGGGTGAGGCCATTCGCTTTACGGTCAATGATAAATCTCTTGGAAGATTCACTTGTTGCCTTTCCCTTTAGATGTGGCTCAATTAATTTTAACGCCAGCACTTTCAGAAATGTTCTACACGCACATTTTTTATTTATGTTTGTGTCAGATATTATTTTTGCATTGATCCCTGCTACATTCATCAATGAAAAAAACAATGTTAGATGCCAGCGCCTATTATTCCTTGAGTCATCATCATATGACGCAGATAATTCGTCAACAACATCAACTCCACATTTTGACAAATTATAAAATGTGATTATTTCGGGCTTCATTACCTCCCCACTTGCTTTGTCAATTTTGTCATCATAATGCATGCTAGATATCAACAATACAACTTTTCCCTTTTTTTGGGATGTATGAGACAAGGGTTTTTTTCCTCCCGAAAGGCAAACATAGTAGAGTAAACAGGTTTATTTCTAGTGTTTAATAATTCTGGGGAGAATTTCCCTTTTGTTTTTACGAATGGTTCCAACAAGAGTCCTTTTATGCACGGTGTTCGTGTCATTGTACGCCCGACGGCATTCTAAAATATGTTGCGGCGTTCTGAAAGTTGTCGCCGCGTTCTGATTTAAAACCTTCTTCTTTGGCCGAGAGGCCACTGGTGCCAGTCACAAATGAATATAAAATTATGTATATTTTTCAACCTCTTGAGTCCAGAATCCCAAAAAATCATTGATATCACATCATTTTTATATTATGCTAGATTTTTATTTTATGCATAGTTATTTAATCATAACTTACCAATTTTCACTTTGTCTTTTGCATCCATTCCTTGATAGTCTGGATAGAATATTTTGCACGCCTCTATCCACTGTTCTCATTTATATTATCTATTTTTATAAATTTCACATGAAATATCCCAAATACTTGGTCTGATTCTTATTTCGTCTATGAACCGTTCTGTGTCTATATTTTCCATTCCGGACTCAATAAATGCCTAACTAATCAAATTTTATTAATAAACAGTAAACAAGAAAGGGAACAGTGAAAAAATTGCACAAAAAAAACTTGATAAAATTAAGTATAAAATAATGAAATGAATAAAATGAAAGTTTAAATACCGAGACACAAAAAAAAGCAAAGAGAACAAATGAATCAACTTTGTAACGCAAAACACACAATAATAATAGCCGTGTGTCCAAGTAACCAGTCAAACAATACTGTGATGAGTGATGAGACTGAATAATTACGAGATAGTGAACCGAGGTTGGCTGCCCTGCTGGGTTTTTTTCAACCAGCGGCACAAAATGCCGCGTTTGCATAAATGGTATGGTATATTTTCCATATAGCCTAGTGTACTTTCAAGACGTCGGGCATACAGCGTTCTCTAGAGCACGACGACATGTTTTTCAGAACGCGGCAGTAAAATCTACTGCCGTATTTGCATAAAGAGAACCATTGCTCCCTGTGTACTTAGAGAATGCAGCGGTTCATGTTGTTGGGCGTACGACGGCACAAACGCCGTGCATAAAAGGGGTCTTATGGAGGGATAAACAATTTGGGAGGTGAGTGACTTTTTGTGCTCTGTTTATCAACAATTATTTGTTGGGTTTGGGTTCAACAAGTGAAAGAGCTTGAAAGATTAATATTCTACTATCTTTTAGGGTGTGGAAATGAGAGAAAGGGGGGGAGGGGGGAAGTAGCTTGCAAAGGTCAACCATTTATGAGGGATCAGTGTGTCTGTTGTTTGTGAGCCAGACAGGGAGTAGAGTATACTATCACCTTTAAGGGGTGGTGTCAAACCCTGAGAGAACTTTTAAGAATTTTCAAACCTAGATAATATTTTGCAGTTTCATACTCGGAGCAAATTGAAGAGGTGCCAAACATTATGTTTTATAGTATATTTTGCATTATGCGAATAATTAAATATAAAACACCATTTTCGAAAGAAATTAACTAATAAAAATAATTTACATCAAAAATGTAATAAAATCAAGTATTTTATTAATTGTATTATTGGATATTAATTCAAAATTTGGTCATTTGATTTGATAAAAAAATGCTATTCGTGAACACTTCTATTTATATTACTATGTTATTTTTTATTACCTTCTTAGCACCATATCTATTATTCATTCCGGTTATACGCCTATGTACTAATTACTCTAGTGTGTTAGGATTTATTTTTTATTTACCTTGACTGTTTGACTCAGTTTCTAACAATTTTAACCTGAGTCCTATTTTTCTACAAATGTTAATTGCTCAATTTACTTGTATCCCTTTTATTTAATTTATCTAATCTGGTATTAATGACTCTTAGTACTATTTAAATCTAAGTTCTAATTTGTTTCCACCAACTATTTTTGTATCACTCCATTTGGCCCGGTCCAGTCGGTGTTAGCAATGAGGAAGATTAAATTTAGAGGTGTACCTGCATTTGAGTGGATAGTGTGGGGAACCATTTAGGGAAAACCGGGCCAAGATCAAACTAGATTTCCCGTCATCGGCAGTCTAGTCTATTGTGAGAATGATGCCTTAGACCATGCTCCCACTGAAGTCTTAACAAGTCTTACCATATTAGTTTGGAAATCAATATTTTTTAAATCTAAAATTATTCTAAAAAGTGATTTTAAAATTTCCCGTCTTGAATACCGATATTTTGACTCATTTCTCGTTCCCATCTCGAAATAAAAAAGTAATTCCCGTCCCTCCATAATTGCAATATATTTTATATTCTATAAGGATCTAAAACTCAATACCCTAGAGTCATAGCTCTCAAATCCTCATAAATGAAAGTTCAGGCATTTAAACATGACAATATTAAAAATTGTAAATGTACTCAACATGACCCACCTCGGTGGCATAGTTAGCTAACACGCTAGTTTCCTGTTGAGCTAGACTGCCGAGGACTGGGAGTCGAGGTTTTAATCTCACTCGAGTGAACTAAACACTCAACGTGAGTGATCTTATGCAAATGAAACATAGGTGTTTTGTTAAAGTATATTTTTATTTTACACTCTACTCTCTTTTAAGTTTTTTCAACAACATTACATTACATGTTATTATGATATATTTTTAATATTAGGTTGGCTGCTTGGGAAAGGATTGAAATTGTAAACACTGAGTCAAAAAATCGATGTTAAAAATATATTAATTGTGATAGAAACGTCACTGTAACATGTTATTTATTTATTTATTTATTTATTTATTTTAGAAATGGGTCATATCCTATAGTTCTTGAATCCAAATCTTAAAATTTCTTTCAAATCTCAAATTTTTAAATCTAGGATTTTTTAGTCAATCACTTTAACTAAAATCATTGATTCAAAGATTTGAATATGAATTTGAATGTTTAAATCTTATTTTAAAATGATTGTTTAAGGTCTGGTGCCAATGACAAATAATATTTTGTTTTGTCATAAACAACAATAAGAACACTTTTTATGTAAATTAATTTTACTAACACAATCTTGTCCTTTTTTTTATTTCTTTTATTTTAACAATTACCCAAGTCTATATAACTACTTTTAACAATCATTGTTTAAAACTGTTATTTGAAGTCAAGGTTTTCATAATTATATTCGAGATACTTTTTTGTTTATGAGTCTCAGATCTTATAAAATACTTTTTTGTTTACGAGTCTAAGATCTTATAGAATACTATAAGATTCTAGGATTCGAGCTTTCTATCTCTAATTTATTTTATGGCAACATATTGAAGGATTTCTGTACTTCAAATTAATTGTTTAGTTGTTTGGATTCATCCCTCGCCATCAAGCCAGTGTTTGATCGTTTCCAAACTGTGGTCATCACTTCAGGAACGTTATCACCACTCGACATGTATCCAAAAATATTGGATTTCCATCCAGTAATCATGAGTTCCTTCACAATGACATTGGCTCGGCCCTGCCTCCTACCGATGGTGAGCTATTTTGATATGTGTTCTACTAGGAAATAATTAGGGTATTAACTGATTTAAATTTGATTCATTGTACCTCAGCTCAAAGTCATTTACATCCACAACTGTTTCCAGCCTCGGTCAATTTTTTTATTCAAGTCATATATTTTCTGCTACCGGCTTACTGGGCCTGTCATAACTTCATATTCCTTATAATCCAACTTAAGATTAGGACAGGCACAAAATCCAGTCCCCGGCCGTTGATTCATCATTGTGAAAGGGTAAACTCACATTTCACCAGTGATAAATGTTTCGGCAATGTCAGGAATCGAACCCGAGACCCCACTAATCAGACACGCTACTGAGTGAGCTAAGGTAGTGCAAAGACCTGGAAAGCTAATTATTTTATGAGGAGGGGAGGGTGGCACTAAAAAGTGAACATAATATATATGAATATTTTTTTAATATAGCTATATTAATTTTGTGTGTGTGGAAGGGTAGATGTGTATGTACGTATTATGAGTATGGAATATTAAAAATAATCAGGTTTAATAGAGTTTGGTATTTTTGATATAGTACACGTGATAGTATAATTTTCAACCTAAGTTTAATTTGGTTGAATGTTGATATAGATAAAACACTAAGGAGTAAGGACCATGTAGCTATTTTTTGTTTTTATAATCATACAGTCAATATAGCTTGTTCGCGGACTGACGCCATGGAGTAAAAGTACTTGTACATATATGTGGACCCCCCCACCCCCCTCCCTCGACTTGTAACACATAAATTTCAAGGGGTGGGCCAACAACATCCGGAGGAGGGGGGCTATGGGGTGGTTATGTCCATATCCCCCTATCCCCCTAATCTCAACCTTTCTACATCCATGCCTCAAGTTCTAGGTCAGGGGTGTCACTTAAGGACTAGCTGAATTTTGAACTAGTCTAGTGCTCCACCTCTTATTTACATTTATTAATGAGTATTTAAACATAAAAAAATGTTTAATATCATGAAAAGTAATGAATGACAAATCAAATTGTATTATTTTTTTAAAATAATGCCTACGTTTTAAAGAAGGACAATTCATTAGATTGTCAAGATGAGTATCTTAGACAAGATTAATTTCAACAACTTAGAGTAAAAACTTGAAAAACAACATCTTCAGTGAAAAAATACACTAAATTAATATAGGCCTCTATGTTAATATCAAAAACTTGTGTAGGGTCAAATCTTCTCCATATTAGTTTGAAATATGTTATATTTTGCTAGTCAAGATATTTATGTCCCATTCATGGCTTGTTGTCTTCAACAGCCCACAAGATTCACTAAGTACGAGCCAAGACAATTTCTGTTTACTTCACAAAATCCATTGTGACATGACAGTGAATGACATTTCTGTCAAAATATTATTGACGTCAAAAAATTATACCACGTTGAGAAAAGTTTTATTTAATGTTAGCGTGTCATCCAAATAGTGTTCACATGCCATATATTTGCCATGCCTGTTCTAGATGATGGTAGATAATTTAACCATTTTATTCCCCAGATAGTGTCAAAAGGCAACGATCAAGTAGCGATCTCGTCCCGGTTTGAGACCCGTGAAGATGTAGCGGTGGTGCGAAACTATGGCCAGTTACTAGTCGAGGTAGCTCAAGCTGTTCCCGATGGTGTGGTTTGTTTCTTCACATCATACATGTACCTGGAGAGTGTGGTGGCCAGCTGGTATGACCAGGGGGTGGTAGACAGTCTACAGCGGAGCAAGCTGCTTTTCATTGAGACGCAAGATGCTGCAGAAACCAGCCTTGCTCTGCTAAACTATATCAAGGTACAAACAAAACTACACAAATTGTACAATAAACAAAAGTTATCTCTTTCTTTTGTAGCTAGGGTGGCTTGAAACCAATCATTTTGATAATCATTTAAATACTATTAGTGCATTTTTTTTATTAATTTGTATAACAAACTTCTACATGATAATGTTCACAGGATCGGTCTTGAAAGCTGAATCAAATTCATTTAAGTTAAAAATAGCAACCCGGACATGGGAATCAAACCTGGGAACCTAGGCTTCGTGCGGCACTGCTCTCCTTTGGAGCCATCCTTGTTTGTCTTGTATCAAGGGTCATCTTTCAATAGTTGTTATCTTGAGTAAAAAGTCTCAGGCTTAAGTCCCATGTCCAGGCTATGATTTTTCACTTAATTGAACTAATGCTAATTAAAATATAATTTGTTTAGCGGTAATTAATTAACTTAAATATACTCCACTCTTCTAATAGTTAGGTTGTGATATGTTTTTTGTAGAAATTTATTATGAAAATTGTGCATAGAATTATTTTTTTTTTGCTAATAAGGCCAAATAATTTGATTTTAGAATAAAATAAAATCTTTTGTTAACTAAATATATTGGCCATTATTTGTATAGTAATTCAAATCCAGGACTAAACATTATTTTATGTTTTTTAGAAGAGAATCACACACTTTGATTGGTAGTTTATGTTCTAATATCAAATTTAACTGGTAGCAACCTTTGAAAAGTAAAAACTAGAGATGGGCCACTCGAATCTTCGAATCCACTAAATCCTGACAAGTATTCAAGATTCGAGGATTCAGTGTTTTATAGGACTCGATGGTCAAATCTTTCACCTCATAAACAAAGCATAATATTTTGAATTCAAAAATTATTTAGTTGGGCCTACTTGAATAGCACAACTTAATTCGTAATTTTATTTTGTCGGACAAAAGAGATAAGTATGAATCATTATTAAAAAAATATATATTGTTAGGTGTGGAAAATCTAACATACCTAATACCCTACCCTCCCACCTCTATGGGAAACTTGGACTCAACCATTTCGGCACATGCTCACTTCTAAAACTTTCACCTCACGAACATTCTTGTAAATACTTGAATGAACACATTAAAACTCTTCAAGAACTGAAAATCAAAACTAGAATTACAAATAAACTCGAAATAAATAAATCAAATTACAGGTTTTTTTTAACAGAAATAAGAACACATTACACATGGTGCAAAGTCAGCCGCCATTACACTTACAGTCGGCCGCCATGACGTATATTATGTTTACTCGACAGAGGGATGATTAAATAGAGATACTGTTATTTCTTACTACCCAACTGGTTTTAATTATCTACAACTATGCAAATAACCCCAATTTATTTCATACGATCATTAAGTTGGATATTTTGTTGAATTTCATGAAAAATAAATACTGTCAACAGTCAGACACTGATAAAACTGTTTATTTATGTCTACCAACCTATGTATTGTATATTGATTGTTTCTTTAGAATCGATTCGGGTTTTAAGAATTAAATAACGACTTGCTAATTCATAATTTGTTCTTAAATTGATTTTAAATAACTAAGAGGCTATTATTTTTTAAATGTGTTATTGAAGTAATTGTAAAAATATTTAAACGTAGTCCTGCCTAATAAAATGGGAATGAACATAATGCAAGAGTCGAAAATATGTTCGTGTTTTAAATAGAATGTATTCTCAGAAATCTATATATTGCACAAATCGAATATATTTCTTGTTTTCTACACGAAATAGATAATAGATATATAAGAAAATAATAATAAAACATACTTAGGCATTATTGAGTTCACTATTTCCAATGTATGTTTAATTGTTAAGTATGTTGTTTTAATCTTTATTAAAAATATGTTTGTATTTTTATTTTTGCTTTTTTATTAAAATAAATTATAATCCTTTAATGATGATTAAAGTTGATCAAAGAATAACTAGGCCTAAACTGTTGATTAGCATTAGCTAAGTCTTGGTAAAAATCTCTCTTTTAAGGAAAATCTCTTGATTTTTTGAGGTTTATATCCTCATGGATTTAAAAGTCATAATTTTTTGTTTCTATTCACTTCCTCTGTATATTAAATGTTTAATTGTTAAAATCTTTACACAAAATATATAATAAATAGGGACTTGCAAAATTCGCATTTGCAATGAAACGGATTTTTACACAAATTCTACTGTTTTCTCTCGAATAACACAAATTTAAACTTTTTTTTTTAAATAAACACGATTTCTTTGTAATTTGAAGGTGACCTGACGATCTAGGGGTAAGGTGTCAGACTTCTGTGCTGGGGGTTCGGCGTTCAATCCTCGGTCCCAGCACAGATTTATCTGAAATGCCAGGCCTCCACCATGGTTCGAATTCCACGTTAAATTGTAGGTCCTTCATTTCATTTCACAATCACCCTACCATTATACATTAGTGTAAGTGCATACAGCCACAGCCCGAATGGGTAGTAAGATGTGGTGCTAATAATAATAATAATTAATAATAATAATAAATAACAACAACAACAATTTGTAATTCGGCAAATACCACATCGTTAAATATCATTTTCAACACAGTAACACTGGTGATGGCACTATACCAGGGCTGCCATTTGTACAAATATTTTCTGTTTTTACTTATTTTATAGGCATAAAATGTATCACAGGAAAAATTAGTGTTTTCAGGATATTTAACATTTTTTTATCTGAGGTTAGCATTAAAAATCACGATTTCTAATTTTACACATTACGATACCTAAATTTTGATAGATCGATTCTTTGTTTACAGCCTTTAAAAGATTTCACGCTAAGTCCAAGCAAGGACATTAATACAGGCGGTTATGTTTGGCAAAATTAAATTTTTATTCCCGTCTTCCATATTTGATAGTAGTTTAGTATTCTATGACAACATATTTCAATTTGCTATTGTTTGGTCTTGGCCTAAGTTGATAATCAATTATTTTGATATTGATATTCGTAAGACTCAAAGGTAATGATATTGATATATTGAGTTTGATATTAGTAAGCGTGAAATGTTTTGTCCATATTTATATTTTATTTTTCTTCGAATATGTTAAATACACAATATGAACGAAAAATTTAGACAATTTTATCCTAGTTTTTTTAACAAATACTAATTCAACTCGTATTTACTTAAATAATAACTTACTTTCAGCTTATAATATTATCGCTTTTTGAGATAAATAACACCTATTTTCCCCTAAAAATAACTTCACCTTTTGCATGTCTCTAATAATAACATATTGTGTTGGCAGGCTTGTGAAAGTGGAAGAGGGGCGGTATTACTCTCTGTTGCAAGAGGAAAAGTATCTGAAGGAGTTGACTTTGACCATCATCTCGGTCGTGCTGTACTCATGTTTGGTATCCCATATGTGTACACTCAGTCAAGAATACTCAGGGCGAGACTGGATTATCTGCGAGACCAGTTTCAGGTATATTTGAATATACATTGTAGTTAAACCATTAATAGGTTTTAAATGTTGGCTCTATGAAAGGAAATATAACCATTAAGGTGGTGGAAGGGGACAGGAGAAAAGGCCATTGTTTTTGCAGTTTTTATAGCAAAACATTTTTTGGCGCAACTTAATAAAATATTGGTCCAGTAGAAACATAGAGTTTAATTTCTGTAAATTTATGACAACTTTTTCTCTTCATGTAAAAAGTTTGTCATCTAATGCTTCTATGCCTATGACGGGTATTCAACTAATGTTGAGGTCACCATGTGAAGAAAACTAAACTCTATGTTTCTAGTGGAGCAATATTTTGTTTATTTTGACAAAATATATGTTCTGTTATAAAGTTTGAAAAACAATGCCCTTTTCTCACGTGCCCTTCCACACCACCTTGGTGTTTAAAATATTACCTCAGATGATTACCATTTCATTCTCCTAGAGTTTCTGCATTTCAAAAATAAAACCAAATTTCATAATAGCATTTATCTGAACCAAAATTTATTTAAGATACAGGCCTTAAGGCTTAATTACACTAGTATTTAATTTAATCAAAATTGCTTTCACTCTTTTAATGAAAAATAGATTTTCTGTGTATTTGCATATGCAAATACACAAGTGTGAGCTTGCATAGCAACTTGCTGTGAAGGAGTAGACAAGAACAAATTTGCAATGTATCGTGGGTTAGAGCAATTTATTGTTTCCATTTTGGTTAGTTTTAAATGTGATGTAAATAGTAACTTGTCACGATTCTTGTTTTTATCACTTCCGATTCTTACATTTTAAACTTAATTATTCAATTCTCATTCCCAATTCCTCATTAATTATAATTTCATACTTTTTTTGTGCGTCTTAACTCACAAGATAATTATGGTCTTTATTTTTATAGTGCACTTAAAATGCTTTTTTTTAACAAAAAAGTGTAAATACTAAATAAAATAACAAAAACAAAACAACTATTTTTGATATGTGCAGGATTGCTAGAACACAAAGATCATATTTTTTCATAACACCACCTGTTCAGGTTATTAATGAGTTAAGGATTATGAAAGTTGAATTTAGAGGTAGTGTCTAATGATACTATTTTGGATCCCTCTCGTATATTTAAAAGTCATGGATGAAGTGTATTCTTCTTAAAAGTAATTTATGTAATTTCCTTTTAATACTTCATCCATAGAGAATCACGCGCATTTAGAAGTAATGTTAATGTAATGTGCTTCAAAACTTTTTTTTCTCTAAAAGATCAACTCCGTAGTATCAAAAGATCTTTTGACTCCCTGGCTCCCTCTAACCAATAGGAAGCCAGCCTTCACAACATCACATCGCCAGGAGTCTTTCTATTAGTTAGTTTTAACACTGTTGACAAGGGGTCCAAGAGGCAAGGGGTAGGTCATATATAAGCAGCTTGTGCGTATGAATACACACAGTGCCGGTAACATAAGAGTAATACAGAGTAATATCACATCACAGTGCCACTAACTTAAATCCATAGAGTACACAGTAATATGTTAAAGAGTGAAATTAACAAAAATTGTATCATTTAATATAATATCTTCAGTGCCAAAGGTGAAATCATCGTAATAAATTATGTGCAACATTGAAAGTTTTATTTATTTCACTTTAATAAAAATCAGAAGTAATCAAATCAACCGTGTGCAAGTGTGCAGTAAGGTATGCTCGCATCGTCGTCATCGTAAAACCTGATATTGTTATAATTGGTGCTCAATAATCTCAATAAATATCATAGTACAATCTGTATCATAATAGTTAGTGCACAATCGCGGGACAATCAATCCGTAGCACTTTAAGTGTATCCACATTTGTGTGGAGGGAAAGCAGAAAACCATTTTGGAAAAACCACTCTCAGTACACCTGACCGGTATTAACCCTTTGAGTGCCAACGTCGCTCAGAGAAATGCACAAAATAATTGCTAGTGTCGCTCACAGCGATCCCATGTTTTCGAGCTCTTAGTTCAGTATTAAGTCAAGAGATAAGGTAGATTTTATTTTCCACTGCATTTTTGTATGTTCAAGCTACTTTTATTTGTCTTTGCACATAGAGTTTTGATATATTGAACATGAAAATTTTCTAACTTTATGAGTTTTATCTTTGGCTTTGTTTGTAAACATGGCTACTAAGAGGAAAGCTGTGATTCAAGACACAGAAATACTTGCAATATTTATTGATAGCTCAAGCGAGAGTGATCAATTTGTTAGTGATTCTGAAAGCAGTGATTCTGAATTTGTAAATAATGAAACTGAACAGGAATTATATACTAGTGAATGTGAAAGATCGGAACCAGTAGGACCAGCTGATATTGATAAGGCGAGTGTGTGAATACGAGTGATTCCTATTTGGATGAAATAAATCTTGAAATCAGGATAATCCACCACAACCTCGTCATATTTATGCAGAAGTACTAGGTTTGAACTCCCCCAGTCCCGTTCTAATTCCAAGCCAATTATTTATTTTAGACTTTATTTTACTATAACCCTGCTAAAGTTGATGGTCACTGAATGAAACAGCTGCTAAGCATAACCCAATTTTAGCATAAAATCTAAAGTCAGGTTTTTGTTTGTTTTTAAAATTTTAATACTAACTCAATTTTTATGTTATTTTCTGTGATTTATTCTATTTCAAGCTATTTAAATTTTCAAAGCTTAAAAATTAATTTTAAATAAAACTACAATTTTTAAATATCTTGGCTAGTGATTTTTTATTACATTTAAAAATTAAAAAAGTATATGTATAATTATACAAACATGTTAGTTAGTTTATGTAAAAAAAAAAATTGAGTGCAAGAAGTTTAAAGACTAATAAGTTATTAAAATCTACTACTACCCCCCCCTCCCCCCCAAATCAGCAGTCATGGCTGTTGCAAGAGTGACGCCTTAGACCATGTGGCCACCGAAGCAGGCAAGATTGTTAAACACATTTAAAAAATTCCTCGGTACTTAGTGAAAAGGGTGTTGATATTGTTTTTTACAATGATAAATTACCCAATTCAAAATATTGCCATTTTGTTTTGATATCAAAACTTTCTTTTACTGGGATTTGAGAACTAAGAATCAAGGTATCAACAATCTGTGTATTAACATTGATTCAGAATTATTTACAAACCAGTAGTAAACAAGAATATCATGGAATTGAGTTTGACATTCTTAGAAAGAACTCATTAGACTTGTTTTAAGAATTCCAACATTGGATAACTTACATAAACTGTAGAGTATTTCTTTGCATTCTGTATTAAGTTGTTGGTGATTTATAGGGACACGTGACATGTTTGTACCAACTTTTACTTAGCACGTTAAAATTAGTATCAAAATATGTTTATAGTTCATGTATTATACTTACATGAAATAAAACTAAATTGAATCTTTTTCAAGATTGATTACTTGGCCTTTTATATGTGAATAATGATCAATTATGTTGATTTTAATGAGAATTAATGATACCCAAACTATACACCTTTTCACTTAATAGCAGACAACATTGTTCTTTGCCTGAAATTACCAGAATATTTTTTTTATCAACTGCACTATTCTAATTTTCTTCATAATATTCCCAAAACAAATCGAAATTTCCAGTTCAGAAAAAAAAAACTCCTTCCACAAAATATAATTGGTTAAAGAAGAAGTAAAATACGTGTTTGATCTGGCTATTATGACGGTCATACTGTGACCAAAGAAAACCCTTTAAAATCTAACAATGAAAAATTTAGCCATAATTTTTCTTTATTTTATAGCACTATACAACTTAAGTTTGAGAGTAGATTTTTTCTACCATTTCTATCTCTAAAACTCCGTTCATTTACAGGCCTTTAATACAAAAATCAACTCTTTATTATTATTTTTTAATCCAATAATTTTATTTACTGCAAATCAAGGCTTCTAGTAATTTGTATTGTTGCTTATTAACTCAATAAACTATGCTTGCTAGTATTTATAAATAAATTGCCATGGTTTTGTGTTTTTGTTTAGATTCGTGAGAATGACTTCCTCACTTTCGATGCTATGCGTCATGCTGCCCAATGTATAGGTCGAGTGCTCAGAGGGAAAACAGACTATGGTATTATGATTTTCGCAGACAAGGTGAGTAGACTTGTAAGAGCTTTGATATTTTTAAATGTAATATAAATAATAACATTATAATAATATATTTAAAAATGAGGTGGCCCAATGGCTAAATAATTTCATAATAAAGGAAAATGATAAAACTAAATAAAAAGGAAAAATAAACTACTAAGAGTAAATTTGATGAAGAAAGCCCAACTAGGGAAAGAGGAAAAATGTGTGAAGAATCCAATGCACAAAGGTGACATCTTCTTCCTTTCTTCTGTCTTCTATAGTAGAAGTAGTAACACACACATTTTAACACAAATAGAATAATATTTCGGCACTATTATTAATATTATTAATAATAATATTACTACTACTACTACTACTGCTGATACCACCACCACCACCACCACCACCACTACTACTACTACTATTATTATTTATTTTTTCATTATCTAAATAGTTCTATATAAATACTAATAATAGCCAAGAAATTTATCTTTACTCCCAAAAACAGTTGGCACAATGTGTTTCTAACAGTTCTTCTTTAAATTCAAAATGGAGTAATCTAGTGTTTGGGTTATTTGTACTCTCTTCTTTATTTGTGTTTGATAAAGGCAACAATGCCGAAATATTATTCTATTTGTGTTAAAATGTGTGTGTGACTACTTCTACTATAGAAGACAGAAGAAAGAAAGAAGATGTCACCTTTGTGCATTGGATTCTTCACACATTTTTCCTCTTTCCCTAGTTGGGCTTTCTTCATCAAATTTACTCTTAGTAGTTTATTTTTCCTTTTTCATTAGTTTTATCAATTTCCTTTTTTATAAACTAATATAGATAGGAGAGAGCAAATAACATTTTTTATCGAATTGAATAGCAAAATTTTGAACAAATATTGAATAGTACAAATCTAATAGTTAATTTTATTTCATTTTTTATAGAAATTATTTTATTGGTTAATTTTTTTGAAAATCATGTCTTATAGGCCTATTTAACTATTGACACAGTGCAAAAAATAGAAAATAAACTAAGTTTGTATTTTCTTAAATGTTCTCTAGGTTTGAAACTCCTTAAAGGTTCTCTATTTTAACACCTCTTAATGGTTCCCTAGTTTATACCTCTTAAAGTTTTTTTAAGTCTAAAACACCTTAAATATTCTTTAAGTTTGAAACTCCTTAAATTTTCTCTAGGCTTGACATTCCTTAACTTGCCTTCAGAACAAACAACAGCTTTGACTTCCTTTGAAAAAAATTCCATCTTTGACAATGACGAAGCTTCGCCAATAAAGATATTGACAGCTAAAAATCTCAAGCTATAGTCATTTATTGTCATTTTGAGCTGTTAAAAATTATTTGCATGCAAAAAAATATTTAAAAAATATATTAAAAATGATTATTAAATATTAAAAAAAAAATTTGAAGTCAAACTTTTTCCAAGTAATTTTAGGGCATAAATTTATATAAATAAATACATTATAATATTTTTAAGGCATAAAAAACCTAAAAAATAATAATATTCATACTTCGATTCTGCTTTTAGAATATTTCATATATTTGATTCAAATTCGCTTTTAATTTAAAAAATGTGTACTTTGCATACCCCTACTATTAAATGTTCTCTAGTTTTCTTGATCCTTAAATATTATCTATGTTTGAAACTCCTTAAATATTGTTTGAAACCCCTTAAATGTTCTCTAGGTTTGAAACTCCTTAAAGGTTATTTAGTTTAACACCTCTTTAATCTCTATTTGCTGGTTGGTTTTTTTTTCCATTAAACAAAAGAAAGGCTGATCACTCATAAATAATTGACCTTTGCTAGCTACTTCCTTTCCCCTGCATTTCCATGCCCTAAAATATGATAGAATATAATATCTCTGTCCTCTAAATCTTTCAAACTCTCTCGCTTGCTTACTCTAACAAATAACTGTTGATAGACAGAGCACTAGCACCATATCTTACTATCTGCTTGTGTACTAATTACACTAATGGTTTTAGGGATTAGGAAGGTTATATTTAAAGGAAGTGTACTTGCATTTGCGTGGAGAAAAATGGAAAACCGTTTTGTAAAAACCACCCTTAGTACACCCATTCTGAACTTTGAACCTCAATCTCCCTATCATCGGCAGTCTAATTTACTCACCCGCCTCGGAGGCGAAGTTGGCTAACGCGCTAGTCGGGTTGAGCTCAACCGTCGAGGACGGGGAGATCGAGGTTCGAATCTCGGTCGGGTGAACTGGGGTGGTTTTTCCTAAATGGTTTTCCACTCCCTCCACGCAAATGCGGGTTCACTTCCTCTAAATTCAACCCTCCCAATTCCTAATCCATTAGCGTAATTAGTATTTAAGCGTAATAACCTGAACGGGTAGTAAGACGCGGTGCTAAATATTATTATTATCTAATCTACTGCAAGAGTAGCGCGTTAGCCCATGCGGCCACTGAAGCGGGTTATTACACGCTACAACGTATAATTTATCATTTTTTTTGTCATGTGAACATTAAAATTAATGATGCATATAACAACACATAGTGACAAAAAATTTACATAAGCATACATTTTTACTTTAAATAATTTTATCAGTCAAGCTTCATAATTGTAAAATCTGTCATTTTAATTTTGAATCGAAGCTGATGAATATTCAAAGCATTCCTTTAAAGTTTTATACACTCCTAGGTATTGATTTTATGTTTTTATATATTCGTAAAAAAATATTCAGTTTTGCAGATTTATTCCTTAAATTCTTAATTTTATTCATAATATTAATGTATTCATAAATGCCATGATTTATCTCATTTTTTTATTCTTAATGTTGTCATCTTTGATCCTCTTAAATTGTGTGAGCTTTGTTTATTCTTTATACAGTTATTTTACATTTACACTTGGTGCAAAACTTGATGTCATTATGTACCGATAATTAATCATGATTTAGCATTATTGCTTAAATATTTCAATATTGGCACCAAAACAATTTAGAAGAGTAATTTTTACAATCAAAAGATGTTTGAAATTACTTTTCAGAGATTTTCCCGGTCAGATAAGAGGAGCAAGCTACCCAAGTGGATTCAGGAGCACCTTAAAGACTCCTACTGCAATCTCTCCACAGAAGAAGCTGTACAAGTAATGCCATTTTAACATAGTAATTTTAACTATCAAGTGAAATGTTTTTTCAGAATAATTTCTATTTAAATTCACATTATTTTCCTAGAAATATTTAGGATTCAATATTTTGAATGTCAATTTTCAAACATTTATATTAGAAATTTGCATAATATATTCTGAAAATTCAACTTATCCATATCCTTATAACAACAACTATACCAACCATTTTGCTAAATTGATTTAAGGGTGTAGAAGGTGTTCAAAAAATGGTCTTCCTGGAAACTCGCTCTTAAGTAATCAATTATGACAGAAAGAGGTAAATTAACCTTCCCTCCAATTCCTCCCAGGCTAAATGACCCTGGCACAAAGTAGGTTACTTGCCAGATTGAGTAAATCTTTTCTTAAAGGGAAGATTTATCATTGGGTTTTGGAATTTTTGTCGTGTATTCAGAAAAGTGTACATTACACTAATCTCTATAGAGTTGAGTCAAATCCAAATCGCCATTTAACTTTCAAAGCCCGAATATTGAATTCATATCTGAATCTTGGAAAAAAATTATGAACCTCAGAGGAAATAGAAATAAAATGGAATAATATAAAAAAATAGTAATAGTAACTAAATGTTAAAAAAATTATATAAAATCCATTCATTATAACATTCTTACATTCATTGTATACCTACTTCTGTAGCCACGTGGTCTAACGAGCTACTATCGCAGTAGCCTAGACTGTCGATGGCAAGTAGATCGAGGTTTGAATTCCAGTCAGTTGTACAAAGGGTAGTTTTTCCACTCTTCTTCCACACAAATGAGGTTACACTTCCTATAAAGATATCCTCCGTAATTCCTAAAACCATTAGCTTAATTAGTAGGCCTACATATGTGTACAACCCAAACTGGTAGTAAGACACGGTGCTAAAAAAAAAGTTGAGTATTTAATTAATTGCCTGGTTGTTGGATTTGTCTTATAATTATGTTGGTTCTGAATCACCACAGGCAGTATTAGAGCTTTAAGACAAATTTAATTTTTTTAAATTGAATAAAAAAAGCTTTTTATGTATTTGAATCTCAAATACCCTTGAGGTTTAGGTTATCATCCCTACTAATCTGTCAGTGACATCACCAAATTTAAATTTTAACCCTCACTAACAATATACAATCTGACACCTTAGCTCAGTTGGTAGTGTGTCTGTATCCTGAGCTAAAGGTCCTGGGTTCAATTCCCAGCATGGTCGAAAAACTTATCCTTGGTGAAATGTGGGTTTACCTGGATGTTGTGTCTGTCCTATTCTTAAGCTAAATTACAAGTTCTAAAATTGAAAAATTACATCTGGACACAGGAATCGAACCCGGGACCTTTGGCTTAGTACGCCAATGCTCTAACCACTGAGCTATCCAGGATTCGTCCCGTGCCCAGGGTCATTCTTCACTCATATTTCAAGGCAGAGCCTATGATGGACATGCGGAAATCGTCGGCTACAAGTATGTGATTTTATTAATATCACGAGCTATCAGATAACGCAGCCATCTTCGACTCGGTAGTTGGTTTATTGCTGCCATTTGTACAATTATTATAATTGTACGAGATTGCATATTAAGAATCAAATATCTGATAGCTCGTGATATTAATATAATCACACACTTGTAGCCGACGATTTCTGCACGTCCATCATAGGCTCTGCCTTAAAATATGAGTGAAGAATGACCCTGGGCACGGGACAATTCCTGGACAGCTCAGTGGTTAGAGCATTGGCGTACTAAGCCAAAGGTCCCGGGTTCGATTCCTGTGTCCGGATGTAATTTTTCAATTTTCAGAATATGATATCTAGATGGAGTAATCCTCACTAAAAGCATAAATAATAGCCTTGGCTATTTGATTCTTTCTAAGTTTTGTTTCTCACTCTTTTGCTGACATAAAACTATCAAAAGGATCAGTGAGGGTGACTCAAGTAGGCAGTTACCAAGATTTCAAAGCTTGTCTGCTTTCACTGAAGTGTATTTGGAGGGGAAAACCCTCTCTTTGAAAGGAAACACAATTGAAATTATTTTGATCATTTCCTAAATAGTCTTTAAACTTACTATAAATATGTGGTTAACAGCATGCACTTTCCTTAAAAACTAATTATTTCAGCACAAAAATTAAAAACAGACCAGACACAACAACCAGACCCCTCCCTAGCTGTCGAAACAAGTATTCTCTGCTAAAAAGACTGACAGAATAAGATAAATAGCCTCATAGTTTAATCTAAGATGATAATATTATAAATCAGTATCAAATTATTTATAAGCTACTTTAGTAAATATATATTTTTTATTATAAACTAAGGAAGATGGCTATATTAAATTAAACATTGAAAGTAGGATAGAAGGGCAAGGCCTACTCACTTACCAGTAAACTGTAGGCGTCAAAGTTCACAATTAAAACACATAATTATGTAATTTTCAGGGTACATCATTCCCCTTCTTCAGCAAAAGGTTTTGGTGTTTTACTCTCTTCTGCTGAAGAAGGGGACTGATGTACCCTGGAAATTACATAATTTTGGGTTTTGTTGTATTTTAATTGTGAACTTTGATGCCTAAAAGATAATTTCTTAGATAACTAAAATATATTTGACAGCTTTCAGTGATATTAATGTCTAAGTTTAGATCTCATTTGGATTCATTGGTAATGTTTTTATTCCTTCTTAGATATAAATTCGTTAAATAGTAGGACTGGGCCAATTCCAATCATCATTGTGATTATGGAACAGTCAGTAAGCCGATCGACAGACAGGTGAATGCATTTAAGAGAGTAGTTGGCTGTATGTGAAATATTGCAAAGAATAAAGTACTATTAAAAGAGGCAAAGATGGCAGTGTATAAAAGTGTGTTAACGCCAACATTGTTTTATGGATGTGAAGCGTGGGTTTGTCAGCAGAAACACAAAAGCATGGTGAATGCAGTTGGAATGAGATATCTAAGAAATGTATGTGGAAAAACTCGTATGGACACATTCAGTAATGAATGGGTGCTGAAAGAGTGCGGTTTGAAAAGGAATCCTATAGGTCAACGTGAAAGAAGCGTCCTACGTTGGTTTGGATGTTGATAGGATGAGTGTGGATTGGGTGACGAAGTAAATATATGAAGGTAGTGTGTATGGATCAAGAGGAAGGGGTAGGCCAAGTATGACATGACTAAATGTTGTAGAGGAATGTGTGTAAAAGAGGAACATTAATAGTTTTAAGAAAAAAGAGCCTGTATGACTCAAGTATGGATATTGTTGAAGCGAAAAGAATATTCAAAGATAAGGATTAAATAGAGAGTTGTTTTATGAGCTATATGCACAGTTTCTTGCCTAATCATAAGGGAACAGCATACATGTACATGCGCATGTACATAGGTAGGTATGTATGTACTTTTTCTCATCATTAACAAGAGGATGGGAAAGGGAAGAAGGGGAAGTTGTGTTGCAGCAGTTGTGAATAGGGATGGATTATATTTGCAAGGTCATCCACAAGGTCAACCAGCAAACAATAAAGAGAGGATTTGAATAATGCTTTAAAGACTGGAGAAAATTCTGTTTTGAAGTTTTTTCTTGAGGATTTTTTTAAAATGTCATCCGTTGTATAACTTTTATAGTAAATACTAGCTCTAAAAGAAAATTATATTTAAATCATGATACATCACTTTAACCTCTAAAATATTTTAACATACATGAACAAGTCAAAGCCACGGCAGTGAATACATGGTGGCAACATCCAAGCACAAAATTATTTTACTAGGTGGTATGGAACTAAGTCACTGACTTGGATTCTTTCTCAAAATTAAGAAGAAGAAAAACACATTTTGTTTTCTAACCTAACTATAATGCTGACATGATTCCTTTCCCTACAGTTAGATGCAGCCAGGGTTGTAGTGTAAGAGGCAACAGTAAAAAAAAATCATTGATTTCAACTTGGTACCTTTAATTTCAGATCGATTAAATTATAACCCTATAACCTATAACCCGAACGAATAGTAAGACGTGATGCTGGAAAAAAAATTACAATTACTTCACTGTTTTTTACCCACTTAAATTATTTTGTATAATGCTACTTATACGTGAATTACAAGTATTGATATGTTTTATGCTTATAGCCAGTTAGTGTAGTAGATAACACCTGGCTGAGCTCAGCTTCCCACACTTTTGACTTTCTATAAGTGTGCGCTCACACACAGTATAATTGGTTTACCAACTTATCGGAGCCCCTTCCCCTAACTTCAACATAACTGAGAAACATTAAATTACTACACCGCATGTAATTTATGGGGTGTTATTAATCTTGAATAGATAGATAGATATAAGCCAGGAAAACATTTTTAGAAAAAATTAATCACAAAAATGGCTTTTAAATATTTAATTACACACAAAATACATCTTCACATCAATACTCAAACCCTACTACGTTAATATTATTTGCAATGGCATCCATTTTTGTATTGTCCCAGCATAGACAATGGATATAATAACAGCGCTCTTTGTTATAGATTTAGTAACTATAACTTGAGGTAGCCAGGCACTTGCTCAGTTGAGAGGTTTTTTGGTAATATGGACAAGACTATGGCTTACTTTTATCTTGTAAAATTAGTTCAATATGTTGATGTTTTACTGTGTTATTGGTTTCTATTATACTTCTGTGACCTATTTCTAACCTCTTTCTTTTTCTACTATGTTCTCTAATTGTTATAAAAAAATAGCCTTTGGGCCTCTTCATTGTTAAACACCTTATAATTCCT
This sequence comes from Timema genevievae, assembly GCA_902155825.1. NCBI lineage: Eukaryota > Metazoa > Arthropoda > Insecta > Phasmatodea > Timematidae > Timema > Timema genevievae. The sequence goes on from CABFWO010000072.1 coordinate 162,491, forward strand.
TTCTGATCAATTTGACATTAGCTTCTACTTTTATTATCAAATTATTTTTCATTGGAATGAAAGGGAAAACTAAGTTTGGACTAAAATTATAAATCTAAAAAATAAATATAAACCTAAATTGAAAATTTTTTTTTTAATTTTTTCTGTTTCCTACCCTATTCCCATGGGGAATTGTTATTTCCCGCCTGAAAATTTCCCGAAGTCAAAATATAATTTCCTCACAAGACTTTCTTCCTTATATTGAGTATTATCATCGGCGGCATCGTTGTTAGATTAACTTAAATAAATGTTATACCATTCAAAAAGGTTAACAACGTAACTAAAAAAAGAAAGTCAGTCATACATAATTTTGAATTAAACCACAATCATAAAGTTATGTTTTTGTTTCCAGATTTTGAAGCGTTGGTTAAGACAAATGGCACAACCTTTCAGTCGTGAAGACCAACTTGGCATTTCTTTGCTCACGATCGATCAGCTGCAAACTGAGGAGATGCAGAAGAAACTCAGGAAAGCTGCAGAGCAAGTGTAACCCAAAGAGGTTTGTTTGTACTTAGCAAATTTTTTACAATAAAAATATTTCTTTTTTTTTAATGGTGTTTTATTGTAAGCCTAATGTTTACTAAGTACAAGTCTTGTGTGTTTCACAAGAGCCTGAACAGCTCTTTACATACAACATATACACTCAAATCCTCTCAACAACCTGTATAGGACTTAATCTATTTTGTTGACAAAATAATTATATTCCTTAATTTAAAAAGCAGAACTATTAAAAGCTTATTTCAATATTCAACTAACATAGCAAAGTGCTTTGGGATTTACTGATAGCATAATAGCAATGTCATATTTATTTTCCTAGAAAAAATTTAAAATTTTCAACTTCCAAAGGATACCACTAATGTTAACATCATACTCTCAATGGTTGAAAATATAATAAATATTTTAAATATTTAATGATCAATGATTTAATGATCCTGTGGGCAGGTCGGTTTAGTAAAATGCCTCCATATTTTCTTCTTCTTTTATTTTTTTTTTTTCCTTCCGCCATTCTTCCTCATAATCAACAATGTATATTAAATCAAATTAATTTGGCTGTTAAAAATAGGTCTGCATAGTAGAGCACTGATAAGCTTTGCAGAAGTGGTTTGATAGTTTTTAATTATTTTTTTTAATGTGTGATAACTTACATAAAACCCTATGAACAATTATCTTAAAAATAATGTTTTGTTGTGGCTCTAGAAAAAAATGACTTTAGTTGATTGGGGAAGGCTAAATATATAGGTTTTTAACCTTTTTCTTTCAGTAGTACACATTTTTGCATAAACTGTTGCTAAACTTACTTATTTTTGAAACTCAAAATTTAAACTTTTTAAATGGTTAGAAACCTGCTGATATTTTTTTGAGAACAATATTTAAAAATATCAAACACCCTTCTTAGTGCAATATTTCTAAATGTCTGCAACACGTCTTGAATACTGTACCATATAGCCCTCTTCAATAATTTGCATATTTAAAGCTGAATTTTAAATCTTCACCACCCAAAAAATAATTTTCGAACAGTGAAAGCACAGGGTTTTGCGGGGATTCAAATGTTAATTCTAATTGCTGATGTGGTAGCCCAGAGCGACAAAAGTACAGTTTTTATATGTTTTTGCATTTGCTTGAATAAACTAAAAGAGACTCAAATTTTTAAAATATTAATATGAATTTACTAGGGCTGTGCCGGATCCCGAACTTCAGGAAATTGATTGTACCTAAAACTTTGGTGGAAAAAAAAAAATTCCCAAGATTTTTAGGAAGCAAATATAAAAATAAAGTTACAATTGAGGATCGGCTATCAATGTCACATTTGTATTTAATTTTCATTAAAAAATATTATTAATTTATTCAAGTATGATTAACCTGATCTTCTTTTAAGTAGATGGATACCCAAAAGGTCAATGGCTTTTTTTTTTTTATATAACTTACAACACTTCTGAGTCATCAACAACCACTTCCAGCCTGTGGCCAGGTCAGTTTAGTAAAATGCCTCCATGCCTTCCACCATTCTTCTCCTCTCATGTTAACCCTTTCTTGGCCTTCCTTGCAGTATTTTTCCTACATACTTCATTGCCAACATTTTCTTTAGCATCCTCTCTTTTTCCATCCTCATTACATACCCATACCATCTCAATCTTGCTTCCTCTACTATCTCATGTGCTCTCTGTACCCCCACTATTTCCCGGATAACTTCATTCATGATATTGTTTCTCCTCGTGATAGCTGACCTGCTCCTCACAAACTTCATTCCCATGGCCTACACTTTCCTACTCTCTCTTACATTCATTGTCCATGTTTCTGTTGCATATGTGACTATGGGTACAATTGAACCCTGTACAACATTTCCTTACATTTTAAGGACACTTCTCTTCTCCATAGCAGGTATTTTACACACCTATAGAATAACTCTCCCTTGTCTTCTCACTATATCCTCTCTATTTTCACCTTTCATATCAAGTACACTTCTAGGGTAATTTACGTTCTCTACTTTTCTCAGCTCTATTCCATCCACCTTTTTAGCTTTACTAGGCCTTACTCTCTTCCTTGTCATTACCATCACTCCACACTTTTTCACCTCCTCATTCCATTCTTGTAGTTGTTCCTGTACTTCCTCTTCCTTCTCCCATACCATCAAGTCATCAACAAACATTATGGTTTTCATTCTAACCTCCCAAAGTTTTCCTGCCACTTTGTTCATGACTGTTTCCATAACCATTACAAACAGTAATGGTGACAGGGCACTCCCCTGCTACATTCCATTTATTATTTGGAACCACTCCATCTTAAAACAATTCCTGTTATCCTCATAAATTCTTTTCACTCTCATTTTAACTCCTCTTTCCACTTCGGCCTCTTCCATCAGCTGTCTTATGGCAAAAATTAAGTCTATTGTAGACCTCTGTTCCTCTCTCCACCTTACTTTCATTTTATTTCTTATTCTCTTTTCCAGTATCTTCTCATATATTTGTGTACAATGGCACATCAACACTATCCCCCTATAATTTGTACACCTTTTCCTGTTTCCTGTCTCCTGAAAATATATATTACAACTCCCTTTTTCCGGTCTTCTGGTAACTTGCTTTCCCTCGTCTTTTCCCTATATTTTTCCTGTTTCCTCAGTCCTATTCTTAAAACTCCTTCCGAATGCTTTATTATTCACCTCCACTGGCTGTCTTCTTCCACTTCCTCTTATTACCCGTCCTCCGACATATCTACTCTGCAGCTCCCACCAAACTGTTCTTAAACCTTTCCCATTAAACCTCTACACTTGGCATCTTATCCTTAGGTGTTAAGCTTTTTTCCTTTTTTAGGTACAGCTCTTTTTCCTCTTAATTTTTTAACCTTCACACCCTCGTTCTTCTTTCTTGTTGTACTACCTTTCTTCTACATTCGCAACCCTTTATGTCTCCCACCAACAACCTGTGGTCACTATCTAAAGTCACACTTGGTATTACCTTGATGTTTACGGTCATTTCTTCATTCATGAGAAAGTAGTCTATCACCGACTTTTTCTCCCCATTCCAACTGTATCTAGATCTAATGGTCTTATGGCTTTCTCTTTCCTTCCTTCTTATACCAGCTGTTTGCCAGTTTCATTTTATTTCTTGCACAAAACTCCAACAGTCTTCTTACCCTCCTCTCATCTCTCCCCCCATCCTTTCCCCATCACCTTATACAACACAACTGAGCACCATTAAACAACATAACCACACTACATCAAATTGAGGGAAATGTCTATCCCTGAATAAATTTAAGGCAGGAAAACATTATTTATAACCCAAATTAGCTATAAGAATGACTCTTAAATATCAAACTATGCACACAATACACCTTCACCACACTTATTTGCATAAAGACAAGTCTTTTACGTAAACATTATTTAGAATGACATCCATTTGTTTTTGTATCATTAATAATAATATTTGGATAACCTTACTCAACACTTTTAAGACAAAATATTTAGTTTTTATATGGAAAATTTACAATTTAAAAATAAATTGATATAAAAATTTTAAGAGTTCTTATTTTTTTTCCTTCAAATTTTTTTTATAAGATTACACAATCTAAATTAATTGTTTATACTACCTCTAACTGCAACCGAATCAAAGTTTTTGTCCCTTTTACTGACTATATAAAAATATTAGACATTTACCACTCACATTTAACTTAATTGACACAATCAAATCATTTTTTTATTTCTATTGGAATGAATGGTAAGGTTAAGTTAAGACTAAAATTATGAATATGAAAAAATAAATATAAGGCTAAAAGGAAAAAACTGTTTTCAAAATTTTTCCTGTCCCATTCTCGCAGGAAATCGTTATTTCCCGCCTGAAAATTGCCTTAAGTCAAAATGTAATTCAAGCACAGGACTAGAAGTTACATGTGCTTTAATTAAATGATTGTATACAACTTGAACAGCTAGTATGACACGGTGCTAAAAAGAGACAAAATTTCAAAATGTTTGTCATAATTCTGTTGCATGGTAGTCAAAATGATGCTTTAAAATATATGCATTTAATTTCTTGTATCATTTCAGTCTCAACTTAAAATTTTCAATCCTGTTCTCTAGCTTTAATTCAATCATAAATTGGTGTTAAATAATATTTTAAGCCGAATTCAAACTAACATAGTTTAACCAGGGGTGGCTTAAGGGACGAGCAAACTGGGTGACTGCCCAGGGCGTCAGCTCAAGGAAGACACCAAACAAAGCTACCAACCAACCTAACCTAACCTAATGTAGCCTGGGCAAAATATGAAAATAATTCCTCATCTAATGAAGACACTATTAAAAAGTTAATTTACATCCATTTTATTGGAAAAAAATAGCGTCCTAAACTTTTTTTTACAATTACCTCATAAACTGTTCATTATAATGGAAATTAAAGAAGTGAACATTGTTAATAAAACATGTTTTTATAGTTTCTTTGTAATCCTAACTGTTTTCAATACAATCTCATCGTTTGGAGTATGATTACAAATTGTGGAGTTTCGTTTCAGATTATTTTCTTATCACACCCAGGTTATGTTATATTTGGGGATTATTTTCCTACTATATTTCTCGGTCATATAAAGAGTGCCAAAAAACAATTCCACCCCTGAGTTTAACTAAGCTTAACTAAAAAAAATATCAAAATTTCATATTGAATAAAAAGGTAGTAATTGTTACAAATAGACTTATAATACAAATAAAGGTATTGTATGGACAACATAGTTTATTCAGGTCTATAAGGGCATGCAAGAAGTAATTCTATGATCGAAAATGTATACATAAAGTTTTATTGCTTAGTAAGGCAATATGTCACATCACTAAATAGGTCACTATTTTTACTTTTTTGCTAATAATTTTAATATAAAAATGTAGAAAACTCTAAAACTATAATTATTTTTTGAATAAATATTGTTAACTAGTAATCATTATTTGAGAAATTATAAATATATGTATATACATAAATAATGGTTCACCAAGTTATAACTTTACTTTTGAACTCTAAATAATATAACCTTTTTGGTATGCTAGACGTCTTGTCGAGTTGGTATGTGACATAAAATTCAAAAGCCATGATTATATTGTGTCTCATCCCAAACTATTTTACAAATATATTATATCTATAATAAATAAAGGCCGAGGAATCGGGCAATAACAATTGATTTTCTTCTAGAGGCAACCATTACCTCTTTGTCCAATGGCAGCAATGTAAAGTGTGAGGTGTGTTCTTCTTTTCATTGTAAAATCCATATTGTGTTTGTCCCTTTTGTTGGTTTCTACCCATCTTTCCTATCTATAACTTCTTCCAAATATAATACATGATACTTTTTGATGTACCTTTTGTTTCTATACCTCCATCTTGTGCCTTCATCCTTAAGCTAATTAGGTGGAGCCAACCTGAAAGGATAGTTAAGATTAGGTCTTGAAAAAAAGATAAGTTTATTTATTTTCAACCAAGGCTTAACCCAACAGCTATCCTTTAAGGTTGGCTTAAATTACATTAATTCACAGTGTTTCCACACTTTTTGCTAACAACATCTCTAGGTTATAAGGTTATCATTCATTTTTATATTAATTACAAATCTCAAGTGTTTATGAAAACATAAGAGAACAGATCACAGCCTGTAAATGTTTTATCATTACAGTAAACTCCCGACTATCCGCGGGCGGAATATCCATTTTGCGGCTTAACCGCAGCATCGCCAACAGCAGGGGATACGTTTCTGAAAAACGCCGAGTTGATGGAGAACACGGGGCTACCCATTGTTGTACCCAGTAAAGTTTTTTTTATTATCTTGGTGCGTGAAATATAATGGTGTGTTCATAAACGTAACCACGATAGATGAGTACTAGTTTGAATTGAACGTGCTACAATCTCTTGTTTTACTAAATATGCGGGCTATCCGCGGCACTCATCCCGTCCATTACCGCAGATAATCGGAAGTTAACTGTACTGCAATAAAGTCAAGCAACAAAGTAATGGAAAAGCTTCCATTTCTTATGCACACACATTGAAAACCACACATCTTCTTCAAGGTTCGAGATGCGGGAGATAAAGTCACAAAGGGAGGAGAGAGAACTCTCTATCTATCTGCTATGTAGCATCACTCAGAGGCTGTTTATGTGCAAGGTAAAGAAACCCCATGGAAGATAAAGCACTGACAAGGAAGATGACGTCGAACCACCGATGGTAGAAGTTGAACTGGAGGTCTCCTAGCACTTGCGTGATGATAGTGCGGTATTCTGGAGGCATGTTCATCCTCATGAGTAGCACCGATGACACAAAGTACATGCCCTAAAGGATCACACATGGTATTCTTACATTTCATGATTGCTTTTTAACATTCTTAACTCTAGATGAATGAAAATGACATTTTTATTGCTGGACAGCGACAGGAAATGAGTTAAAATATTGGGAACAGAACTGGAACTGTAAATTATAAAAATGACTCTTTGTAATAGTTTTAGATTAAAATGATATATAGTGATTTCCAAACTAATATAGTAAGACTTGTAAAAGCTATGACATTAAATGTAATATAAATAATAAAATACTATAGTAACATCATAAAAATTGCTGAGAGGGCTACTTTCTGGTGTGCCATTTTGTTATACTTTATTTCCAGCCATACTATAGATAGGGGTGTGCAAATAGCATATTTTATCAAATCAAATGGTAACATTTTCAACAAGTAGCTATTTTATTTTATATTTTTAATTGAAATTATTTTTATTTGTTATTTTTCTTGTGAAAATTGTGTTGTATATTAATTATTTGCAGAATGCAAAAACCCTATAAAACATAACGTTTGACACCCCTTAAAAGTTATCGATGTTTGAAACCCCTCAAATATTCTTTAGGCTTAAAAATCCCTTAACTGTTCTCTAGGTTTAAACTCCGAATGTTATACACACCTTCAAGTTAATTCAGGTTTGACACCTCTCAAGTATTATAAAGTTCTAAAACCCCTTAAATATTCTCTGGGTTTGAAACTTCTTACCGACTATTAAATATTCTGTATGACCCCCCACTCCCCTAAATCTCTACTCCCTGCCTATGTACACTCAAATGGTTGATGTAAGCTAGCTACAGAATAAAGAAGAAGACTGTCTACTAAAGAAACTAACAGTGAACAGTGATGAGTCAGCATTAACTGCTAGAACACGATTCACACCTTCTCCCTGCCTGAAACTTTTCCGCAAATATCCAATCCTGTCCACCCTTATTCTTAACAGAAGATATGGGTTATTGATTTTCTCTAAGCTAAAAATAAATTGACAGATCATAGGTTTTATGCATTCCATATTTCCAAGGGATCCAATTCAAGAATAATTTTTCCCTGGCCCCACAACCTCACTCCGCCATTTCTACTTTGAAACCATGTCATCCCTAGTGATCTTATTTGGTTAAAGTCTTTATTAACTACTCTTGCTGACCCAAGTCATGTGGAAACCAACCCCTTACCAACACATAGAAAGGTGGGCACAGTTCCTTAACCCTTTTGCTGCGTTAATCGGATAAATCCGATCTCAGTATTATAGCCATTGACTGCGGAAACTGACTCCACCCCACGATGTGTAAACCTTATCTACCTTTGCTGCGACAGTCGGAAATAGCCACAAGAGTGTTAGAATGCTGAATTTTTCACACTAGCATGCCCGTGCTTCTCTGACATCTGGTGTTAGTTTAGTATTTGTTATATTTATCCTGTTATTCTACTGTGTTAGTAACATTTAATTTATGATTGATGAATTCGTGCCAAGTTAAGGGTAATAAATATTATATTTGGTTAGTTTGGCAATTGAAAAATTCAATAATTCATTGAGTTTTAAAATTAATTTTATTTCTTCTAATTGCTATCTTATTTTTGTTCTTTACCTGATACCTATTTTGAAACCATGCCTAACACAGATATATGATCTTATAGACTACACTGAGGAAAGCACCAATGTAGCACAAAATTGTTCAAGTTGTGTTGATGTGACCTAATTTTCAAAAGTTTTCTTTTTATTACATAAGGCTTATATTAGGCCAATATTAGGCCTGTCAAATCCTCATTTAGCGATTAGTTTGACCCTATTGTGGGTTGCTATTAAAATAAAGAATGGTTCTGATAGCAGCATAACTTTGCATTTGGGTAAAATGTAGCATAAATAATATGTGACATAAAATTTTATAGATATAAAATATATATTATTATGCGATTTATAGACAACGTGGTGCTAAATTTCATTTTTAAACTGCATTACTAGTTGAAAATCACACTATTTGATCATAATCATGATCATCCTTCAAATTTTCAGATTATGAATTTTTGACTTATAATTAGCATTTCTGAAGGTAAGAAGTAAAAATTAAATATGCAGCAAAAGGGTTAATATATTTGCAGCAAAATTGAATGACAAACTAAAATAGTCTTGTTTAAAAAATGTTTATAGGTACGCCCCAAATATGTTTTCTTCTTCTCAATGGAAAAAAAAAATATTCATATTAAAATATATTCTATAGGCTATAGATTGGTATGTTAACTTGTTTATGAATTAATAATGGCTATTTAAAAATAGTGTATACACTAAAACCAGTACTATTACATAAAACTATCCTTCCAGCATGTAATTAATAACTCACCATGATTTGAGCCAATACAAGCACGATAATGTTAGATGATTTACTGCTTGAAATGGCGTAGAAAAACTGAAACATGCAAATTAAAAACAATAATGATTATAATCTATCCTAAAACCAAATATTTCCATGCAATGATAACACTTTGATCCTCATTCAATGGGTAGAGAGACACCAACATTTTGTAAGATACATTTTTCTAAATTTCACGTAGCACATTAAAATGGCTATCATAAGATTCATTGTACCATTGTTGAATGTATAATACACATGCAAATTAATATGAAATTGAATCTTTTATTAGCCTTTTAAGTGTGACTAATGGTATATTCTATTGATTAAACGCGAATGAATAATATCAAAAGGAAACATATCTATTCTCGGATACAAGTATTTTAAACATATTCAGATCTAGTCATTATTACAGGCCTACATTTATATATATATTTTTCTGTTTTCTGACTTATCATTATTTTTATGTTTTTGTGGTTATGAACTAAACATCAAGCAGAGAAATTAGGAAAGAAATATTATTAAATACTCTATTTGAAAGGGAAAACAAATCAACCCAATTGTTCAAGCTCTTCTGAAATGCACAGATATGTACCAAAAGATCGCATTTCAAAAACCAATTTTTGGATTAAGGGATAAATAAACAAGTAAATGTTTGTCATAAGTTTGAGATCAACTAATGTTATTACAGGGAGTTTTCCCATAATGAGTGTTTTTACCACCCCATTTGGATAATAGCGCAATCAGGGAAATAAGGATCTTTTTCAATAACGTGTTTCTTAGATTGTTACTGCATGATTTCCAATAGCAGGCCACTGTAATTCCCGCGCTGGTGCAATAATTGTGCCTATTCTAGTGTGCCTCGGTCTGTTTCTAGCTTGATTGCAACTACAATTATTATTTTCCTCTTCAGTTTTTTTCTGCTTTATGTAATCAAGGAATTATTTTGATAGTTTAGTTCTTACATGTGGATAATTTTTTTAACAAAAATGAGCTATAAAATACACCAAAATATGACTATAAAGTGATTTTTCATAGGTCTCTCCAGTGTCTACTACCCTGTAGTCTATATTTACCCATTTAACTGTTTTCTTTGACGCAATGTTTTTCCGGAACACAAATACTGCAATTTAGGAGAACTTGTATCAGGTATTTTCTATAAACTTTGTAAGGATGAGATACTAAAAAGTATGTTAATGTTACCTTAGTGAGAGTAAGTAGTAGTCCCCTAATAGATGTAAGCACGATACAGCCAACCAGAAAGAAGGAAATGTGTTGCGACCAGAAAGTAACATCCATGTCAATCCCCACCCAATGCACAGCAATCTCCATGCCTCTTGTAACTGGATCCTTTTTACCCACTCGATCAAATACTATGTTGATTGTGGACTATGTATGTAAAAACAAGAAATATGCATCCAATTAAAGTATCATAGTTATAAAAAAATGTCCTTTAGTTTCTACTTAAAAAATCTTTTTCGATCAATAATGTCAAAACCAATATCCATAAAATAAAATGCAATATTTTTTAAATGTATTTTTAGCAGTGTGCGAAACCTCAACTTGGCTTCAAATATTTGTTTACTTAGAATTTTTTTTTAATTTGTCTTCTACAGTTATGAAATTTCACTAGTAAAAATATTATATGCCAAAATACACATCTATGTTTAATTTAATTTAATTTTATGTTATTCATACTTTGTACTCTAAAAGTTAACAAGCTTACCTTTTGAGGGGTACACTATGATGCACCTTAAAATAGAGGGAAATACTATGATTTGTCAAAATAAGACTGCTGCCTTTCGGGGTGAGTTGAGTGTACATGGTGAATATGTGTAGTAATTGATTAACATGATTAAATATTAATGTTATTTATAAATTTCAAGGAAAATCTATACATTTTTGCAAAAAAAAAAAAAGTTATATATTTACCAACTAAGTTATTAAGTTATATACAAAATATAGTATCTTTGTGACATGAATATATTTTTTATAAAATATTTGAACTTAGATTCGGCTTCAAGAATATTTAGTATATTTAATTAAAATTAACTTTGTGCTCTCCTAATAAATATAAAGTCCCCAACCCTTGTCAAAATTTGATTTTTCAATATATATTTGAACATTGTCTGTGACCATTACATAATTTGAACTAAATAAAGACAAACCAGAAGATGGGCCTACATCAGCTGATCTAATTACAAGTAAAGTCGAGAAATGAAAATGAACCCTTACAATGAAAATTTTCCATGTGCAGTACAGTGAGAAGAAGTATCCAAGGAAGTTGAAATATCGCCCCTGGAGTGTGGAGGACCAGGCGAGCCTCTCTGCCATATTATGCATGTCATGAGCCTCGAGGAACAATTGTCGACTGAGTTCCTCAAGGGCCGCCACCTCTTGCTGGAGCTGCCATACATCTGTACACACGTCAAGGAATACTACCTACTACAGTCATGTGTGTTCGTGTGTTCTATTGCCGAGCACTCCCATTGGCGCTGCCATATATCTGTCCACATGTCAAGGAATACTACCTACTACAGCCATGTGTGTTCATGTGTTCTATTGCCGAGCACTCTCACTGGAGCTACAATATATCTGTACACACGTCAAGGAATACTACCTACAACAAGTCATGTGTGTTCATGTGTTCTATTGCCGAGCACTCTCACTGGAGCTACCATTTATTTTTTTTCATTTATTTGAGGTGTTTAATGTGCACATTCTGAACCAGCTGATTATATCAGAACACGACTTTTAAATTAACTCAAATCTAAAAACAGACACAACATCCAGCCCCCGGCCGTTAGTTCATCACTGTGAAAGGTAAACCCACATTTCACCAATGATAAATTTTTCTGCCTTGCCGGGAATCAAGCCTAGGACCCTTATCTCATTAGAGAGACACGCTACAGACTGAGCTATGATGTTAGATCTTCCTACCAAAATCAGGGTATGAAGCAGTTTTCATAATAGTTGGAAAAAAGAAAAGAAAATTATAAATTGAAGATGTTTTAAAAAAGTGCGAGTACCGTGGTTGGCTAGTCCAAAACTTACGAGGTGGGAACACAAATAGAAAATAAGATCACAAGCCCTTTATTGAAATCAAACATCTGTCTAAAATAATTATAAACTATATTTGTCAAAGCTGCAATCTAGAATAAAGGGAAATAAAATAAATTGGGCCTTGAGTCTTAAATGTAAGCCATCATGAGTAGGATCAGTTATTTCAGGTGTGGAAGTAGAGAGGATCTAATAAGGAGAAGGCAGCTGGAGGAGTTGTTCTATTGGTGTGCAAGAGGCCTGCTACGGAGAAGAGAAGTGCCGTATAGTGTGTACTTTGTACCCAGAGTCACATATGTAGCAGAAACATGGTTATTGGATGTAAGAGAAACAAGGAAAGAGGCCATGGGAATGAAGTTTGGGAGAAGCATGTTAGCTGTACGAGAAGAAATGATTAGGAATGAAGTTGTCTAGGAAAGAGTTGGTGTGCAGGGGGTACATGAGATAGTAGAGGAAGCAAGGGTGAGATGGTATGGATAAGTAATGAGAATGGAAAAGTAAATAGTACCCAAAAAAAAAGATGTAGATGAAGTATGAGGGAAAAAATATTGTTGGGGAAACCAATAAATTGATGGTAGGAGCAGATAACAGCAGGTGTGCAAGTGAGAGGAGCATAATGATGGAAGGAAAGCGAGAGAGAGAGAGGCATTTTACTAAAGTGACCCGGCCACAGGCTGGAAACGGTTGGTAATGATGAGATAGTCTCAATTTGCATACACAGGTAACGTCACGAAAGTTCAACAGGACTATTCTTTTGTGTTGAATGGTTATCACAAGCAGAAAGAATTGATTGAACATAAACATATTTAACTCATGCAGATAAAGAGTTTCATGTGTTGACTTGTTCTGATCCTTTGTAGAAGCTTTAATCATGTTCTCAAGAAATATTCCAGTAATTTTTGAGGAATTGTTTATAGAATTACTACTTGTGATTGTGAGGGACCTTTAAATACTCACATTCGTAAGGATATAAGATCTAAGGTTTTGAGAAAATAGTGGATTTAAGATTTAAAAGGAAATTAAAATTTTCAATTGGAATCTGTTTAAGAACTCTTATAATGCTTATAGGTATAGAGCGACCTGAACTTTTCACGATAGCGAAAAATGCTATTTTTTTTTAATGTGTTTAAAGGGGGTTTGAAGTTTCAAACAACTTTTTCAACTTTGAAAATTGTTTTTTATACCGCGAATTTTAATGAAATTTGATATTTACTGGTTTTATCACGAATTTCAACATACTTCACATTTAATGCGTGAATTTTAACATTTCTAACCAGAAAAATAAAAAAGCTCAATATTGATAAAAATATTTGCTCGATTGTGAAGTCACTTTTCTGTTTGAAGTTCAAATTATTAATGAGAATTTAATTTCGCAGATACAGTAGTATTTTTCTATTTTTTAAGTAATAATTATTTAAATAATGGTGAATATATATTTTTATTGTTATAATTTATGTATAGTGCATACACTACAAATTAGGTACTAACATTTTTTTACAGGTTAGATATTAGAATTCACAAAATTAAGATATCAATCAATATGAACAAGTTAAACTGGGACACTTTTGGATCATCTGGAGCTGGTAGACCTACACTGTTGCTATAGTACCTACTAATCCTTGTCAGTAGTGTATAGTTTTAATAGCCCTGCTACGCACAAATTATGCTTGGATGATTCCCTCAGTTTTAATTGGTTATATTTTTTAACTTGTGACTCTTTAAAATGTATATGCAACATTGTATATTATTTAATTGACATGTGGAGTAAGTATTGATATGTTGCAACACTGTATTCTTTAGTCGTGCGCTTGACAAACGCATTTCTTTCTACATCACACAATAGACTGATGAACGCACAGGTTTTACGCAGAGTAAAAACAAATGAAAATACATTAGTTTTACTTCGTTATATTGGGAAGAAGATACAGGAAAGGGGATGAACACAATATGGCTTTTACAATGAAAAGAACACAGTTCAAACTTTACATTGCTGCCAATGGACAAAGAGGTAATGGTTGCCTCTTAAAGAAAATTGATCGTCACCACCCAATCCCCCGACCTAGGTTTTAGTCTATCAGAACTCATCAGGGAGGAGTGTGAAACGTGCAACGCAACTTCTTAAAAGTAGAAACCAAAAAAATACAAAAAGGAGAAAATTGTAAAGAATGATAGGACACATAGATAGGAACATGTAAAAGGTATAACATGAAGGACAAAATAGGAAAAGGACATTGGATGTGAATATATATAATATATAGCAATAAGCAAAACCTCTTTTCTTTACTTCGCATCTTTTGTATAACTTTGTGTGTGACGAACTTTTCTGGCTAAATATAATCAAAATAATCAAACCTTGACTATAAGAAAAAGTAAATGAACAAAATCTTACCAACTTCTGTTAAATTGTATTCAATGTCCTGGAGTTAGTTTTAAGTTTTTGATAAAACATTTGCGCATGCGCTGTTGTATATTTGTGCTTCTATTTCCTTCATATGTTTGCGTGCATTGATCTCTAATTCTATCAATTTATTCTTTCAAACATGATCTTTCTTTATTTTATAATATTAAAATTTAAAATAAGTTCAATGGTTTCCATTAAGGCCTGATCCAAATAAAAGTGCCTAAATAATTTAACAGCGTGTAGTTGATGTGAAGCAAATATTCACCTAGGTAAAAGGTGTATGTGTTTAAAGGTTACTTTCCCCACTTGTGCTGGTGGTCACAGTACGAAGCATCCCCCATATTCCCGAGTGCTTGGGGCTGTTTTGAGAACCGTTCACAACTGAGCCTTTCTTGGCCAGAGTAATTCGCTTCTTCTTTACCAAGATCATATCCATGGTCTGCATTAATCTCTTCTCAATGGACTGCAAATCTGACAATGTCACCGGTCTGAAGAAAAATAGCCAGAAAATGACATTTTATTAAAGAAAAAAATATATATATTCACACAATTTTTCTCAAAAATGTATAATAATTTAGCAATCAGTGAAACTTTATTATCCACAGGTGTGGTTTATTATCACAAGTTTGTGATATAATATTTAGTATAATACCAAACAAATAATTTATACTTTGTATTACAAATGAACTTTGATCTGCTTTTGCAATGAAAAGATGTTCACTGAGCTTAAAGAAGTTTACTTATTGCATATTGACTTTCAGGTTGATAATTATAATGCTGTTCAAAAATAATTCAAAACAAATAACATTTTTGAGTTAGAATACAATATTCGTAGAACTACAGTATAGAAAAAATATATTTCATAATCAATGAATATCAGTCAACACACAGGTTGCAAACACAGACCCTACCTTAAAATATGAGTGATGAATAACCCTGGGTACAGGACAACTCCTGGATAGCTCAGTGTTTAGAGCATTGGTGTACTAAGCCAAAGGGCTAAGGTTTGATTCCCGTGTTCAGGTGTCATTTTGCAACTAATTTAAATTAATATTTCATAATAACAAAACATTTTCACAAGCCAACTCTAGTCTTTTAGTTAAATATATTATTACTAGATGTCACCACAAGAACTGTATCATAAATACGAAGATCGAGTTAGTACTTTCTTCAAAAGAAAGCAATGTAATGTTTATGAAAAAAATTTTTTTTAAGAAATGAAGTTTGTTATTCTCACATGTTTACATCGTGGCGAGATTATGTTTCTGACTTCCGTGTTTCTCTTTATTTAATGTGTATTATGTATTTTGCAGTTGATATTTTATTTTCATTCTAAAGTTTATTTATTGTTTTGTGCTTATTTTCTTCATAGTTATTTTTATTGGAAGTTATCTAGTCCTAAGTGTTAGGAGAATAGTTTGATTTAATTTTCATCTCGGCAATGGCTGGTCCAAATTCTAGGCTAAACGACTCAGATATATTAGATTATTCAGAAACTATTAACAGTGAGAGTGACTTTGTGCCTGAAAGCGACTCTGATACCACTAGTGATGACAGTAACCTAGATCTCATAACTTCATGGAGGGTGTTTTCCCAAACACAGGTGCTGACTTCAAAATTGTAAGTACGGTCTCGTATACATGATTTTACAAAAAGTCGTATAGTTTAGAATCAGACAAACCTACAAACACTTTAACTTTAAATAATAAATTTTAATTCAAGTTTTCAAATTTCATTTTTTTATTTTCAAAATATCTGAAGTCAAATGATTTATGAATATTTTTTTTTCCTCTAAATCTTCAATGTTTATTGTATAAGTGTGATTTTTTCCCATTTGTATACATCAAAAACTTTTTCAATGGGAAAATTTTAAAATTTTAGAGGTAAATATGTGAAAATTAGCCCAAGTTTTTTGGATAAACCAAGTGAAAATGTGTTGAGTGCAAAAGGGTTAAAATATGTTTCTTTAGCTTACTCTAGTCCATGGCTTTAGGAACAAAAAAGTTATAGCACTGAAGTAAGCCACCTGTTCCTATCTTGAGCTAGTTCTATCCAGACCCTCTCATTACATTCTATCTTGAGCTAGTTCTATCCAGTCCACCTCATTACACCCTATCTTTTTCAGGTTCATTCTAATGTTATCCTCCCATCCACGTCTAGGTCTTCCCAATGGTCTCGTCCCATTGGGTTTGCCAGTCAGTACCATGAACAAGGTTAGAGAATCTCCCATTCGCACTGCATATCCTGCCTACCATAATCTACAAGACTTGATTAACCTAAAAATATCTAGATGATGAGTTTAGGTTATATAACTCATCATTATGTAACCTCCCCCACTTCCCAGTAGTCTCATCCCTTTTTGGATCAAATATCTTCCTATGCACTTTGTTTTCAAACACCCTGAATTTGTTTTCGTCATGTAAGTTAAGAGACCATGTTTCATGCCCATAGATGACAGCCAGTAAAGTTAATGTTTTGTATATTCTGAGTTTTACCTTCCTTCGACAGCAGGCGAGATGTCTTACTGGCCGAGTAGTAGTATGCATTTCTCGACCGTATTATTTTTCTAATTTCATATCTAATACCGTTTTGGCTGGTTAAAATTGGTCCTAGATATTTAAACTCATTAACCCTGTCAAACGATATGTTTTTCGTAGCAACATCTAAATTACCATCCTCAATCTGTGTTCTTTGTGTGATCATATACTTAGGATGACAGGTTCTAATAAATTTCACAGGCATTAGCCTGGAAAGAAAGTAGAAAACTACTTTTAAACCAGGACGGGAATGAACTTAAGACTCTGAGGTAGAAATCGGAAGTTATTACACCAACAAATTAATATTTTATTTATTAATTTGAGGTATTTAACATGCACTTTCTGAACCAACTAATTATATCAGAACACGATAATTTCTATGAGCGAGAATGAAAGGGTCTACCAATTTTGTCAGGAAAGGTATTTTCACATACCTTCTAGGGTTCTTTTACATGTTATAACCGACATGGGATCAATGGCTTTACTTTCCCTCGGAAGAAAGTTGTACTATGTATTTTTATCGCTCAGTAAAAATCCATCGACCCCCGGCTGGGTATCAGGTCCTAAGGTGAGCACTTTATCCCTAGACCAACAAGGTCGACAATTAATTATAGTTGCACGTTTTTAATCATCTGAACAGCTCACCTCATAAAGTAGGCCATGGATGTGTAAGGGTAGTTGACAGCACCAAACCCTGATAAAAGAGCCATGACAGTAACTCCGATAACACCGATACGACTGATCCCTTGCTCGATTGACAGAAGACCTTGTTTCGGGCTCAGGATTGGAAATGGATCCCCGAGCTTCCAAAACAAATAGATGTAAACCAACCATATGAGGATTGTGAGAGGTCGAATTAACTGGGCTTGCACTATAAAGATGAGAAACATAGCATTTACATACAAATTAACCAGTCATTTAGTTGTGTGTGTGGTCATGAGTTATCTATGAACACACTGGATAATTCATATATTTTCATATTAAACTTAATATTTTTTCATTAACTAGAATAGTCTATAGCAGAGATGGCCAAACACTGATCGCGGCTTCTAGTTTGATTGATTAACTGGTCGATTGAATAAAAAAGATTGGGAGAAAGAAAATGAAAGAGTGTGTTTGCAGATTTTTCTCAAATCAACATTAGAAAATAGAAATATCAAAGCTGTTTGACTGATGACCATTTACACTCCTGCCTTCATTTATGACAGAGTAATTATTATGAACTCTCATTCAACAAACTATCCTAAGATTATGCAGTGTCATGAATCAATTTCAAATTTAAATGTTTGGTGAAAAAATATTTTTTTCAGGAAAATGAGATATTATGTGGTTTGATAAAAAAAAACTATGTTTCAGTGTATGCAATATAATTTTACTATTAAAACTTAAAATGGGTTATTAATTGTTTATCAATGAAACAAACAATATAATCCTACGGTTCCGTAGTAGATTGCAATGGATTTTCCTTCTTTGGAGTAGATCCGTAGATCAAAAAGTCTGGCCACTCCTGGTCTTTAGTATGTAGAATTTATTTTATTTTAATAATCATGTTTGTACTCAAACTAAGTTTTTAGTTTATATTCTAATTTTATATGATTTTCAAAACTAAGAATCTTAGCAAATCATAACTTTCAATTAAATTAAGTGAAAAAGACAACCTTAACATGGTAATTGAACCCAGTGCTTATGGCTTTGCTTTGTTACTGTGTTGAGTCAACTTCCAACAAATAATAAAAGATGTCCCAGGATATGAGACGAACTAGGATGGCTCTGCGGTAGAGCATTGGGTGTAAAGCCAAAGGTCCCGGGTTCAATCCACATGTTCAGGATGTCATTTTTCACTTAATTGAAATTGATTTAGCTATCATCACTGATCATGTGCATAGCCAACATGTATCAGTTTGTGATAGATGTGAATTATTAATAACTATCAATGTAAAAGAAAAGTTGCCCTTGGAAAGATAATAATGTTGTAAAAAAAAAATACTTAACCCATTCCCTAGAAAAGGCATTGAACAAGTCTTTGTTTGCCCAAAAGTTCCCTTGCGTGGGTGCAAATCAATGTTTCATTGAAATAAGTTATTGTAATGCCATCTATCAATGAACCACTATACTTTTAGCCAGTCTGAATACTTCATATTTAAGCTAATAGATGGGGCTACCAATTCAATGCTATACTTTTACCATGAATCAATCAATTAATGAAAAAATTAGTGGAGAAAATCTGTGCTAGATAATAGCATACGAGTAGAAAAATGGCTGCCGTGCTTGCGTAAATCGCTGTGCTAAACATGAGCCAAGGAATGGGTTAAGGATATAACATTCCTGTGTTTCAACTTTTATTATTGAATTTTGTGTGGGTTTGGTACTCCAAACATTTGTTTGTTGTATGGCTACTATAAAAACTATGTTTTATTTCTTTTATTTGGAATTTATGGAAGGGTGAGGAAGGTAGCTAAGAAGAAATTCACTCATATTTGCATAAAGAGATAAATGCAACATGTGTAAAACTACCATAAGTACTCAGTTGGGATTCAAACCCTGACCTTCCTGTCAATAGTGAATAGGTGCAGTTAAATCTCAAATGTTTTGAATAGACACTTCAGGGAAATTATATATTCAAAATATTAAACTGTGTTATTAATTGGGCGATGCACAGTTTTTAACTTTACTATAACAACTTTCTTGTTTTGGTTTTATTATACCAGTCCAGGTTATTTGCATTTAATTATCCTAATGAAGTAAGGATGAAAAAGGTAGAATTTAGAGGAAATGTAACCGCATACGTGTGGCAGGAAAGTGGAAACCCACTAAGAGAAAACCACCCTCATTACACCTGAATGAGATGTGAGACCCATCCTACTCATTGCCGGCAAACTAGAGTAAACAAACTTGACGTTTATTCCGCATGCCAACCGATGAGGATTTGATCTATTTGTATGGATATCATATTGTAAAAATAATTAATTTTCTCACCAAATCTAAGGTTGCTGAGTATGTAATAACCAATATAGAATGGAATGATGACAATGACCATAAATAGCATGAGATACAGGCCCAAATTCCAGTGAAAGTAACGGGATCTGAAAACAAATATGTACAAACACAAAGTAGTTGATGCAACAAGATCAATATTTTATATTTATGCAAGTCAATCAGACTTCAAGAACAAAATTTGACTGTTGATGTATGAACCTTTGCATAAGTAAGTCATTACCAGCATTTGTTGTTACTTATACAAGTAGTCTTCTTGTTATACTGATATTAATGCAATAACAGTTGTTGCACATAGACTTGAAAAACTAAGAGCTAATTTGATTTTAAAATGTGTCCTATTATAAAAAGCCTGAAGTTAATTTAAAACAAAAACTCTTTATAAATTTAAAAAAATATATATTTACTGTCATTCTTGTGATCATAAAATATATACAAATATAAATATAGGTATGTATGCCCAGGACAATGTTGGATATGGAGATGGAGGGTAGGAGGCCGAGAGGAAGATCAAGGGATAGCTGAAGGGAGTTAGGAGGAGTGTGGAGCAGAGAACCTGTCCAAGGTGGAGGGAGAGAGGTGTAGAGAAGAAAGGAGATGATGGAGAGGCTTATGTTCCAAACAGACCCAGCCAGTGGCTGGAAGCTCTCCATGATTATTATTATTATTATTATTATTATTATTATTATGATGATGATGATGATGATGATGATGTAGGGTAAATTAGATCAAAAACAAATAGTATTTTTGATGACCTGGTGGTCTAGGGGTAAGGTGTCAGACTTTTGTGCTGAGGGTCCGGGGTTCAATTCTCAGTCCTGGCACAGATTTATCTGATGGCCAAACCCTTCCTTCACCTCTGACAAGACGTGTATTAATCACAACTTGTGAATGTGTGAAATGCCAGGCCTCCGCCATAATTCGGATCCCACGTTAAACTGTAGGTCCTCCATTTCATCTCACAATCACCCTACCATTACACATTAGCATAAGTGTGTACAACCCGAATGGATATTAATACGCAGTGCTAATAATACTAATAACAAATAGTATTTTTATGATACAAACTAAATATGGATTATTAATAACTCTTTCGAGTAAAATGGTGTAGAGTTTATGCACTAAACTGAACAAGATAACATAATTCAATTAATCTTGAATATCATAAAACATGAGTTCTTACAACACAAATTTGCTACACAATTTTAATTTTAGCATCAAATTTTTTAATTATTTGGATGGCATATTTGTAATGAGATTCCTAATTATTTTTATTCAACACATATCAATAACCATCCGGACTAACTAGGAGCTCCTTATCGTGGGCAACCCAGACAATACGAGCTTGACATTTATTCCGTGTGCGTATGTAGCATCTGTTGATCCCATTACAACCAGCTACTTTTACATACATTTTTTAAATATATCAAATAAAAAGTAGGTACCTGGAATCTAGAACCCCGAGGATCTCGAAGATGATGAGCTCAAACATGGTGCAGGACAAGGAGAAAGTAACTGAGAATATAAGTTGTATAAGAGTGTGATGGACTTCATAATCACGGAAAAGTTTCTTCACAAAAAAGACCCATCCACCAGCAAAAAACAATATCTATAATAAACAAATTATTTTGAAATATTGTTTTACACTTAACATTATGAGACAAGTTAGGGCCCAACTATTTTTTACAAGGCAAGTGTCAACAATAACCACAAAAAATATATTAATGCACACTACTCAGTAAACTACTTTTCATATTTAAATATGTAACTATTAATTATAAAATGAATGGGTAGCAAGATGTGGTGCTAAAAAAAAAATAATGAGGTACACTTCGTTTGCCCAGAAAGGTAGCAATCTACTTAAATAGCCTCACTATAAAGATTTTCAGTCCAATTTTTAAAGAATGACAGCTAGCTACTAGATCTACTCTCACTTATTTGTAGGTCGTCATGAGATCTGCAACTGTCACATTTGATTGATATAATAGTAATTCCTATAAATTAACACTAATAAAATATTAAAATGTTTTCAACGTTGTCCGCTAAATAATAATTTGTATTTTCTAAAAGTTTATTCCTAATAAAAATGGACTAAAATAACCTATACTATAGTGAAGCATATCAAGGTGAGGTTGCAGCCTTTCAGGGAAACCAAGGATACATAATGTGTGTATGTTAACCTACAGTAGCTCCATGGCTTCTTTGGTGCTGACTGACAGTTCACAGTTGACAACTGACAGTCAACAGTTAGGTATATACCTAAATTTTGACTGTCAGAAGTGACAGCTGCTAAACACATGTTTTTTGCAGATCATATGGTTCAGTGTAGGGACACATAATTTGGTCTGGTAACTTTTCAAAGCTGTCAGCTGTCAGTCAGCACCAAAGAAGCCATGGGCCTACTGTAGTTAGGATTAATATATGAAAAAAGAAATGTATAAGCAATGAAATATTCAGTATTATAATCTAAATGGAAGACTTAAAAGCCTTAGCTTAGCTATTACAAACACATAATATATTAAATGATTCAAGGGTCTTAAGTTTGATTCCCAGTAAGGAAAAAAATTATAAAGAAATTATTTTAAGCCATGTTGCATTAATATATAATAATTATGGTGTAGTTTGGGGTTAAATGAGGCTATATTTAATTTTAATCTATAAAAACTTGAGTCTGATATTAATAATTGAGTATTTTTATCTTGGTGTACAGTAACATATATAATCACGTGTTGTATACAACATTGCATAAAAGCTGCTTCAGTGGCCAAGGAGTCCAAGGCGTCACTATTGTGTTGGACTTGCCTGCTGAAGACTGATATTTCGGGGTTCAAATCCCGGTCGGATCTAATGAGGGTGGTTTTTCCTTAGTTATTTCCCACTTTCCTTCCATACAAATGCGTGTAGATAACCTCTAAGATACTTCCTTCCTCATCCCTACCTCAATAGAGTAATTATCATATATGTGTACAACCTGAACTGGTGGTAAGATGGGATAGCAAAAAACTTTACATAATGCAGGATACTTATGATTTTTTATAAAATAACCCGACCTTATAAAATCTACTAAAATTAAAAATGCACTTCCAACATAAAATGACACAAAATACACATATTGAGCTACTTGACAAGTTTGGGTGTATATTTTTTCATCAACTGTTGTTCTTATTGAGAGCCACTTTGATCAAGCTTTCGGGGGGCTTGGTCTGCAAATTATTTAAGATTGTTTGAAACTTCAAGTACTCTGCCACTTTTATCCTAAACTCACAGGGTTTTCAGATCAAGCCCCCCTCGCTGCACCCAAAGCTCGATCAAAGTGAACCTTGATTAGAACAACAACTGATGAAATTGTGGTCTCCTAACAAGCATGAATAAATGTGTTTTTTATTTCCCACTAACAATTACAATTGAACCTTCAAGTGGTGGAAGTTTCCTTCCTATTTTATTTAGGTGTGAGTTTTTTTTTCCACACCATTTCTCCTCTTAAGTTAATCCACAACACCACTACCTTGTTTATAAAGAAAAACTCACCCACATTAGAACCATTTACCATTATGGCCTGAGTCAGTTTTTTATTCAAGTTATACATATTTTCCACTACCAGCTTGCTAGGCCAAGCACAGCATCCAGTCCCCAGCTGTTAATTTATCAGTGTGAAGAGGATAAACCTATTTTTATCAATGATAAATTTTCAACCATGCCAGGAATAAAACCCTGGACCCTTAGCTCAGTAGGCAGACACGTTACTGATTGAGCTAAGGTGGTCGGACTGGTGAGTTGTCTAAATGTTATAAAAATAAAATAATTTCAAATAAATATAATAATAGTATCATTTGTTCTGCTGTTTTCTTGTGAATATAATGATAGTGATTAGTTTTTAATGATTTGCTATCTAAAATAAAATACGTCATAAATGATTAATGTGCCTAGGCAACATTCCAATAATATTTTAATAAACAGCAAGGCTGTCTCTGAATAGTCTGTGCATTACACACTTGTGCACTTTACTTGCACACTTTAAAAACATGTTTCTGGTGCCCTTAAGTGTCCTAAGCCCTACGGTGCATAAAACTTTTCTGACAACATAGCAAGTACACTTAGAGCCACCTGTTGGCCAATTATGAAAGATGTCAGTTTCATTGTGGTGAGATTTATTTTTTATAAAGTTTTGTACATATTGCAATATGTGCACTCTTTAGTGGTAAAATAAAACTTTTTTTTAAATATGTCAAGAGATTCCATGAGTCCATGCAAAACACAGGGTTGGCCTAACCAAAAAATATGTAAAACATTTCTGCATATTTACAGTAGGACTACTTAGCAATATATATGTCAATGGTTATTTTTCCATTATTAATCTTCTTATATCAATAAGATATTATTTATTACTAGCCTATTTATAATTTTATAAAACAACAATTAATTTAAACTAAATCTATATTTTCTTGAAATAAGATCTGTTTAAGCTACAGAAATAATTTTAGCCTACCGATACTCGTGAATAAACAAATTACACATCAAATATCTTTTATATTTAACATCTAGGCCCCATACAGTTTAAGTTTATTTATTCTATTTAAAACTATATTTTAAATAAAGTGTGCAATAAAAGACGATCGTATTTACTCTATACCGAATTATGCTGTATAGGTTGCATATGTACCCTTTAAGAGAATTCAGACATCATCACATCAAAAATTACTTCCGCCTTTTAAAGGTCCTGACACAGACTCCATATCCTTAGGTCCAAAGTCCGTATTCCTGGTCCATAAGAAATTCTACTCACGTAACAGAGTCAATATCCGTATCACGTGACCGTTTCAACCAATGAGATAGAGATTTCATCCAATCAAAAAATTTGAAATAAAATCGTTTAAGCAAGGAGCCAGCGTCAAGCAGTCAGCTGAATTAAAGAAACCAAAAACAACTTTGTTGAGAAAACTTCCAGTATATACTAAAATGTAAGTTAAGTACAATCACAAGAAATATATTCATTACTTGAGTTTAACCATCAAACTTAAAATAAATGTTTGCAATTGTCTGAAAATGCAAAAAGGATGTACTAGTATTTTGGATGAAAACAAAACAATCACTTTTAATATTTTTAATAATAGGGTGTTGAACCTACAAAAGCAAAGTCAGTATTTCTTTGAAAACATTTTTCTATAAGCCGCTCATTCCAGAATGTTTAGATTTTTAGAAAAATAGTTCTGAAATAGCTCCATGTGTAGCCATCTTTTCATTTTCTATATGTTTCCATAGCGACGGATCCTCTCACTGTCATTCTGTCTTTTATTTCATTGCGCATGCACACATTTACTCGGCTGTGATTGGTAGTCCGTATAAACTTGTCCGTAGAAAGTTAAAGTTGGGCAACTTTTACGGAGTAAGGACTTAGATAAGGACTTTGTGCCCAGAGCAATCTGATATTGTGGCATCGATTTCTTACGGACCACGGACCTACGGATACGGGGTTTATGTCGGGGCCTTAGTCGATGGCATTGAAACTTTAAATCAAATCCATAGTGCACAGACTCTTCAGTCCTCCCTTAAACAACAGCTTAATCAAATGAATAACAAATAAATATAGGCTTGAAGATAAAAACTGTGTCATAGAGACCTATATTATTTATCTACCTGGGTGATTAGCATAACAAGAGTATCTTCAATAAAGGCCATTTTATCGTTAGTAAAATTTTCAAAAAGGTTGTATAAATGTTATTTAAGCTTCACCACCTGTTTACACAGATTATCCATTTATAATTTACAGGTTGACCAATAAGTTTTGTATATATATAAAATGTCCATCATAAATGTAATAAAGAGTTATCTAATAATAGGGCGCTAGTATATCAATTTTAAAATAAGAATAGGGTTCATCTATATTAAAAAAAGGTTAAATCAGGAAACTTTTATTTTAATACAAATTTGACTTACAATAATTGAGAAACTCAATTTTAATGTGTTAGTTACAATACACTTATGAATCAAGTAAAAATGTCATAGAAATAAATAAGAATTGTTGTAAATTGTTTTAATCAATATAAAGAACCAAGTCAAGAGAAAGAGGCAAGTAAATCTATTATTATTTATATACATCCTATTCATCCATCAAAGACGCCCTGAATATATAGATTTTTTCAAGATGGCGTTTGCAAGCCCATGGCTGTGCCTTCTTTGGAGCATGTGTCTTCCTTTAATTAGAAACTAAGCAGAATTATTCTTGTCTGTGCCTGTTCTTCACATACTTAAACAGCTTGGGACAAAACGTGGAAGAGCTTTGTGGTGGACATCCTCAGTGCTGGAATATTTTATGTTTATCTCGGAACTTCAATTCTATGCATCAGCCTCTCACACGCCTCCCCACAACCACCCTCACCTCCGTCAGCCCCCTCTGTTTTTGGACACGTTACGTCCCGGCTACTAGTCACATATGAGGAGGTTTAACCCAAGAAGAATCGACTTTATGCCCATAATTCTACTAGGACCAACTTCACAGATCCTGTAGCCAGGAAGCCAAGATGGTGGCTATGTGTTCAAAATTATTACTTTTTGTGTAAATTTATCTTCATTTCTATTAAAATTGTTTTATGAAAAATTTCCCTTAGGTCTCTTAACATACAGTAGTCCCATGACTTCTTTGGTGCTGACTGACAGTTAACAGCTGACTTCTGACAGTCAAAATTTAGGTATATACCTAAATTTTGACTGTCATAAGTGACAGCTGCTAAACACATGTTTATTGCAGATCATTTGGTTCGGCGTAGGGATACATAATTTGGTCTGGTAGCTTTTCAAAGCCGTCAGCCGTCAGCTGTCAGTCAGCACCAAAGAAGCCATGCGGCTACTGTACTTAAAGACAAATAAACATAAAGGTGTCAGTTCATTTGGAGGGAAGTGGAAGTTTTGAAACCGCGTCACTGGACTTTTTATGTCCATTTATTTTAAAGAAAAATATAAATGTTTAGGCCATTTTGGTTGAGTAACTTGGATTAAGTTACTTTGTTATTGTACTTATTAAGTCTTTATAATTTGCTGTGCAATAGTAAATTTAAATGTGTCAGTTCACCCGGATTATAGTGACAAGATTTTAAACCTTTTCACTGGATTGTTAATTATATTTAGCTAATCTTTGTATTTGACTTTATAGTTAAAGGATACTTACCATAAGCCTACTTACTCTATGGCACTAGGAATTCTACAGCTGCCTGTCGCACTTACAAAAGTACGCCATCTATTCCTATCTTGAGTTATTTCTATCCAGTCGACCTCTTTACACCCTGTATCTTTCAGGTCCATTCTAATGTTATCCTCCCATCTACATCTAGGTCTTACAAAAATGGCCCCTTCCCATTTGGTTGGCTAGTAAATAGTATTATAACAGTTCTAGATTCTCCCATTTACACTGTATGTCTGGCCCACCTTACTCTACAAGACCTGATTACGAACGCGGTTCTAGATCCTCTCATTCAATCTGCATGTCCGGCCCAACGTACTCTACGAGACTTGATTACCCTAGCAATATTTTTAGATGAGTACAAGGTATTTAGTTCATCATTATGTGACCTCCACCATTCCCTAGTATCCTCATTCCCTTTTGAACCAAATATCTTCTTAAGTACTTGGTTTTCGAACACTCTAAATTTCTTTTGGTTTAAGGTAACAGTTTATACTAATGAATTTGAATAGGTGCTATATTATAGATAACTAATTAAAACATTTCTATAAAGTTACAAATATTCCATGTTAGTTTTTTAAATTATTATTTTCTGAAATATATTTTGAAATTACTATATTATTTCCCTAATATTATTTATAAAACCACTCTTATAACCTTTTTGTACCCTTTTTTCATATTTTTTATGGCACAGGCTCTATATGACTAAGAAAAACTCATTTTTAGTTTTACGTTGGTCTAAATTTTCTTTATAAACTTATATCTGAATTTTATTACTATTTTGATTACTGGTTGTATTTGTGTTTACTTAAGCCTGATTTGCACCGAGCCTTAGTTTGTATTACAACCAGTTTAGCGCTGAAATTCGTTGTTTCTCTGCTGATTATAAAGCTATTTTGATAATTCCTGTATTTAGTGTTATATTGATTGATCCATGTTTATTGTGTTTACTATTTGTGATATGTGTTACTTGTAGTTATTTTTCTACGTAGTTCGTCTGAGTTTTACTTTATATTGTTATATTAAGAAAATTATTCATTTATTTATTTGCAATTTAATAACAGATGGCTCTTCACTCTGTGTGTATGGCTGCGGATGTCTATTTGGTTTGCCTACAACACGCACTATCTACTGAAAAAGAAGAGGTTATGGGTCTTCTAATAGGAGATGTTAGTTTTTTAAATAGTTTATTTTGTTGTTGATTTTTTTGTTTATTGTGTGGAAACTAACTATCTCCACACGTTTTGTTTTTATGAATAAAGATTAATTAACTGTGTAACTGACTATACCCTATAATTTGATTTTGTAATCCTGTATTGTTTTTTTTATTGTTAGCTGGAAATTTTGACGTACACCATATCTGCTTTGTCTTTTAACATGATGGACAGGAGTAAATACGTAAAATCAAATTAATATATTTAGATATTTTACAAGGAGAAGCTTTCCTGTTAACGGCTATTACCTGTCATGAGAATTGATTCAAAATTAATCCCGCTTTAGTTTTATTTAATTCAGCTGTCACTTGCAACATAATGTGGTTAATTTTTATAGCCCCTATTCATTGGTGTAGCCATATATCTTAATCCCACATCAACCCCTTTGCAAGAAATTCACAAGGGCCTGCCATTCATAAAAAAAAAGTTGATTCTGAAAATAATAATGTGTATGAAATAGCCAAGTACAGTATTTTTAGAATAAAATATTAGATTATATAATACATTCAAATTTAGTAGGCTCATGCCCCTAGTTTTTACAACATATTAATCATTAAGATTTATTTTAAAATAGTAGCGTTATTTACTGGTTATAATAACAAAATAAAAACAGAAATTAACTTAGGCCCCCTACCTAAATGTATTCATTGGTACCTCTACTGTTTAACACTTTCCTCTAATTCAACTATTTTTTTTAATTGTATTACCTAATGCTATTTGCATGCAGGAGTCAATTCGGAGTCAATTTCACTGCTTCGTTTTAGTATTTATTATTGTGGAAAATCCCTTTTAAATAAATAAGTAGAAACAAAAGGCATCAAATTTTGAATGGCGATTGTAAACAGATGGGAATTGTTTGTACTATCTGTGATTTCTATTATAGGGCCTACGTGCTTCCCCTCCCCTCCATTACCCTGGAAAATCGAGAGTCTACTGTACTTGCGTGATTACGATCATCAAATTCTTTCTTTCAAAACATATCATTTAAGATAATTGACTTAATTACTAAGCAAATAACTTTTAACATTTTTTGTGGCCCCCCATAAAAACTTTTTGTGGTCGCCCAGGGCACTGCGACCCCCTGGTTAAGAATCACTCATCTAGATCATTGTTTTCTTACCTTGGGTGGGGTCACAATGCTTGTTAAGGTTCCTTATGTTCACTTTTAAAAGTGATTACCTATAATTATTAGGGTATAGGAAGGTTCAAAATTCAAATATAAATGTTCCATTGTTCCTTCGCTATCGGTATAAATTTTGTTAACTTGTTAACAGGTGGTGCATAGTTAAATGCAGGTAGCCTGGATGGGCAGTAAAATTCAGTGAAAATATAATTACTTAAAAACTTATGAACGCTTGTAGATTATCAAGGAGTCGCATTGATCTCAAAGACTGTTATAGATTTTTTTTAAATGCATAACTTATGTTTAATAGGCCTATGTAGGGCTATGCACAGTATATGTGGGGTATATATTGTGCCCTTTCTATACTGACTTATTATAAAGGCACAAAACTTACAAACAAACATAATTCTACACCAAACACATCACTATGAAATAAGCCCCAATTTCATCAATGATTTTTCTGCCAATTCAGGGGAATAAAACCATGAACCTTAGGTTCAGTAGACAGATGTGCTATCGACAGATAGAGAGTGTTGAACATAATATTAAAATATATGCCTATCTTCAAAGTCTTCTTACATATCAAGAGGTTTGAAATCATTTTTTTTTATATCTGGTTTTGGCTTCAGTAAAGTAGGCCTACTTTATTACCTAGGATAAGTCATGAGTGTACATTTTCTCAGCTTCTTCAGTGTTTGTGAAAATACAACCTTTTAAATTCAATCTTTTAAAACCAGAAGAAGAACAGCTCCCCTCACAGTGAGAGGTACAAATGAACAACATGTTGAACGTTGTTAATAAACTCATTTTTGTTGTGTTTTGGGGTAAAAATGATATAAAATCCCAATCTCACAAGGTAGAAAATTGCAAGTCTACGTGAGATTTAACAAAATGTTCGCCCTAAATCTGTTCTCTAGATGTTTATGATGACTAGCCTTGCACAAATCTTAAAATATCTCTTTGGGCTTAATAATTCATCTTTTTGTACCGAATTCTGATAAAACAAGTCACTTTTCTTTGGCACAACTTTTTTTTTTTGCTATGTGCATGTTCATGTAAATTGATAAGATTTTTATTAAGAAGTTAAAATAAGTATCGATTGCAGTAAATTGTGAAAATAAAATAATATACCTCAGTCTAAATTAATATTATGATATAACAACATTTTATTCCCGGGTGACCTTGTTATATTATCCTTTTTGTCATGTTATTCATTTGTGGAAGGTGTTAATAGTTACGTATCAAGCCCCACGTTGTGTCGCCATTTGTTATATTACATAACTTTCGTCCAAGATAAATGCACCACGTTGGAACGCCAATTGTTATATAATCATTTAAGAGCTCCTCAGTTGGAAGTAATTTATTATAGATTATATTATGCCCCACAGTAAGTCGTCATTTCTATTGTGCAACAGTGTGCTTTGCTTATAATGCCACCTTTGTCTTATCATTAAACTTAAAAATGATCACACGTTACATAAAGTTTGATGTCAATTTATTCAATTAAAAGAAAAACATATTTGTATTAATATTTAAATCGAAATACGATCATGTCGAGGGCCTAGCAACTAATTATCACCGAGCGCTTAAAATACGTCCATTCAAGACCGAACACATGTCTGTCTGTGACCACGACTGATTTCACAGTAAAGAGAAATTTCAAAATCACTGTATATATCTGAGCTCAATAGAAGCTTCTCGAAGGGACATTTTCTAACGATGAATTACACACCTACAAACTAAAAAAAAAAATACCTACTGCGTGTAGAACATCCTTGAACAGGAAATTACTCTAAAAGATCTTAACTTGGTTGGATTACGTCGAAAGGCATTAAGTGAGGTTGGCTCCAGTAGATGCTGCCATCTGACCTCGGGGCGAGAACTAACTAGTAAATAATTTAGAGGAAGACATGATTTAAGCGCCAAGTAATAGATTACGAAATTTAAATGAAGTAAAATATGTTTAATTATATGTATAATTAGGATGATATAAAATGTTTTTGAATATATAAATAATTAGAACGATAATATGGTCAATGCTTTCAAATACTCCTTAGGGTCAAATCAATTACATTACAACCTGGTGGTCTAGGGGTAAGGTGTCAGACTTCTGTGCTGGAGTCCAGGGCTCAATCCTCGGTCTCGGCACAGATTTATCTGATTACCAAACCCTTCCTTCACCTTTGAAATGACGTGTATTAATCACAACTTGTGAATGTGAGGAATGCCAGGCCTCCACCGTGGTTCGGATCCCACGTTAAACTGTAGGTCCTTCATTTCATCTCACAATCACCCTACCATTACACATTAGCGTAAATGCGTATAACCCGAACGGGTAGTAAGACGCGGTGATGATAATAATTTTATTTCCCTACTTACATTATCTCTACACAAATTTATAATGTGAGGGCTTAGGTAACTTAAAGCTCGGAAACGTCCACATTGCGTGGTTTCGCGCCATAGTAGTTCCACCACTTTATTTGCTTCTAGAATGTCCAATGATACTTTACTTTAAACTAAAGATAAATAGGTTTTAGTAAATCTAATTAAGTTAAAAAAACATAAAGCCATGGAGTCTGATAGCAAATTTAGAAAGTCTAAAAAATACTGCTTCTAAGAGAGTTTGTATGCCTCCAATATTTTCTTAAATCTCTAAGGTTATTAGCACTCAGGATCAAACTTCCAAACTAAGCATCCACCACCTGATTTCGGGTAATTTTAAGAATGAGTTCTTGACCCTAAAAGCTCCAGTTCCTTCTCTGAAATATCACGAAAACAATCTTGAACACGGCTAAATGAGAGGTGTTCTTTCACAGTGTAAACACATTTTTTTTTAATGTTCTGGTGTCTCAAATGTCTCAATGTAATTACAGCTTCCCAGTATCTCATTCTGTTTTTAAAAGTAAAGTGATGTAATACGTTGCAGGTTGATTGTGAGAGAACATTGCATATCTCTGCTGTTGTGATGCTTCGTCGCTCAGATAAACGAAAGGACAGGGTGGAGATTTCTCCTGAACAGCTTACTAAAGCAGCCATCCAAGCTGATAAGTTGACTCATGAACTAGGTCAACCAATGAGAGTATTGGGCTGGTATCACTCACACCCACACATCACTGTGTGGCCATCACATATAGGTAAGTATTTAAAAAAAATCAATTTAATCATCTCCATAGCCCCTAATCTAATTTTAAAATACAAATTTACTTTAAAATACAAAATAAAAATTCATAATCTTTTACTATTAATAAAAAATAATATAGCAAATAATAATTTAAATCTTTATAAGCTATACCTGTATCTGAGTTTTCCCGACAAAGATCCTCTTATGGATTGGTTTATTTAGAATTAGTCTTAGTAAAATAGTGTATATAATAATTACTAACTAGACTTGAATTCAATAATTTTTGTCGAATGAGCTTTGTTTATTAAAATATCCTTTAGCCGTGCTATATCTAGGACTTCAGGACCCACTTTTATTTGCATGTAATGCACACACACAAATTCCCCCTCACACACACACACACACACACACACACACACACACACACACGTACGTTTATTCTTAGCTTTTATCCTATTCATATCATAAACCAGTGTTAGCAACCCGTGACCAGCCGGCTAAATTTATCAGGCCCATAAATGATTTTAAACAAACAATTGTGTTCATTAAAATAACTAAATACTTACTATATCCCACAAGTTTAATTTTTAAATCTCATATGGCCCACAATATCATAAAGATTGCCGACTCTTGTGATAAGCAATAGGAAGATCTGTTGGAGCTGAAACCACCAACTACACTCACTCTGCCCAGCTCTATATTCTTGATTTATCATCCATAATTTATCCAAATGTTATATCATTTTAGCTACTACGGATTGCCACACACATTCTGCTTATGTATCAACCATGTACCTTATTGCATATACACAAGAGAAGAATAACTTCTCTTAGACCTGCATGGTCTCTTGCAGAAGACTGTACTGTCGATGACAGGTAGATCAAGGCTCGAATTTTGGTTGGGTGTACTGAGGGTGGTTTTTCCACTCTCCCTCCACACAAATGCGTGTACACTTCCTATAAATATAACATTTCTAATCCCTAAAACCATAAGTGTATAACTCGAACACATAGTAAGACACAGTGTTAAAATAACTTCCCCGTAGCTGACAACACGGTGAGAAGGTAAAAGTGGGATAACATGCACTTGGCTTCACTTTTCTTCTTTCCACTCTGTAGGTTACCCTCAACATCTTCACTCCTGAGCTTGTGTTAGTAATTATTATAGTTGGGTCAGATTGTATACACCTCAAATCTGAATCTTAAATTTTATCTCAAATCCAAATTCGAATCATCTAATCTTTAAAAATGTATAATTTTGGTTAAAGGGAAAATAATTAAGCTAAGATTGTGATCCAAATTTTATCTCAAATCCAAATTCGAATCATCTAATCTTTAAAAATGTATAATTTTGGTTAAAGGGAAAATAATTAAGCTAAGATTGTGATCCCCAATTAGATGTCTGAATAAGTTTGTTTGAAGAAGTATGTTTATTGTATGCAAAGAAACTTGAGTTGAAAAGGTAGGAAACTAAAATGCATAGCCATACCTAGCCCATCTGTTTTTGACCATGCTTATAAACAAACCACAAGACTTCTTGGTGCATTAAATAGTAAAATATTGTTTAATGTTTTTGAAGCATGTAAACTTCATATTATATCAATAATTAAAAATGAGTTTCACAGATATCACACCCATCTCATTCCTTGGTAATTATTTCCCCAGAAATGTTGCATTAGCAGTTAGCTCATAGGCCTATCCACATATTTCTTTATCACAGTTTTTATCTTTTCTTATTTCCAAATAAATGACAAAACTACACCACCATTAAATGGAATTCAACATGATTTCCTATGTGTTTAGATGATTGTATTATTTTGATGTAAATTATTTATTGTTTTAGTAGTGAAATTGTTTTTATAAACCATAATTTCTACTTTTTTAATTTATTTAATCTCAATTGACTGTAATTTTTCAGATGTAAGGACACAAGCTATGTATCAAATGATGGATAAATGCTTTGTAGGCATTATATTTTCAGTTTTTTCTGAAGATAAATCCACAAAAGTAAGTGTAAACTTATGTAAAAATAAACATAACTTAATACTTGATGTAATATATTAAAATACTATGTAATATGACATCAGTTATAATGTGGGTGCAGATATTTTTCTCATTCTGCCTTGTAAACTTCTCAGGAATGTTACTGTGTATAATAAAATGAATTGATGTACCATTACAATAAATTACTGTACAAATATTGAGAAAATACTTTCAAGGGGAAAAGTAACACTGATAACTTCAAGATTATGTGGCTTACACTTTTTTTTGACAGTCTTATTTAAAATATTTTAACAGCTTACATTGTATTAAAAAGTATTAGTGTTTGTAATGACATTTTTATTAGGGTGATTTAGAGGTAAGTTTTATTTTGTTATTTAACCTCTAAAGTGTGATTTAAATCAGTTACTGAAACCCTTTCTGAGGTTGACTTAACTTTTCTAGTGAAATAGTTTAATCTTGTAGATGCATTACAAACTACCGACAACCAATGACGTCACACATACTGCAGCGCACTTCACAAGTGATTTACAAGATTATATTCCACTTAGCCTTATATAGTACACTTCGCCTAATGTGCCTGAAATCTCACTTTATGACCAAGAAACACTAATGTTTTTTTTTATTCCAACAGGAGCAGCAGGTTCAGGTGACTTGTTTCCAGTCTTTGAACCAAAGTCCAGAAGCGGAATCTGCTCAATTTCTTAGAAACGAGGTGCCCCTGTATGTCGTACCCACGGACAAGTTATCAAAGCCGTGTTTGGAGGTGTGTGATGGTTGTATGTTTTGTTTTAATCCTGTATCATTGTCTTGTTTGTTGACAATTTGAAGACTAACATGTTCTTTATTTTTCAGTCAATGGTAGAATTGCCAGAAATCTTATTTCAAGAAGAAAAGGATAGTTTTGATGCCACCACAAGATTGGCGTATCTTAGTGTTTTGGCTGCCCTGAATAACGAGGCTGGTAAGTTACATAGAGCTTGCCAAACTGATAGAGATTTTAAATATGTCATCTGCATCGGTGGTCACATGGTCTAATGCCTTACTCTTGTGTTGAACTGGGTTGCCATTAACAGAGAGACCGGGGTTTGAATCTTGCTTGAGAACACTGAAGATGGTTTCCCACTCTCCATCCACACAAATATGGTTACATTTCTTCTAAAACTCTACCCTACTTATCTCTATTTCATTAATACATAATTAATATATGTGTACAACCCAAACTGGTACTAAGATATGGTGGAAAAATAGCATACCTACAACCTCTTTTTATACATCCATTATTGTTTCCTGTCTGTGTCCTGGGTAACTTTTTTTATTCAAGCCACATATTTTCAACTTCCAGCTTTCTAGGCCTCTTGTAGTTTCATTGCATACCTACTACTACTTTATTGATTTATTTTTCCAAAGAAAACAATGGACAGTGCATATTAAAATGATTACCTTCTGTCATCAATCCTGGTTTGCTGCACTTGCTGTGCTGATTGAGTCCCTGTGTGTGTATTTACCACTAATTATAAGAAATGTATAACTCCAAATAAAACAATAATTTTACTGGCTCTCTATGGTTGTGAAATTTGGTCCTAAAAGGGATGAGGTTAGTGGGGGAGGAGAATACATAATGATGAGTTAACAAGAAATTGTTAAGATAAAGTTTCGTAGATTACGGTGGGCAGGATATACAGCATGAATAGGAGATTCTAGAATCTTGTCAAGATAGATATAGGGTGTAATAAGATGTACTGGGTAGAACTAAAGATAGGGATAGGGTGTAATGATAGGTACTGGATAGAACTAACTCAAGATAGGGATAGGGTGTAATGATATGTACTGGATAGAACGAACTCAAGATAGGGATAGGGTGTAATGATAGGTACTGGGTAGAACTAACTCAAGATAGGGATAGGTATAATGAGGTGGACTGGATAGAACTAGCTCAAGATAGGAATAGGGTGTAATGAGATGTACTGGGTAGAACTAACTCAAGATAGGGATAGGGTGTAATGAGATGTACTGGGTAGAACTAACTCAAGATAGGGATAGGTATAATGAGGTGTACTGGATAGAACTAGCTCAAGATAGGAATAGGGTGTAATGAGATGTACTGGGTAGAACTAACTCAAGATAGGGATAGGGTGTAATGAGATGTACTGGGTAGAACTAACTCAAGATAGGGATAGGTATAATGAGGTGTACTGGATAGAACTAGCTCAAGATAAGGGTAGGGTGTAATGATAGGTACTGGATAGAACTAACTCAAGATAGGGATAGGGTGTAATGAGGTGTACTGGATAGAACTAGCACAAGATAAGGATTGGTGGCATACTTTTGCAAGTGTGGCAACGAACTTTCGTGTTCTTAATGCATTAGTCCTACATTTCTAGTGTTGATCAAGTCCTTGTGCATGTATTAACTAATTATATTTCTAGTGTTGATCAAGTACTTGTGCATATATTAACTTCTTATTGTATTTCTAGTTCTGATCAAGTCCTTGTGTCACATCACAGAAACGGTGTCTGGCCCGTTGATGAAAGCTCTAGAGCAACGTAAATCTACAAACCTCAAAAGATACAAGGAATTACTAGAAGAAAAAGACGCATTGCTTTCAATAAAGTCTCAGAGTGAAATTATCAACTGTTCATGATCAACATAATAAACTATGACCGTAACTGCGAGTCTTCACTAAATGGTTGGAAAATGAACATTTCCGTGATAATGACTTAATTTGGCAGCCATAAGTATTTTTATTCATTCCTAATATGTGTTATAGTGTCTTGTTAACAAAGAAATATTTCTTATGATTAATGTCATATAATCGTGCATTATTGTTAGTTGCAATTTTGTCAAATAGTTTTCATAAATATTGTAACTATGAAAATAACCTTTCCATTACATGACTCTATTTTTGCATAAACAAACCGATGAAAATGGTCTCGGTTACATAATGGGCTTTGTGTTTATTTAGTTGTATTTATTTCCTATTATAGCTTACACCATGCTTATTCTGTACCCTGTACTTTTGAAAGAATTAATATCTCTAATAAACCAGTTTAAGTAATATGTTATGATTTTGCTTGTCTTCAAAAATGTAATTGCCATATTTTAAATCTTCTCCACAGGAGTTGATAACTATGTAATAATAGCTTTTAGAAATTTGTGAATTTTCTATTTTTTAATATAAAAAAAATAAAATACATTTAAATTTGTATGTTTCTGTTCTTTTTTAAATAATTACTTTGTTAAAAGCAACATGCGCAAAGAAGATGGTTATCTTTTATAAATTAATAACAATTAGGGATATGAGCGAATTATAATGTTCATTTAAACAGTTTCTGTTCATCCATTGAAGCTCTTTAATTCATTTGGTTTTATTACACTTAGTGAAAAAATATTTCTCCAATAATTATAATACCTTAAAACAAGGCTACTTTGCACCAAAATCTTAAAACATAGCGTATGAATGTTAATCTCTAGTTTATTGTAGAAAGCACGGGTGATGTATCATATTAAAAAACTTGCATGTGCATCCCCCATGCTTTCTACAAGAAACTAAAGAATAACCATCTATTTTGTATGTTTTAATATTTTTGTGTTAAGTTGTGTAAACCATGTTTTGTAGTATTTGTTAGAGATGTATCGAATGGATTCTTTTAAGAATCCAAATCTTAGAAAATATGGTAAACACAGGAGATCTCTTTTAATATAATTTCTGTGAGTTGCCATAGAAAATATAAATAATAAGCTAAATCTAAATGTTGATTGGGGGTCTGCGACCTCAAGTTTTTCAATTCGAGTCGATCTCAAGCGAGCTTTTCATAAAGATCCCAAGTGTTTAATCGAGCTTGGGTTAAATAAATATATAATTTTAAAACTTAATTATGTTAATAAAAAACAAATATTATATTAATATTATTTTAAATTTCTTAAATGAAATAAGATACATATTAACTTTCAACTAAAATATGATCTAAACTTATTTTATATTGTTAAAAAAACTATCCATATTAAACATAAAATTAATTTTTATACATACTGTAATAGTTGTGGGAAAAATAATTATGATACAATTCAACATTCCTAAGTAGAGTTTTAAAAAAGCATGTGTGAAAATAGGTTTGGATGTGCAGGTTTAGCATGTTTGTGTGTAAACTCCCTACCCCTCCAATTCCTTCCCTGTCTAAAGATCAGCTGTTTACTTGGTGTTGACCTACCATAGAGAGAGAGAAAAGATAGAGCATTAATGATTTGTAAGATGTCTATTTAAAGATTGGCCTGAAAATATTAATACTAGCAGACTCTTATGTTAACATATTTTCTAATTTGATGTAATGGTCAGAAGTATGTTTTTTTGTTTTGTTTAGTTTAAACCCTTTAATTATGTTGGATATTATACCAAAGCAGTCCAGTATAAGAATTCTAAAACAAATTACGACTAAAAATTTGAATTTTTATTATTTTCGATCCTCCAATTCTCAAATATACTAAGTGATTTGAAGTTCCCATCCCTAATATTTATAAATATTCTAGAGATTTGTCGAATCTGAATCATAAATTGTCTTTCGAATATCTAATACAAATTTGAATCCTCAAAGATTAAAAAATATACCATTTAAGTTAAAGTGAAAATATTCATAAATCAATTTAAAATCGTTGTTTTAGGCTTGGTACCACTGGCATGATATTTTGTTAGTCATCTTTATTATGTCATAAACAACAAGGAGAACACTTATTAATTTAAGTTCATTATATTCATACAATTTTGTGATTTTATTACTCTCCCAACTACACAAGTCTATATAATTACTTTTACCATTTGCTTGAAATTTGTTATTTGATGTCAAGTTGTTCTTATTGTATTTGAGATTCAAGGAACCTAGCATGTAATCTATAATATAATCTCACTAAATAATTATAAATACAAAGTACATCTTCAAAAGGGAATGTGAGTTGTACAAAGCAACTTCTATAGAATAGGTAACCTAAATACAGAAAGGAGAATGGTAACAAATTAATCATTAGTACAAAGAGGAACAAATAAAAGGATGTAGAAATTTAATAAATAACAAGTGAAAGTATATTTCTTTAGGTGGAACCTTTTGATACTGAGGTACATTTCAGGAGTGAAAATGAATGCAAGTTAAGGTTCATATTTTTACAGTTTAATAACATAACTTTTTGGGCGAAAATAAATTAACTCACTGGGAGTGTGTAGTTTGATTCCTTAGCTGATGTTCAAAACTTGTACCAGTGGGTGCCATGATCAGCTGAGCTAATTGTTGGTCACTATAAGGAGCAAAGGTGACCTGGCGGTCTAGGGGTAAGGTGTCACACAGATTTATCCGACTGCCAAACCCTTCCTTCACCTACGACAAGACATACAGAACAGTTATACAGAAGGTGAATCATGACCGCCTCTTATTATATAACTTGCCAAATTTTCAGAAAGCAAGGGGTAACCGATATTTAGGGATTGTTGAATAGTATTAAACCACTTTGAAGGTTGCCCCGCAAGGGCCTCATGGAGTAAACTGATTAGAAAGAACTGGTTATCACTACCAACCCCTTTATGTGCTGTGATAGGGATCCTACCAGCAACACGTCCTGTATAGATGGATGAAACGAGATTCATCAGTCTACATGGGTTGGCAGCCTCGTTCATCTGTTGCCTGGGATTCTCTCAAATATTAAATGCACCAGGTACAGACTGGTACACTGGAACTATCACCATACTATTAGGGCTACCTTTGCAGTGGTGCCAAGCTTGACAATCTACCAGTTTGCATCCATTAGCACCAAAAGCATGATATGTTGTATGTTGCGTAGAGAACAGGAACTGTAGACATAAGTTGTACATAGTTGTACTCTAAAATGCGCCAGTGAAAAACAAAATCTTGCCTGGTAGTAACCTGATGAAAATAACTTAATATTAAAATTTCAGCATAAAGCAAAGCCTGTCAAAGATAAAACATTGTGTCTATGCTTAAAAAAACCATCACATTTGAATTACCGATGTTGTGCACTTATATTTCTGTTGCACTAAAGTAGAGGGGGCAAGACACTTAAACCGAGGCTTAAAATGAAAAAATTATTTAACAAGCTTTGTTACTGTGATTTACAATTTAATAAATCAGATTTCTTGATACATTTTGTTAATTTTAATCAATAAATACTATTATAAGTACAATTCAACTGCAATATATAAATAAACAAAACTACATAAATTACTTCAAAACTAAACGATAATGGTTTCATGACTTTAAATCTGTATTGAAAACTTGAATAGTATTAAAATGTTTTTGTATTTAAAAGTTAGAAGCTTCCTCTGTGGTCAGAATTCTTGGCTACAGACCCAGAAGTCCCAGGATCAACTATTCTGAGCGCTTTCAAAATTTATCTGTGAATCAATCAGTGTGTCTGCAATGGGGTCAAACTCAAGCCTCGTGGGGACAGATGAGGAGCTACTTGAATAAAGAAGCAGCAGCTACGGTTTAGAATATGGTAGATAAGTAAACCTGGACTTTTTACTTTCTCACTATCTTACAGGTAGAGAAAGTATTGTGATCGTCAAAAAAAATTGAACTCGAGATTTTGATGAATTTCGACATTTCATTACCCCCCCGAATCCAAAAAAGTGGTTTTTACATTTGTCTGTCTGTACCTCGGAGTAGAGCCTAAACTATTTTACTGATTGGGCTCTAATTTCATATCTTGGGTTTTCATAGGTTTTTTTTTTTTTAAATTGGTTATCTAACCCTAAAATTAAGGGTAGTTAACTGAATGGTGAAAAGAGAAAAAAATCAACTTTCCAAGCATTGATCAATATTATAAACAAAATGACTACTCTCATTTTTTCGGCAAAATGTCTTTAAGGGTTCCGCTCTGATGCGTAAATTCTAATTTTTTATCACATCTATGAAACTATTTGAGATATGAAATTACTTATCATTGCAAATATGTAGGTCTATTTATATTGCAAATATTTTATTTGAAAAATATTTTTATAAAACCAATAATTTTCAAGCTAAACGCAATTATATATATTTTTTAACTTTTCGAACACTAATTAAGTATTGCGACCATAAAAAAAATAACCCGAGATGTTGATGGATGAGGACTTTTCGTGACTCCCCAAAATTTTAAAAAGTGATTTTTACAATGCCGTGTGTCTGAACTTAAAATTAGTAGTAGTTTAATAAAGGGCAAAAAGAGAAAAAATCAATTATCTTAAAATCGGCTCTAACATTTTTGATTAAAATTTGTATCTATGCATTGATTAAGATTATAAACAAAATGTCTATTTTCATTTTTCTATAAAAATTACTTTTAGGGTACTTTACAGAAGCGGAAATTTTCTTATCTCCGCAACTAGCAACTATTTAAGATACTAAATAACTTATCATTGCAAAATTGTAGTACTATTAAAAATAAAACTTTTATTTGGAATATATCTTTATAAAACCAATAGTTTCCGAGATATTGGCAAATATATTAATACCATTTTGTGAGCTTTAGTTGTATAGAGTGTAAAGTGGTCAGGGCTCCAGACCATTTCTTTTTCATAATTAAATTAGTTTGCCATTGTCTACATGTTAATATGATCATACTAAAGAACTAAATTTATAATACATTGTTTTCCATTCATCTAGGCCTACTTTAAGCTCTATGCTAGGATCAAATGTTTAATTAGAAGAAATTGTGGGGTTTAATATTAATTATAAGTTGTCTAAATCTTAACCAAAGTTGTAAGCAATATATGTTTTAAATTTCAATTCATTAACTTCATTTTTCGGCCTTTAACTTTTAAATCATGTGTTTTTCATTTTCGTAAAGTCTTTGTGGGAATCTTTGCTTCATCTAAATTTATTACTTTTACTTTTTAATCTTATCGGTACCCGGAAGCTGTGAGGTGCACCTGTGTCTTGCACGTGTGGCCTCACAGTGGAAAGGGAAGGTTTGGCGCGAACAGCTAGCCAATCAGCACCCCCGATTAAGCGTCTGTGTTTGACCCTA